>JAJJWX010004310.1:0-77808 GCA_023529315.1 Papaver bracteatum
AGATCCATCTGATACAAATGACTTGATTAATTTGATGTTGTAATACAAGTACTCGCTCCCTTTTAGTTTTATTATTACCAAGTAAATAAGTGGGTTTGTTTGAGGTATGTCCTTATATTGTTTCCAGGATTATCTTCGCCTTTCTTACTTTTCGGTTCATAAAAAACATAAATTAAAGAGGGCAACTTCTGTACGACCGGTTGGCATACGTTTGACAACCAGTGGCATAAAATTTCAAAGGCCTCATTTTGAAGCATGGAGTGCTTTTAGCGTTCCAGCAATTGCGATTTCAATCCATTTCCATATATAGCTCCTTGAAAACCCTAATCTATCACCACCTTCGTCTAACCCTAAGAATCCAACCCTTAATTTATACTGTGATCGGCTCCTGCCAACAAAGATTTCGATGAAGAAGTTGAGTGCTCTACCACCAGATATGTTACGGGAGATTTTAAGTAGGTTACCAACTGAATCGAGTATTAGAATGTAAATTGGTATGCAAACCAGGAGAATTCTTGTACACCATCCATCCTTCTCTCAAATGCACTTATCTCATCTAGCTGATCATGGTAAGTTTCTCATATTGTCTCATCAATTAAATGAGGAAAACGTCAAACATTTTACAACCTTGAGTATAATGAGGATCATCATGAGAAGTATCATCGAATTACAAGAATCAACATTAACCCTCCATTCAAGGGGTATAATATTATTGGTTCATTTAATGGTTTGATTTGTCTATGTGCTTGCTTTGACCGTGCACCATGTGTTTATCAACCTGCTTATATCTGTAATCCCATTACCAAAGAGTATATTATACTTCCAAATTTAATAGGGTTAGGTATCCTCATGATTATTATAATCACTGGGATTCGGTTATCTTCCAAGAAACCAATGAGTACAAGGTTTTCAGAATCCTTCAGTTGTGGGGAAAATCCAACCACGAATGTGTGGAGGTGTACACTCTTGGTAGTAGCAATGGATGGAGAAACATAGGAGATCTCCGGATTACCTAGTTATGGTAATTATTATTTATTTATAATCATGAATTAATAACTTTTAGCGGAACTCTTTATTGGATTACATCGAAATGGAAGATAGTAATGACAATATGGCTGATGAAAGGTTTTATGAGCTTGAGGCGACATACCACTGCCACTAGCCGATCATAAGTGTTGTAACTTTGGAATTAGGGTTTTGGGTGGATATTTATGGTGTTACTTAGTAATATGCTCACAAAAATGACTTATGGGAAAGAAGAGCGTATTAGACACGAGGAATTGATGTGTCAATGACTTGGGGTAGAGAGTTCTTTGATAAAGAACCACATTTCTAATATTTGTGATGAAGAGTGGGAAAGTCGATTTCAAATCATTGAGATCTTTATATTTGTGAAAATTAGTATGGAAAAGCTTGTGGAGTTTCCTAAATATGTTCTCCAAACAATTCCTCATATGAATACCTTAATCTCTTGAAAGCATTAGGAGAAAGAAGATACAAAAACAATGTAATATGGTACAAATTGCAATATCGAGCTTGAAGAAAAAGAATCCCCTGAATGAAGCAGTAGCAAAAGAAGCGACAGCAGGAGGAAAGGTCCGTACATGCATAAATAGAGCGCGTGAAATGTTGCATTAGTGAGTGTTTCAAGTCTCTCTTGCTGATCAAGTAAGCTGTATTGACCAATCTACGTTTGATCCAAGCTGAAATTCGACGTTTCATGGAACAATGAACTAGCTAATTTCAATATAAAATGTGATGGAACTTGATAGAAATAATTTGTATTAGCAATCTAATAAGTACATACGAGAAAATGTTGAGGAAAGTAGCATACTTGTGCCTTGATTTTTACATGGTTATCATGGTGACATAGTATACTTTTTAGGTGCTTTTGTTTGGTAAATTGTTTCTTTTCAGTTCCTTTGATTTCTTATTAACATAATTTTACAACAAGATTATAACATAAGTTCCATATTTCTATCGAACTTATTGATGTTGTTGTATCTAGAATTTCTTGGTTTATACATTATACTTTTAGTTCTTTAACAAACTATGAATCTTTTGATTTGTCATATTAATACATAAAATTGGTAAAGTCACGAATCATAGAGCTAATCTAAGTTGTTATCAAAATATTGTGCTATAGAGTTTCTCTTGGCGTGTCTTGTGCCATTGTGAAGGTGTGACTACTTATGTTTGTGTTTAACATCTAAAACTTAGGAAAGTCTTGCTTTGTGTATGAAGGATTCGGTTAATATTGATTTTGGGCAGCGCTCTCTGATGATTGATTTCTACATCTAGATAAAATCTTGTGTTATAGGCAGGGATTCTCTTTTCTTATGTGTCTTATGAATAATTGTGGTTTGAAATCAAATTTGCAATAATAATAAAAAAAATAATCATAAAATTCAGGGTAGGTCCTCTAGTTCATAAACCTTTATAGAGATACTTGAATACTCAACACACCTCTATGGTTCAGCGATCCTTTAAAGGGGCATGAGATATTCTTGTTGACAGTGTACTACCTTAAATTCGAAAATTCATTCAATCAGCCAATCAAACTACGAACATTTTATATCGAGTGATACATTTGTTAGTAAACATTATCGTGTGCAGGAATCGATAGTATATTGCGAAGTAGCTTTTGGCTGATCGTGCAGGAGTCTATAACGATTGGATGACAGTGAGCGAAGAGATTGACAAAACAACTCAGGAAATGGGTGAAAAATAACAGGAATGGGTGACCGGCGACTTAGGACGGTGGAAGAACCAAAGAAGAGTGTATCATCTTAGGTTATTAGTGCAATCTTTTGAGATCGAAAGACTGGTAATGCAGATAGATAGTCTAACAACCTACTTGATATGTGAAACGTTTTTAAAAAATTTAATCAAAAATGCATGGACCATGTTTTGATCCAAGAACTGTTACTTTATAGATGTTTTTTAGTATGAATGAATAAAGCATTAATCTCATCTCAGACTAAAACATTTTAGAGTTTTAGAAACGATAGCGATGGTTGTGTAAAATTGCGTGGCCTTTGGAGGTCTTGAACCTTTGTGTATGGGGAAAGCCCTAAACTATGGCGGGGATTACCTAAACCTTATTGCATTTCTTATTGCGAAAATTCAAAAACAAGCAAGCTACATTTCAAAGCTGCATTGACGTAGGCGTGCGTGGATATCAAACCCATCCTTTCTTTTTCTGAAATTTACCACCACCTTCTCCATCAAAAAATTTTATTCTTTGCATTATAAGTTGGATATCCAAGCGTTATAAGAAGCATCTTCTTTCACAGCGTGTCACGGTTTCTTGTTTATCACAGCAACATTTTTCTCGAGAAGAATCTAAAAAATTTTGAATGTGTGTACCTTTTATTCTTTTAACGATTTTTTACCTTACTTTTGCACGCGTTAAGGATCGTGAATCAGGTGTCTGTCGTCTTTTGGATTCTCTTCAGCGTTAAGACGTTTTCTTGCTATAAATCTGAGGTTGTAAACTTCATTTTCAAGCCATACCTTTGAACTCTTCTCTTCTGAAAATTCTAGCATTCTTTATATAGCTACGACAATTTCTTTTAAGTTTACAGAAACAAAAAATCGGGTTCTTATCTTAAACAAGTTACAGTTTACGAAGCATAATTTTGTGTAATTACTTCTTTGTTTTAGAAATTGATTCTTACGACTTTGTTTAACAGAATTGTTTACATAAACATTAATTTACAAGAAACATAAATTAGTTTTTATGTTTATCTGGCGAGGTTGTAGTTTCGATTTGTGCTTTAATTTTTTCATTTTTTTCAAGTTCAAGGGTTCTCTGTGTATACTTTCTGTGAGAAACTATGATGATTGTATCACCAGGTAATTTGTTAATTGCTATAGCATCTAGGATGTGAGCAATATTCCTTTAGCTCAAGCGTATCTCATCGTTACCTCTACTAAGTTTATTGAGTTATTTGTTACTGCTATAGGTGTAATCTAGTATTATTTCCCATTTAAAATTCGATTATTGTAATTAATTCCAACAATCTAAAGGTAATATTGTGCCCCTTATTTTAATATTGTAATCATAATATTCTTTGTTGTAAGAACATAGAAAAGAATCACATGAAGAAAAACCACAAAGTTAGGTGGTAAGGACTTTAAGAGATGGCGAGTCTAAAATGCTATTCTTCTAAGCGACAAAAGGTTAGATGGATATGCTTTAGAAAAACCTCAAGAAAACTTCATCGTGGTGGTAATGAAGATAAATTGAATGACAGTGGAATAGGAAGAATTATTTGTGCAGAATCATATTCTTAGCGTCTTGATGACTCCTTAGCATGATTTCTATAATGCAAAGAAGATTTTAATGCTTTTGATTTAGGAAAGCTCTAGAAGAAAAAATATCATCTCAAGAGATTCTGCTGGAAGTAAGAAGTTCTTGATGGCTAAGTTCTTAGAATACAACATGTTTAGCGAAAAGCTGTAGTGGAAGCAGTTAGTAGAACTTCAACTCCTCATGGTGAGATTCTTCTTGAAGAAGCATGACTTTGTGAAGCTCTACAAGTATAATTTTGTGATTGAAAAGCTTCCACCCTCATGGAGGCGAATACAAGAGGAAGCTGCGACAAAAGACTAAGTGAAATCACCATGGTGGAGCTTGGAAAAAGATCCGAGTTGAGAGCTTATGTGCAGCAAGGACAAAGCATGATCTTGAGCAAAAACATGTCAACAAAGCTCATGTTTTGGGCGATAAAAGCTCTTAAAGAAAACTCTGGAGAATCCGATAAAAATGGGTAATAAGCATTCAATGGCGTCGAAAACTTGAAGGTAACAATTTTAAGCCTAGAGGTGGTGTCACTAAGCACACCATCAAAGGCGACTGTTTTAATTTGGTAAACCTGGACTTATAGCTAAAGACTTTTAAGGCCCTAAAAAAGGATCAAATATGATCAAAAGCAGAAAAATAAGGCAAACATAGTAGGGGACTACGGATATTTCACTGGCATGGTGTCTGAAATTAAAGCCTTGTCTCTAGTATGACTAATGTGAGAAAGTGGTGGCTTGATTGGAGCCACCAAGCATATCATAAATTAAAATGAGTAACATCCTCTATTCCATAGTAGGAGATGATGAGGAAATTATTCATGGAGAAATTCTTCCCGAAAGTGGTGGGAAAACAAGGTCAAACTGAAGCTAACCAGGAAAAACTCGCATTGAATGGCGTATTCGTCCAGGACATATCAAAAAATCTCATCTAGAAACCATCACCTTAGGAAAAGGTTTTAAAATTGTTCTTGAGTCCAATCTTGTTGTGATTTCTAAGCGTGGTGAATTAGTAGGAAAAGGTTATATTCAGATAACATGATTAAGCTTAGTGTATCGATTTGAAATTGAATGTTAATCATCTTCTTGATTTATGTTTTGTGACTCCTCATGTTTGGCATGATAGACTTGGGCATATTAATTCCAAATGCTGAAAGACTTGCTAATTTAGGTTGCATACAAAAATAAACTTTGATAAAAAACAAAAAGATGTGAAATCTGTTGAATCTAAATATGCAAGAAAACCATTTAATAAAAGTGTTGAGTATTAAGCAGTTCCTTTGGAATTAATACACTCGGTTTAGGAGACTTAAATCAACACCAACAAGGGTGGTAGAAAATGGTATATCACTTTCATAGATGATTACTCAAATCTTATCAGTTCATCTTCTTAGAAGTAAAGATGAAGCCTTAGAAACTTTTCAAGTTTTATAAACTTGAAGTAGAAAACAAAAAGGAGTTAAGATTAAAACTCTTAGATGCAATACGGTAGCGGTGGTATGTGATACCCATAGGAAGTTTTGTAAAAATAATGGAATCATTCATGAAACCTTTGCACCATATTCACAGATCGAGATGGTGTAGCGAAAAAAAAATAGAACACTCATAGATATGGTAAATACTATGTTAACAAGTTGAGGTTATCTTGAACTTGTGAAGGAAGCTTATCCTCTAAGCATGCTATATTTTGATGAGTTCCATTTAAAAATAGATAAAACTCTCAATTGTGGAATGGTAAACAACCTTCTATGCATACTTTTAAAAGTGTAGGGTGTTTGGCCAAGGTGGCCATTCCTCATCCAAAAAACTAAAATAGGTCCTAAAACAATTGTTTGTGTTTTCATAGGATATCTGAGCATACAAATGCTCACGGTTTATAGTCATCGATTAAACCACAATAACATTGGTGAACACCATAATGGAATCAAGAATCTTGTATTTTTATGAACACATATTTCCTTTAAAGTTTGGACCTTGTAAAAGGTCCATGATGATCTCCGGATGTTCATCGACTAGTCAAACTCAACTTTTAGTGTAAGGGCCGAACGAGTGAAGAAGTAAGAAGGTTAGGTGAAACAAGTTTTGCGATTTTTTTGACTCTTCTGGTGATCGAACCCCAAACCTATAAAAAGCTATGACTTCTCAGCTCTTTTACAGGAAGAAACTACATTAAATGGTCAAGAATCCATTGATTGAAAGTAAACTTAGGAGCTTATGGACTTACCTCACGAGTAAATCCATAGGTTGCAAATGGGTGTTCAAAAGAAACTTAGAGCGGATGGAACTTATAGATAAATATAAAGCTAAGTTGGTAGCTAAAGGCTATATGAACAACGGAAAGAGAAATTTCTTTGATACCTATTCACAGTCCTCTAGAATCCTAAATTAGAAGTCGGTTATATTTACTTCAGTTATGATTTGCATATACATCAGGATGGATGTTAAAGCGCACTACTATATGGTGAATTGAATGAGAAGAAATTTTTGGATCTTTGAAGGCTTTATAGTAAGGTTATGAAAACAAAATATGAGTTAAACAAATCTCTTTGATTTAAAACAAGCACCTAAACAATGGCAGAAAAATTTGATCATGTTATGATAACTAATAGTTTCAAGGTTAATAGATATCTGATAAATGTGTTTACATTAAGTTATGTATGATTCTCATGTTATTGTTTGCCTATATCGTGATGATATGCTCATGACCAAACCTTCTTGATATTATTAATACCATTAAAAGCATGCTTAGAGATAATTTTGACATGAAAGACTTAGGCCTACTGATGTAATCTTAGGGATGAAAATCGAAAGACGTCGATGGATATAGTCTTAGTCAATCTCATTATCTGAAACCGTATTAAAGAGATTTAATTATGAAAATGCTAAACTGCATCTACTCATTTGATCCCACTTGTAAATTGAAAAAGAACAAGGGTGAGGTATTGATCAACTTGGTATTCACGTATTGGTTCGTCTTGTATTTGATGGCTGTACAAGACGATAATGCTATACTGTGAGATGGTCGCGGTATCTGCAACTTGAGGCGGAGATCAACTAGAATGCTCTCTTGAGTTTCGTTACGAGAAGGACCTAAAACTATTGTAAGTTTTGGGGTATCTAGCATCTTGGGAAGGGTATTATGATATAGCGGATATCAAATTCGAGAAAGTGCAAATCTACTAGTGGGTACATCTTCTTGCTTGGAGAATGCGTCTTGTCTCATGGAAGTCTAACAAGCAGAACATGTATAGCTAAATCACTATGGTCGGGTTTATAGCCTTAAGAAAAGACTGGAGAGGAAAGGCCGAGATGGATCTGATATTTCACGGGAGGAATTTCCTACAGCTGGCTTTGTATCTTGATTGCCATCCTTGTGATGAAGAGTTTGCTCTTGAATTTAACATAAAGAACAATGTATCTGTGGAAGTATACCTCGAAGGAAAGACATGAGCGGTGAAACAACTTCTCTCTCTTGTGTGTCTCGATAGACTTTGTAAAATCAAAGATAATCTTGAGATCCTTTGACAAAGGCTTAACCCGAGGAGAAAGTTAAATTTACATCGAGGGGGATGGGACTTAAGCTCATTGATAAATCCGCCATGAAGGATACTCAACCTTGTGATTGGATTTCAAATCAAGTTCCAATGAGACTAACTAATTTATGGTGATATTGAAAGCTATCTTTGTCCTCACATGGTGTGTCGTGCGATAGTCTTGCCTGCGAGAAATAAAAGGATGATCTTTGCGATCTTAATGGGTACCATGGCTTTGATTAAAGCGGGGTGTGGCGGGACACTCTTTATGGACTCACCTTTGTGGATGTTGGAAGTGCAAAAACTACTTCCTATGAGAATATGAGCTGATTCTCTAAGACATTCATTAAGTCAGGTTTTGTACGGCCAAAATGGGCACAACCCAAAACAGTTTGTTTTTTTTCTTTTTTCGGTTGAGGCATCAAGTGTGGATGTTATTTGAATTACATTCTTTGTTTAGGTTCAAGACATTGCGTTCACCGTATCAATAAGCGGTTGAGTAACCTCTCACTAAGTTAGGGTTCAATCTTTGGGACACCTTAGCCTATATTGTTGCCTTATGTTTTCTCGTGTTTTATCGACATGTTTTATTATTCATGTGGGGGATTGTTAGAAAAAAAACGTTTTTAAATAATTTAATTAAAAATGCATGGACCATGTTTTGATCCCAAGACCTATTGCTCCCTAGATGTTTTTTTCATGTGAATGAATAAAACATTAGTCCCATATAGACTAAAACACTAAGAGTTTTAGACTTAAATAGCATTGGTTTAGCCTTAGGGTATAGCCCTTGGGTCTTTAGACCTTTGTGTATGGGGGAAAAGCCCCTAGACTATGGCAAGGTTGCCTAAACCTTATTGCATTTCTTATTGCCTTTCCGTTCTTGCCCGGTGCTTCACTTACGGGCTTGCGCCGCCTGCACTTCCCGGCTCGGCGTGGGGCGTGGGCGTGGGGCGTGGGCGAGGCGGGGAGTGGGCGTGGGAGTGGGAGTGGGTGTGGGTGTGGGTGTGGGTGTGGGTGTGGGTGTAGATTGTATCCAGAAGCCATCCTTTATTTTACTTTCAATTTACCACCACCTTCTGAACATGAGATGTAAAAATAAGATTTGAAACTATTACTCTTATAAGTTAATTATTTTAAACTGTAGTTTTAACGATTTTTTTTGTTATTTGTTTAAAAATAGGTCATTTCCACCTCCAGGCATATCGTCCGATGATTATAGTGATTATTATTATTCTTCGGATGATAGTGTGCACAGTCAATCCAAAAATATACCTAAGGAAGTTAGAAAAGGTCGTAGAAAAGCTGCTGGTGTGGATGAGAATGGTCGAAATTATGTTGGGAAAATGGATGTTCAATGTCCATTTTTTGGCGCATTGCATTGGATTGATAAAAAAACATCTGATTCATCTTTCATAAATCTCAAATTCAGCAAATGTTGTCACAAAGGGAAAGTGAAACTACCAGCACTCCGTGAACCTCCTCCGAAACGAAAAGAGTTAGCTAAAGGAGATGATGATCGTTCAAAATATTTTAGAAAAAATATTAGAAGTTACAATGTTGTTAATGCCTGTACAAGTCTAGGATGCAAATATGATACAAGAGCCAAAAAAGGTAGGGGTCCGCCAAGTTTTTTGATTGCTGGAGAATTGAGACATTATAGTGGTTCTTTGATGCCAGCAAAAGAAGCGGAAGCTATTTACTCGCAGTTGTTCTTATATGATCCATCTCATGCATTGGCCATACGTGAAAAAAGAAATTCAAATCTAAGTAGAGAAGTTCTTAAAACAATTCAAGATACACTACTGCAGCACAACATATTCTTTCCATTATATCGCCAAGCACATGAAATTTTGAAAGATAGACAAGCTTCATCTGATAAACCTGTGTAAGTTTCTCTTTATTTTAATGAGAATTTTGATAAAAGATGTTACAATCTGCCGGCTGTAGAAGAAGTATCTTTTATTGTACCTAAAAAGCCTAGCGATGTAACATCAACTCGCGATATTCTATTGCACCTAAAAGACAGAAGTGGATTCACAAGTGTAACACCCCGAGTTCCGGACCAGGGTCAAACCCGTATAGAGATCCGAACTCAAAGCGTTACGGGTCGGAAAGAGACTTATGCATACATATTTTTGCTAATTTACTTTTGCACAAAACATAGTTAAAACTTTACATAACATAAGCTGAAGCATATAAATCCTCTTATTATCTTAACAACGATTTCAACCAAACATATTATTTCAATTTACATTTCAAGCAATACAATTAAGAAATTTAATCACTAAGCTACTCATTCCTAGCTTTCGCTGCGCCACTCTGATAAATCTGCAAGGATGTCAATTGGTGTGAGATGACAGCTCAATAGAATGTACCCCCAATCTCAAAACATGCATAACAATGTCAATGAGTCAAATAACATACAACATGAGCATACGACATAATTTTGAGAAAATCACTAATATAGATACTCACCCAACATGATCACCACACAAGTACATTTGTTTAATCATGAATTCACAATACAAATATTGTTTCTAACAAATCATCTTAAGATTTCAAAACAAGACTTCACAATATTTATATTATTTCAACAAATCATCCTTCAATCAATATTAATATAATTCATCCAAATATATTTCACAATTGAGTTCATAACACCAATAATAATTTCGACAAATCTACCAATTTAGGTTTTAACATTTGAGTTCACGGTACGAATGTCCTTGGTTCGTACACCCACCTATTGTTTATCGGCACGGACATCCTCCATCGATGGTCAGGAACAAAAGTTCCTATGGGGATCATACCCATTTTCTATTGGGGATCATTACCCATTTCATTCACGGTACGAAAACCTTGGTTCGTACACCACCTATCGTTCTTAGCATGAAGACGGCCGCCATCGATGGTCGGGAAACACAAGTTCCCATAGGGATCATTACCCATTTAACTCTCGGGGATCATTACCCGCCGTTAGCATGAAAGCAACGGAAAAACATGAACTCATTTCATTTTCAAAATGTCTTAACTATACACAATACAAGCAACGATGGCTTAAGAACATGAATTTCTTTCAAGCATTTATGCAAACAAGTCTACTGCAGCCATATTATATTATATATTTCATGGTGATAACTTTATCTGATCATCCTCAAAATTTACATGAACAATCTTGAAACATTCATACATAACATATCCAAAATTCACACCAAACCAGCGGTTAAAACAAACTATATTGAATTTACAATGGAATCCTAAAAACTGGGAAGATTACATGTTATTACCAAACAATTCACTATAAATTCATATTAGTCTCAAATTAAGCAAATCCAAATCACACTGAAAGACAATACATTTATCTACAACTTTTGTTAATGCCTCCAATCATTTTAACATCACCAAAATTGCCCAAAAACATAAAAACAACATCAACACGAAATTGTCCAGAAATTCAGAAATTATCACCCAAATTCAAACATACTCTCAACGGTGAATATATGGTGGAATACTCTCAAATTTTAACTAGTGATACCCAATCATGTTATATACCTATATTAGAAGTCTGATCATCAAAAATGTGCATTAAATTAAATAAAACAATTTCAGAACCCTAATGACATAAGAATAAACAAAATTGAAATCAAAGTATAACAAGGAAAAACACAAAGAGAAAGGGATTAAACATTCTACTTTTCAATTGCTACAAACCCCTCTTGATTTTTCTTTAACCTTCTTCTCTAAAAATCTCTAGCTCCATCTCTTTATTCTTCTCCTAGCCTTTTCTTTTCTAATTTCCAAAATCCATTTTCTAAACTTTTAATTATAAAAAATAACTAATATATATATATATATATATTTTAATTATCTTTTCATTTCCTATTAATTTATTTACTTATTAAAATAAATTAGGTGACTCTATTTCCACCCTAATTTGTTGCTTTTCTAGTCCAAACAACCTAGCTAGACTAAGGAAAAGGAAACAATCTAAACAACAAACTAAGGCGGGTATAACCTGGCCCGAAACCGCAAATAAAAATGCTTGGTATTACAACAAGAATAGATGAATGTCATCCTACATATCTACCTTTGCACTATGTTTTGTTATTCACTTATGGTGAACTAGGATGGAGTATCGAACTCGTACAGTGGGATGGAAAAAACTACACAGATACAAGATTAAGTCATATGCAGTTCTTCCGCTATCGACTTTTTCAGCGGAAATCAGAATATTCAACAATTCTGAGAGGAGGAAAGCTTTTCCAGGAATTCTTAGTGAATGCATGGGCTTCGAATGAACAGAACCATTTAGATTGGCTAAGGTTTAAAAAAGGGATATTGCGCGCAGATCATTATGCTTCTATAATTAAAATGAAAGAATCCAGAGTAAAGCTTAATCAAGGAGGTACACCATGTGTTCTTCCATCATCACATATTGGAAGCCCAAGACAAATGTACGAGATCTACCAAGACTCGTTAGCCATTACACGGTTTAACCACCATCCCGATATTTTTCTAACAATGTCTGCAAATACGAACTGGATAGAAATAAAGGATGAGCTTAAATCACATCAATATGCATTGGATCGTCCTGATTTAGTGGCACGAGTTTTAAAATTGAAAAGGAAAGTGTTAATGAATGAGATAACTAAAAATAATACGTTTAGAGAAGTTGTCGCACATGTGCATACCATAGAATTTCAGAAAAGTGAATTGTCTCATATGCACGCGCTAATATTCTATAAGAAGTCACAGAAAATACGTACGGTTGAACATGTAGACAAATTTGTTTCAGCCGAATTTCCAGACGAGAAAGAAGACCCAATACTCTTTGGTACAATAATGAAATATATGGTGCACGGACCATGTGGTGATAGAGATCTAGAGTCGACTTGCATGAGAAAAGGAAAATGTAATAAAAATTACCCCAAAAAATACAATGATGCTACGTGTTTAAATGGTGGAGGGTACCAAGTCTATCTCCTACGGGATAATGAAACGGATGTTATCGTTCGTAAAAAAAGTTAGGCATACAATACTGATATTGTACCTTACAATCCACATTTATCGAGAATGTTCAACTGTCATATAAATATTGAAGTATGTGTTGGTATAAGAGCAGTCAAGTACATAAATAAATACATCTACAAAGGATATGATAAAAAAAACAGTTGTTGTTGGAGAAAAAGATGAGGTCCATATGTATATAGATGCAAGGTATATTGGACCTCCTGAAGCTGTGTGACATTTGTACGGTTATTCAATGCTTAAAGAACATCTGCACGTTCAAAGATTGGCAATTCACTTACCCGGGAAGCAAAGAATTATCTACGAATCAGCAGGGATAATAGACGGTGTTTCGGAAAAAGATGAGAACTATAAGTCAACATTAATGGCTTACTTTGAGTATTATGCTAAAAATCCAACAACACCCGCATATACGTACCAAGAGTTCCCACAACACTTTGTGTGGCTTGATGACCGGAAAAATTAGAAAATTAGGCAATAAGGGTTCGCAATTGCTAGAATGTATTTTGTTTCTCCCAGTGCCGGAGAATTATTCTACTTGAGATTGGTGTTAACTGTTGTTCCAGGTGCCAATTTTTTTGAGCAACTAAAAATAGTGAAAGGTGAATTGCATCATACGTTCAAGAAAGCCTGCATATCACTTGGATTACTAGAAGATGATGGGGAATGGATAGAGTGTCTTAAAGAGGCCGTGGATATCCAAATTGGCAGCCAACTGAGGAATCTATCAGAGCCGGCCCTGCCATATAAGCAGGGTAAGCCAAGCTTTAGGCCACACAAAGAAGGAGGCCACAAAAATGAGAATTTCCAAATGATAAAAAATAAGACATTCTGTAAAATTGATACTATTCTTGGGGATAAATGAAATAAATAGACTTGAAAGAGTTCTATAATAAAATTATAGATTTGTGAGGGACAAAAGAAAATTAACATTTTACTAATTATAAGCGTTTTTTTTAACAAGGGTCCACCAATTTTTTTGTTTTTGTTTTGCCTTTAGGCCTTCATAAACGCAGGGCTGACCCTGGAATTTATTCAAGATCATCTTATCTAATTGTAACCCAAATGAACCAGAAATATTGTGGGCAAAGTTTGGCTTGAAAATATGCGATGATCTTGCAAACTGATTGAAAACAGTGTTTGACACTCCAAATCCAACGGATGAACAAACACTGGACTATGGATTGTTCCTATTAGATAAATTGCTTTGCATAAGAGGTAAAAAACTAAAAGATTTTTCTACAATGCCGCGGTCGAAAGAAAATTGGGGTAAATTTTTTGGAAACAGGTTGATATGTGAACATAGACTACTTCAATTTGCAATAAAAGAACCAGAACTTCGGAGAAATATTGCAGGCTTGAACCCGAAACAGTTGTCCGCGTACATTACAATAACAGAGATGTTGAAAAAATGGATGGTCGTACCTTTTTTCTAAACGGCAGTGCAGGAATAGGAAAGACATTTTTATACAACACAGTAGCTGCGAGTTGTCGATTCAGAGGAGACATACTTCTCACCGTTGCGTCATCAGGTACCTCTTCTTTTATTTCTTTAAGATATGCAACATGCTTCTCATAGAGAAATTAATTCATCAAAGGATCAATGTTAATGATGTCATATCTGACAATACGACCAGAAGTATATATACCTATAGAACCACATTATATTAGTGGTTTTAAAACAACATGAATTTTACTGAATATTAATTCTATGAATTAATCATTAGATGTTAGTTCCAAAATTCCCATGAAAAATTTAATGACTAAAGAATCTGAGAATGGAAATTCAGGGACTAATTGTTGTCACAACCAATCTAAGTACCACTCTAGAATTGACTAACTAATTTTGACCAAAAAAATACCTAATTATGAAGGATAACTAATGTATCGTTTATTTTTCTGAGCAACAAAACACGTTGTTATTTTGAATTAATATGGATTATTATTTTGCTAAAACTATATTAATTAATGTGATGTGATTTAGAATATGTTTAACCAAACTAACCGATGCACACTTGGTAACATCCTTTGTCTTTTAACATGTCATTTTTTATCCGTTTAGTTAAATCTGTATTTAAAGCCTAACATAGTTCTCACCGTTGTATAATCAGATACTTGCTTCATTACTTTTGGTGGGTGGTAGAACTGCGCATTCAACTTTTAAAATTCCGATAGAGATAAATGAAACTAGTGTATATTCGATTCCCAAACAGTGTTCAGTAGCTAAGTTTCTTAAAGAAGCGAAACTGATTATATGGGACGAAGTACCAATGTAGCATAGATTTTGTGTGGAATCGGTCAATAGATTACTTAAGGATATCCGCGGAAACGAATTAGATTTTGGAGGATTACTGTTGTTATGGGAGGAGATTTCAGACAAACTTTGCCAGTTATACCAAATGGAGGCCATGCAGATGTTTTGGGTGCATGTGTTAGAAGATTTGTACTTTGGAATAATGTAACAGTTCTAACACTTACAAAGAATATGCGTCTTGATATACAAGATCCATAAAACAAGACTTTCTCAGAATTATTGCTCAAGGTAACATTCTCCGACATTCACTAGTCCAGAAGGTGTTATAAATGACGATCAAAGTATGTTATAAAACATGATTTATCACGGTTTTCATTTGTCATTCGAACTGTTATTTATTTTGTGTGACTCTTTATAAATGACGAATAAATAACGTTATTAAGTATGACGACTAAAATTTGTGATTTAAAATCACGTATAAAATCTGTTATTAAGTATCACGGTTATTGCATGTAACATAAAATAACGGTTGATTAATGTCATAAAAGAATCACAATTACTATATGTGAAATATAATTAACGTATAAAGTATGCAATTTAAAAAACACAGATGATGTATGTTACAAAAACTCTAATTATAACGCCAAAGCTTCGTAATTTTTTTGGCTACCGATCCAGATATTGGCATTCAGATTTTTGGGATCTGAAATCCATTCAGAAACATATTTTGAATCATATTGAGTATAAGAAATTCATCCATATTAAAAAAATAAAATAGACGTTAAACAAATTGACTTTATTAATTAAATGTATTAATTATTTTTAAAAGAAAATAGAATATTCGAACATAAATTAGAAGGCATATCCTAACAACTCCAAGTTACATACTAGAAATTAAAAAAGTTAATCAATCTGTTGTCACCCTGCTCTAACTTGATGGCTCTCCAACCGGAGTCACATAGGCCTTGGATCGAAGATTTCCTTAATTATTATGCAGTCGTAGTGGTCAACAATCAGTATCTTACTATCAACATATGTAGCTTACATGACTCCGGTGTTGTTTTTCTGTCTTTCAGCATCCAAATGTGCTTTCAAAGCTTCCTCTTTCTGCTTCTATTTCCGCAGATAGTGCTTCTCGTCCTACAACTTGGCCTTCATAAACTCAGAAGCAAGAAATTGAGATTTAGAATCACCAGCACCCATTATGCATATGTATCCCTTTCGATCAGTGCCAAATATGTAGCCACATATATATGAAGAAAATTCAAATTCAGTCAAACTATTATTGCATTTTCTAGACTACTGTGCACATGGAAAGTCACTGGAAATTCATAAGGCGACAATAACAGTATACACATAAAGAGAAACTTCAATTATTAACAAAATTTTCCAATACATTCTAGCACTTAGGTCATCTAGCATTCGTTATATGTTATCACGAGTTCAAGACTACTACTTTAAAAACTAATGAGACCTACATAGTGGTGTTGTCTATTTGAAGCAACGATTACTACTAAAACATACAATAATACAGTTCTACAAATACAAAAGTATAACGGTATGGCAATATGATTATATAAGAGAGAGAATAATTTCCAACCAAATCAGCAAGCAATACTATAAGAAAGTAACGTAATTACTACAACCATCAAAATATAAAATTCAAGAAGTAAAAAAGATTCATGTAACAACAAATTCACCACTAACCGCAGTAACATCGTTGGCGCCCAAACACTTCTGTGCTGAAGGATCTCTATCATATGTTTCTTACACTACTGCCTACACATCAACATAATCCAACTAAAGTCAGAGACTATCTGATATTAAATACTTGCAAAATCGTATATCACAAGACAACATCTACGAAACATAGTAAAGACGAGGTTTACTAACAAGATAAGTGCATCAAAACTCTATTAGCTGCTAAGGTAAGTAATTATCCTACAACAACATGCCTTATAATCTAACCAGCTGAATTTCTTCAGCTAATATTGCACTTTAAAAACCAAATGGATTGAATCTAACAAGTGAACCTTTCATTAAATAGTGGGAATGAACAAGAACCAACAGAACTAGTATAGACAAGGACTCTTGGCATACCAAAAACTTCTTATGCTATCCAATTAGCGTAAAAAATGAAATTCCATAAGAATAATAGCTTAAAAGTTAAAATGAAATATAGTATTAAGAATTTACCATTTCAATCCACCTTGTAGGGACACCTTTCCTACCACCTGTATACCGAGTCTTCACTTGTTACCATTCCCTCGTAAAAAGAGTGGTTGTACTCCATCCAATCATCTGAAACATCAACAAACATAATGAATACGCAAACAGACTTATATATCAAGAAAAGTAATCACAATAAAATAGTTCATTACAATTATATTATTGATAAATAACAATGTTGCTTGAATCCTGGATGTTAAACAAAGTTTCTAGGAACTCAAATATTGTATCATAATAATAATAACAATATCTCAACCACATATGTTAAGTAAACACCACAGAACATTACCAGATTCTACCCTTGCTATATGTACTTAGGCAGCTAATAGCAAATCAAGAACACTAACTATGACAATCACAATCAAATAACCATAAACTTTCATTCAACATATCTGGAAACTCTAATCAATTGATTTCCGTTTGTATCACTTTAACCTTGTTCCATAAAGTTCAGAGGATGGCAACCATTAAATTGTCAATTTATTAAATGTAAAACACTATAAGCTACTCCCAAGTTTTCTTACTGGTACTCATTTGGATACGAATAAATACATGCTCTATGCAAGCGTCCACAATGATTTAGCAAAGTTACATAGTTCCTAAGGCATAAACACAAAACAAACAGCAACCGAATGTAATCAATTGAATAAACTCAATGATTTCAACACATCTGCAAAATCTAATCAATTGATTTTCTAGTCTTCTCAAGCAATAGCAGGAGAAGACTGCCCATGCACAACAAACATCACCTAAGAAAATAAGAACAAAAATATTTATCCAAATTCAACATTATGTCCACTAAAGAAGAGCTAGCACAAAGAAACATGATGTCAATTCACCAAACTTTAAACCACACAACTGCAATTAACTGTGTTGATTGATGATGGAACATACAACATAACATCGATAAATAAAAGTGCTACTTAGACAATAGAACGAGAATTCAGAAAACATATTCCTAGGCATACTGGAGGACCACCCCAAACACCAACAACCTTTCAATAATCACCACCGCGAAGGCTGAGGACAAGGTGAACAGTCAATTCCTTCTAAATGTTATAATCAGCGAGAGTCCTTCCGTCTTCCAATTGCTTTCCTGTAAAAATCAACCCTGGATAATCAGTACCTCTTCAAATTCATCAACAAGACAAACAACAACTATAACCCTAGTTCAGATTCAATTAGAGGGTCTGATTTGAAACCCAGGCATCTTTTTAACAAAAAGTCATAAGTTATTTAGCTATAGACAAGCATAAGATTGTATTATTACAAAACTATATCAATCCTAACCCAATTTCAGATTCAATCAAAGATAATCTAATATAAAACTCATGCATCATTTCAATCAAAAGTCATAAGTTATTTAGCTATAGATAAACATAAAAAAGATATACCTTTTGTTTTTTTTGATCTCTGATAATCCCCCAAAAAATATAAATCTCTTAACATCTCTTAATTGATTTTAGGGATTCACTTCATGGCTATTCCAAAGCGCCAAGCGGGAATAATCCCCCAAAAGGATTTTCTTTTGATTTTCATCCCGCCCAAAAATAGTTAGGGTTCAAATCAAAAAAAAAAAATTTGACCGAGATTATTCCTCTAGATGTTCTTCTTCCATTCCTTCTCAATATATTCTTCTTAACATCCTACGGCGATGGAGAAATGCTTCCAAGATTGTAGAACAAAACTTTACTAATAAACCTAAATTTTCTGCCAAAAATTAGATTGAGGAGAAAACTAGCCTAAGACAGAGATGGATCGAAGTGAGAAGAACCGATAGAACCGAGAAGAATATTGTTTTTCAAAGACACGCGTCTTTCTCTCTTCTTAATCTTTTGTTTTTTGTTTTTATGTTTTTATTGTTATTTTTTGTCAATAGCATCTAGGGAAGACACGCCCCAAGTCAATACTTTGGTCTTTCATTTCTAAGCAGCTTTGACTATAGTTAACCAACACTTTTTTTTTTTAATTTATTTCACTAGTGAGGGGCCATTACACGATGGTTTGTGATATCCCAAAATTTATATCAATTACAACACTATATTGGAACAGAGTGTGAGTAGCTAGCGGACTTCAATATGGTAAAATTTATCATTACAACTAATAAATAAAAGGCTGTTTTATTGAAATTATTTTTTAAAGCATAACAAAATTTTACCACCACAAATTTAGTTGAAATAAAATTACCAATTAAAGTTACATAATAATTTTCATAGGAAGTTTTCCGGTCTCGCTCATAATCATGTCGATTTTTAGTCACATGGCGTTTTTGTTAGGGGTAATTGTCGATTTTCACTCATAATTATGTTATCTATTTATTGACAGTTAATATTACAGCGGATCCGCAATGAGATGTAAATTTGGCCACTTGGAAATTGACAGTAGTCAAAATAACATTATTCGTATCATTATACTGATTTTAAGTATAAGTTTTGAATTACGAGTCACAATCAGATCTATTTTTAGTTACATGGCATTTTTCAGTCGTTGGGATGATTGTCAAGTTTCGCACATTATTTCGTTGTCCATCTAATTAAAGTTGGAACTTCAATCTTTCGGTTGAGGCGATTTCCATCAAAATTTATTACACAATCAAAATTCGACACTTCAATTGTAATGAGCCGAAATAATATAAATATTTTTTGATGAAAATTGGATCGAGTTAGGATGAGTTTGAGTAAATTGGAGAAAATGGAACTTCATCCTTTCGAATTGAGGCTATCTGTGTCAAAATTCAGTTTCATAATCAATGTGGCTCTATATGAAAGACGTATGGCGAGTATGTTGGTGGTTAACCATGCTAACCATTTTCAGATGCATTTTGCTAAGCTGGTGGCTAGTCATTTTTGGGCACGTAATAGAAGAATATTGATGGGCGTATAAAGACTAAAATATATGACAGATTTATTTTGTAATTTAATGTTTTACCATTAAATCACACACCTACTAAATTACCACGTTTTAGAATGACAGTTTTTTTATGTTAAATGGTGGACCCCACTATTTTCATTTTTTATGACGGCATTTATTTGTAATACCTTAATCACGTAATTAATCTGTCATTTAAAAAAGTCATTTATATCCTTTTCTGGACTAGTGATTGCATTTCAAAGATAACACCTAGAGTTTAGATTTGAACAGATATTTTACTTACGCTATACATATGTGATAGGTCAGGACAGAACCAGAAGAAAAAGTTCAACTACCTTCATCGGTGAATAGATGCAAAGACGTAGCGGATTTGATATGCAAATTGTATCCCCGTTTGTCCAAAGTGCATCCCCATTCAGGAACATCTGGTCAGGTATTCGAGGAAGAGCTAACTGAAAGAATAATTCTATCAGCATGCAATGATGATGTTAATGAAATAAACATGGAAGTATTGAATATTTTAGAAGGATAAACCTTCACTTATTTGGCTGCAGAAAAATTGAATCCGGATGAAAGCGGTGGAATCCCAAATTTCACTAATGAATTTCTACAAAATTTGAATCCACCGGGGATGCCATTGTTCGAGCTACATCTTAAAATTAGTTGTCCAATTATCTTGATGAGAAATCTCGCTCCATTAGAGGGTATTTGCAATGGTACTAGGCTATTGGTGACTCATTACGACAGAAATGTAATTCAAGCGAAGATTCTAACTGGGCACAAAAAAGGGGAGACCGTGTTGCTACCGAGAATATCGTTTCAACCATCGATTTCAGAGTTGAATATAAACATGACAAGACGTTAGTTTCCCGTTCGGGTATCCTATGTGATGACAATTAATAAATCACAGTGGAAATCAGTAAAGTACGTCGGGATCGATGTAAAAACTTATGTATTCAGTCACGACCAACTTTATGTAGCTTTGTCAAGATACATCGCTGTCAGTAGAATAACCTTATTGCCAGAAGACAGTGTCGAAGAACTCGAAACAACAAACATCGTATATATCCAGAAGTTTTATTGTAGGTAATTATACCATTTTTTTATGATAATCTGGGAATTAATTAACTAACAATCATCTCATATAAATATCCTCCGTAATTAGCCTTTTCTCAGTTGAAATACTATATGATTTTTGGAAGTTTGAGCTTTATTCCACTATCAAAAACCCGACACCAACTATTCCAAACCGTATTTGTACATATTCTGGTGCTACCATATTTCTGTCTTCTGATGTTGTAGATATATATGGATTGCTGATTGCATTATATTATGGTGTTACCATTTTTTGTCAAGGCACTAAGACAGACTCTCATCACTCCTGAAACAAATGGTTTAAGTGTTCATTGATATGGATTTTTAGTGTGAGCAGTAATCATGCTACATTTTTTTTTCTTCAAACCACCTGGGTATTTATTTTTATTTTTAATCCGTAGTCATTCTCTCGATCACATGGGTTATGCAGCGGCTGCATCCTATGCTGCTGTCGAAAGTGGTGGTCATATTTTTGGAGGTGGATTAAGTCTTTTATATGGTCTTACTTAGTTGTTGACAATATTATTGATGCGATTCCAATCAATGTTAATGGGCGCAACAAATGCCTCCTATAATGTGACCAAAAATGGAGGAAGGCTACCAAGAAAATGAAGTCCCCAAGTAAGTCTAATTCTTTCTCTTCAATTTATCGCCTGTACTTTAATTTCCATCACCAAATTTTGGAACGTGGAAGTAATTGAGACTACAAAACGGACGTAAAAAAAAAGGCACATGACAATTCCAATGGTAGTTATCAATTGTCCAACAAACACTAAATCATATCACTGTTTCACCTTGAAATCATCCACATACCAGCTTTACAAATGAATACTTCCTCACTGTTAAATTTAACAAATTTCCTAACACAGCACATAACTGGTCAGAGCAACAATATTAATGGGAGATAAATCACCAAGCTACTTTAAGACTTAGACACCATTCTTAACATGAACAGTACTCCGTTTGAACATCGATTCCATTTTTCTATGTAGTCAAAAGGAATTTATCACACTTTACTTTGGTGACTTGAATGTTTATAAGACCATGTTGTTGATTCTGGAAGTTACGTTGCTTAACAAACCATCGCGTTTCATTTGATTGATTAAGATATTTTCAATAATATCAACGTGATCTTAATGTCTTCAACGTTCAACATACTAGATGTTTTTAGTGGTGTCTTGCTAAAAACCTTCTCGAGTAACAAAACCCTTTGGGAAAAACAATTCTTGATCGAAGGGAAAAGAGTACAACACAACTTCAATTTCGAAGTAAAATATGTCAACATCGTATCCTTGGATCCTCCCTATGATGTCGACATCTCCCCCTAATTACTTTTAGAGTTGTTCTAGAAAGTTCCTTTTGTCATGTAATTTTCGAAGTTGAATATCGGTAATGATCTAGAAAATAATTTACCATATCTCCCCCTGATTACTTTCGTTGGAGAAGAGATCATTACTCCTTCATAATCAAAAACTTTTGGATTACACTTTCATTAGCATTCCTTTTAATGTCTTTGCAGGGATAAAACAAATTTACGTCAATGGTTACTTTTAAGTACATGATTACATTCACTATGCGTGCTAAATGGCGTGCCATGTGTTGTGCTGTGTCAGAAAAATAAACGTGTTGTGTCATGATGTGTTGTGCTATCAAACTTATTTTATATTTTCCAAAGTAAATATTTTTGTTAGTACATGTATTATTATTGAAACAAATTAGCATAACGAAAATAAAATGTCAAAAATTGGATAAAAAAATGATTATCTTGGAAAATACGCACCAAATGTCATGTATTGTATAGTATTTTATGCATGACGTGGTGCGCTTTCTTCGCGTGTCATGCTATGCTGTGCTGCATGCTAACACGTGTCGCATATTGTGACGTGTTGATGTGCCTATTTATCTGGCACATCAAAACACATTAAACTAACGTGATGTACATGTGCTATGCCGGTCACGTGATGTGCTCGAATTTTAACGTACCATGACATAAAAGTGTTGTTCCGGCCCAATTTACATCTCTCGTGGTGACCTCATCGTCTTCTCATCTCTCTTGTTTCGTTTCACCACTTCACATCTACTACCGTTAAAATAGTAATGAAGAAACCGAGAATCGAGGCTATCTAGATAGACATTGACTACTATTTGTTGACTGTCAGCGACCTTTTGACTCGGTTTCGTGCGATTTGTTTGCCCATAAATCCCTAAATTTTGCTTCTCCTCAAAACTCTACTGCCGTCGCTTCTACTGCCGCTAGAACTCGACTCTGATGAGATCAGGTATATCTTTCTTATCCCAACTTTCTCTTTTTATTCCTTCCCGTCAAAATCAATAAATTATACTATCAAAGATTTCTTTCTTCTGTTATTCTTGAACAGATTTCTGGATTTTAGAAATGTTGAAATTTTCATCTTAAACCCTAGATAGGTTTCAGATTAGTTCACTCTAGAGTGAAATTTCATATTTTCTGTAATTTGGGATAGTGATTTGTTAGGAACTGAAATTGGGGATTTGATTTCAGGGGATTCTTAAGGTATTGAAAATTGGGTGATTTAGGTTATTGTCGGAAAACTATAATTGGGATTCATAATTTTATTGATGGGAGTATATTGATGTTGATGATTATAGAGCATTAACTATTCGAATTGGTGATTAACTAAGAGTAGATCTGTTAATTCTTCATTTTGTGGAAGCTTCAGAGGTATTCTTCAAATTCACTTTGAATTATCTTCTTTTATGTAATTTGTGCTTGATGTTACGATATACTCATTTTGGACATTACGATATACTCATTGTGAACCCCTTTCTGTCTGTTCTTTTGTAGAGAGGAGCTGGAATCTCATGGATTTGAGTAACATTGGTAAGGTAGAGGATAGAATTAGCGGATTACCGGACTCAATTCTTCATCATATCCTATCTTACCTTGATATCAAGCCTGTTGCTCAAACTGCTCTACTATCTAAAAGATGGAAATACTTGTGGACCTCTATCCCCACTCTTGTTTTTCCCTACTGGTGTCATTATTCATTGTCCCAAACCAATACCTTCATGGAATTTGTGGAAACAACATTGCTTCTTCATGACACATCATCAAATATTCAGAAGTTCCATCTCCAGATGAATGAGCACATGAGTGCATCTCGGGTTCATTCATGGATCAAAAACTTAACAATGCGTAATCTCGAAGAGCTTTACCTCTTTTTAGATCAAGAAAAACCTTCTTTGATTCCCTTATCTCTTTTTACATGTGAATCGTTGATTAAACTGGAGATAACTGCAAATGATGCTATCCATATTCCTAGAAGTTTCTTTTTTCCAAAACTCAAGAGCCTTACACTCCGTGGAATCCGATTTACTGATGATTGTTGGAATGAGCAACACTTTTCGGATTGCCCTGTCCTTGAGCGTTTGATTTTGGAAGACCGTACTTGGTTTGGTGTGAGGAATTTTTGCATTTCAACTCCTGCACTGAAATTCTTGAAAATTTCCACATGGGAAGCTGAGGGTTTACAAGACTGTGCTCTCAAAATTGATGCACCAAATCTAGTGTCACTTGCCTATTTTGGTCGTGCGGCTAAGGAATATGTTCTTTCTAGCTTTCAAACACTAGAATCTGCAGAAATTCTCTTTTGTACACAGGAGATAAGTATTGAGCAAAACATAGGTAATGTTGCAGCGGCAAGCAAGTTTATTCGAGCGCTTTCACACGTACGATGTCTAGAAATGTATGCTGAAACCCTAGAGGTATTCTTCTTTCATTTTCTGCTCTTTATGTTTTTATGTATTAATCAGACTCCTCAAAACTGATATATACTTGTTTTTATTGGCTTGTGATGAATAGGCTCTCTCCGTGGTAAATGATTTCGTAAATATCCTACCTGTGTTCCATGTTTTGAAAGACTTGGTCCTGAAAGAAGGAAAAACCACTGATAAATCACTATTTCCATTGTTCAAAGCAGTACCTAATTTGAGGTGGCTCGTATTTGAAGAGGCAAGAGCACAAAAACTTTTGATTTTTATTACCTGTTTTTTTTTTTTTTTTTAATAAATGGCCAAAACAAGTCTTGGGTTATAATATGTTTCTATTCTTCTGTTATTCAATTTCAACTCAGAGCTGCGTTGACGACAACAAAGAAGAAGAACACAGTTGGGCCGGTCATATGTTGACTGCTGGTTGCATGTTCCAACATCTAAGATCAGTTACGTTTGTGCATTCCGTTGGGAATTTGAGGCTTGTGGCGACAAAATCTCGTCCAGGCATCAGTAATGCATCAAGAGTTACTAAGCATTTGCTAAATTATCCCTGCTTAGTATTTTTGATTATTTACATTATCCGATGTAAGTAGTCCAATGCTGGAACTGCGAATCAGTACAACGCAGAATAGCACCATCATCGATACCAATAGAACCCTCTAATTCTTCAAGGGTATCTTAACCAACAGACGGATATAACTACTGTCTAATTCTTCAAGGGTATCGATATAATGCTCAACCACTGTTCGACAAAATACCTTAAAGAAGTGCCTTTGTAATTCAAGGATTCTGAAGAGATTTTGAATAGTGGGTTTTGTTTATACGATTTTTTAGAGTAATGGGTTCTCGTTAGATATTAATTTGTTGTATTCTTACTATATGTTACAGCTAGTATTTTGAGATTATAAGCTGAAGTGTGCTTGTAATTAGTATGATTTTTAGCGGTCGATTCTGTTGGTTGTTTACCATTCCAAGAGTATCATCGTTTAAACCGAAACAAGAGAATTATATTGGTTACCATGGTGGTGAAGTGCCTGAAGGCATTATGCTATTAGGTCCATTAGAGAGTTGAATTCATACATTGCATTTACTATTCATGCGGCTGCTGCTTCACGTTGCATCTCATCATGGGATTATGTTTGCATCTATCAGTGATTTGCTTTTGCATGTTTTTTGTGTTGTTGCCTTGGTTGTTGTTTTTATGTGTTTGGAGAAAATTAGAGAAGGTGATCCTTGTGGGTCACAGCTTGGGAGGGTAGGTTATCTCGAAAGCCATGGAAACATTCCCGGATCTGTGGCTGTTTTTGTCACTGCTTTGATGCCCAATATAACAGAAGAAATCGATATCTCCGATGTCGTCAACGAGGTACTTACAATCGTATTGCATACATTGAAATAAACATTAAGGATTAACTAAGTAGTAAATGAAGAATGCTTTTATAGGGTTCAACAGGTGACAGCTTATATACCTACGGGCTACGATGAAGGGGTGGAAGATGAGCCCACAACTTTCATTTATGGTCCGGATTACATGTCGTCGACTCTGTATAATCTCAGTGCACCTGAGGTAAGATAGGTTAACTAGCTGGCTAATTCCTTAATGATTAGACTTAGACCAAGATGATGATATCATGTGCCATGAATATATAACAGGACATAGCTCTGGCGATTATGCTGATGAGGCCTGTACAGTATGAAAGACATGTTAAAGGAAATTGCAATATCCAAGCAGAAATATGGATCAGTTAAGCGAGTTTACATCATATCTGAACAAGGTAAAGCAACATCCAAGAATTTTCAGCATTTGATTATAGAGAAGGATCCAACAGATGAAGTGAAGGAAATCACATGGTTATGATCTCCCAGCCTCGGCAGCTTTTTGTCCGTCTTAAGGAAATTGCTGAAAAAGCCTGAAATTTCATTAGCTGTTCTGTAATTACAACAATAAAAATGTGTACCTAATCATCTACTAGGATGAAAGGAAGACTGAGCTTTAGAGATTAGCATCTACACCAGTAGAAATTGTAATTTACTGTTATTTATAAAATTGTAGGGATTAAAATCTGGAGGAGCCAGTCCATTATGATGTGGGTCTATGTTTGTTGTGGTGTCATCTGCAACACCTTGTGTTCGGTCCTATTGAGCATTATTGAGAAAACAGATACAGATTCAGATTAAATGTCATAAATGTTTCCTTCTCATGGGCCGGCCAGCCAATCCCTGTTCCAAATTAAACATTTAAGGCAATACTCCATCCGTTCTTTTTTAATAGGTTGATTTTGTTTTGAAAGTGATCCGCATGACATTTGTCAATAAAAGAAGTGAAGTGAAATGATCCTACGACACTTGTCAGCAAAAGAAGTAAAATGAAATGGTCTACATGATACTTGTCAAGAGAAAAATGGTCTCAGAAAATTAAAGTAACATTTTACTTTTTCAATTAGGAAACAGTCTATTTTTTTGAAACATTTATTTATAGAAACCAGCCTATTAAAAAAGATGGGAGGGAGTATAAGTTTATGATAAATCAAATGTCGTTAGAGTAGACACAACACACTCTTAGCCAGTCGCAGTGTAGCACATCCGCCTGCATTATGGGTCTCGCTTTGAACTGCATGATAATGAGCTCCAAGAGTCGAGGAACAAATGGCCTGATTATCCTCTTGAATTAATTAAGGTAACTTCCGCACCCTGTTCTGTTCTGAAAACAACTAGCTATGTTGTGATTGAGATTTTTTTACTCCATGGATCAGGGAAGTGTGCCAAGAGTATGCTAGAGCTGTGGAGAAGCTGTCAATTAAGTTGCTGGAACTGGTGGCACTGAGCTCGGGCTTACAAGAGAAGAGGTTGAACGGTAACTTCGATCATAAGAACACGAGTTTTATCCGCCTGAAACACTATCCACCTTGTCCTGCACCTCACCTTGCCCTTGGGGTTGGTCGACACAAGGATGGTGGTGCTCTTACGATTCTTGCTCGGCGGCCTTGAAGTAAAGCGGAAAACACAAGGGGACTGGATCAGGGTTAATCCCATCCAAGGTTCTTTTGTTATCAATGTTGGCGACATTATTCAGGTAACTCCTTTATAAGCTTAAATTCCCTTTCTTATTTCTTATACAAGCAGAGCCAATGTTTTTGGTGAGGCTTCATCATGAATGTCTTTCTTGAATTCCAACAGGTTTGGAAAAATGAGAAGTACGAAAGTCCAGAGCACAGAGTGATGGTTAATTCAAACAAGGATAGGTTCTCCATTCCTTTCTCCTTAAACCCTGCTCACGATGTGATGATTAAACCATTAGATGAGTTCATAAGCACACAGAATCCATCGAAATATAAAGAGTACAATTGGGGGAAGTTTCTCAAGACAAGGAGGCTAAGCAATTTCAAGAAACTTGATGTTGAAAATCTTGAAATACATCATTTTAAACAATCTGGATGATCATCTTCTGCATGTGAAGAAATCAATCATTCAAAACAATAACTTAAGTCTTGTTGCGTTTACATTTTATTGAGTGATGCTACACGTGCCGGGGCTGGGAACCGTGAAAACCACCTCGTCTCACGGCCCCTAGGACCCGCTGGAGCTTAGAGGGGGTGGGTTATGGGTCCCCATTTTTCGCCAGTGAGTATCAGCCCCTGGGACCCGCTGGAGCTTGGAGGGGGTGGGTTATGGGTCCCCATTTTTCGCCAGTGAGTATGTAGTAGTTCTGTATAAAATATCAGAACCAGGTTTCGATTCTCGGACCTGTGGGCTATGGGCCCACCACGCTTCAGCTGCGCCACTCTGATTTGTTGCACATTCAAGCTCTATTTTCGTAACAGTTTATTCCAAATGTCAGATGAATTTTGAAGAGAACATCAACCCGACGTTTCTTTGTAGCTTTAGTTACGAATTAGTATTTTTATCCTTCAGAGCGTCCACAGTCATGGACTAAAAACTGGACTAAAGGACATATAGTCCAGAAAATCAATCGCAGTGGGGCTGTACTAAAACCATATATTTGGTTTTAGTTGGAGAGAGAGTGAAAACTGGACCAAATTTGGTCTCGACCCTCGACTAAAACTAAATATAGTCAGGCGTAATTTCAGTGCACGCCTGATGACAGGCGTAAACCAAATGTACGCGCCCTAACCAGGCATAAGCCAAAAGTCTGCGCCACAACCAGGCGTAAACGAAATGTGCGCGCCTCAACCAGGCGTAACCCAAAAGTTTATTAAACGTTCGCCCCCATGGGGCGCACTTTGAAAATACGCCCCAATGGGGCGCACTTTGAAAATACGCTCCAATGGGGCGCACTTTGTGAGTTCGCCCCATGCATTCTTTTTTATTTTTTTTCTTTGGGGCGTACTCTGTGAGTTCGCCCCATGCATTTTTTTTTTCTTTTTTTTTTTCTTTCAGGCGTAGCCTGTGATACCGCCTGACTAAATTTTTTAGTTTCTACCCGTTGTTTTGAAACACGACTAAAACCAAAAAAATATAGTTTTTGGTATAGTTTTTGGTTTTAGGATAGTCCATGATTGTGGACGCTCTCACATCACATGTTCTCTCTGATGCCACTAAAATAGCAAAAGACAAACCTGTGGTAGTGTTGTAGGGTAAATAAATTAAAAAAAGAAAAAGAAAATTACTAGTGAAGCACAAAAGGAAAAGTTAGCTCACACTTGAGATTTACGAGTTCCGACTAATTGCATTTTAGGTTTCAGTTCTTCAATCCGACATTATCGTGAAACAACTAATTCATTTTTGTTAGAGAAGGATAGAGAGATCAGATGGCTGAAGTTGATGTGGCTTTTGTCTATCCTCTAGAGCACAGGACAAAGCCCAACAATTCTGCTGAGATAGTAGAAGGAATTCCAGTGATTGACCCCCTAGGATTTTGATTACTAGCCTCTGAATATTTTTATCAAGATACAAATAGAGCTACGAATTGCTCACTTGTTTAGTCGTGACCAAATTTGAATGCATTTGATGTTGAAAACAGGGAGGTGTGTGAAGAATATGCTAAAGCTATGGAAAAACTATCATTTAAGCTGCTAGAAAACATGGCCTTAAGCTTGGGCTTGCCAGAAAAGAGGTTAAATGGTTACTTCGATGATGAGCATACTAGTTTTATACGATTCAACCACTACCCACCTTTGGTATAGAAGTAACCACTGCGCTCTTGGCGTGGGTCATCACAAAGATTCGGGTGCCTTAACTGTTCTAGCGCAGGATGATGTTGCTGGTATAGAAGTAAAGCGCAAAACAGACGGTGAGTGGATCAAGGTCATGCCTATTGCAGGTTCTTACATAATCAACGTTGGCGATATAATTCAGGAACATAAACTACACTAGAAACCATGTTTGGGTCATCATCTATCTATAGGGGAACTAATTAAACTGATTGATTTTTTGTTATGACATTTTGATGTAATTACAGGTCTGGAGCAACCATGCCTACGAGAGTGCAGAACATAGAGTGGTGATGAATTCAGAGAGGGAAAGATTTTCAATCCCGTGCTTTTTCAACCCTTCACATACTGTAATGGTAAAGCCATTAGATGAGCTGATAAACGACCAGAATCCAGCCAAATATAAAGAATATAATTGGGGCAAGTTTTTCAAGACTAGAAAGATAAGTGATTTCAAGAAGCTCGATGTCGAAAACATTCAAGTGCATCACTTCAAAGAATCCGATTGACAATTTATGTATTCTTCTAGGAAAAGATGTACCTTTGTTTTCCATGTTTTAAAGTAACACAAAATTGATCAAAAAAGACCAAAATCAACAATTCATGGGTGAAAAAGATATCTAGATTTTGATACTGTTTAAATGAACAAAAATGTAAAAATAGTCAGGATGTAAACAGTTTCATCATACCCATTTTCAAATATTTTTTCTTATTTTTAATTTACATCGAAGGTTTTTTTGATCATCCGGGTTTCATCAAAAATGTAAAAATGCCGATGTAAATCAGTTTCATCATACCCATTTTTCAAAATATTTTCTTATTTTTTAATTTATGGGATCATCTTTCTATTTTTTTAAGTTTAAGTCATGATGAATCCAGTTTCATCTTTGCTATTTTTTTGGTGTCCATTTCACCCATACTAATTTTTACTCGTCAATTTGAATTATATTTTAAAAATATTTGGACAAATGACCCATTTCCCATTAAAGTAATTTGTACTAATTGCGGATCAGTTCATGGTGACATATATCCATTCCCTTCCGCTTCCAGCTTTGTATACAATTAAGACTACTTCAGCTTAGTTAATGCACTCTCTCGATTTTATAAACAACTCTTGATCAATTAGGACTTGTGTCGAAGAGATTGACTAAGAGGAATTCTAATTCTACTCGAACAAAAAGCCAATTATAGTAACAAACCCATATCTTTGTTCTTAAGTACTTCTTGGTCTTTAAAATGGACGTTCTTCTTCATAAGACTAAACAAACCTTTTTGACAGATATTAACAAAAATATTAAGGTAATAAAAAATATTTCATCGAAGAATTTATTGGATTTAACTTAATTGAAAATAGCAGAAACGGAAGTTAAATTCTTAACTGGTGTTTGTTTCTGGAATTCTTAGTTCTTTCGATGAATTTTGTTTGTGTGGAAGAGGAGACATATAGAATCATATTACGGGAAAAGAAATCTCAACTTAAAATGAGCTGCAAAACTGGTACAATTAAGAAGAAAAAAACAACAATTCTCTTCTTCATTCACAAACAAATCAACAGTATATATTCACCTTTCGTTTAACTATATCAAAAACATTTATACTTCTTTTCCAGGTAATCACTATTATTAATTATTACTCGCATATGCAAATCAAGTGATTAAAAATTGTGTAACAAGTACCACAATCATTGCTTTTGGTGTTGTATATTATCCGTTCCGTTGCTGCATCAAAGTCTGATCAATGCACGCATTTAAGGTAGAAACCCAACAAGAGGTACATATGTAGTGAGATGAGCAGGTATAGGTACTGCCGTTAATACGGCGGATGTGGCATTTTCCCGAAGAGCACATCCCACAGCTTCAACAAAGATTACAACAAACTCAATTGCAAACCTCACCATTCTTATACATAATTCTATTCTCTGAATCACCATCTCTTGATCTAACTTCTGTATATTCTTTTTGACTTTGAACCCTGATTTCTCACTCGTTTTTTCTCTTTGTAACTCTGTTTACTAAGAACTTTAAAGCTTAAATCGTAGAATTGTTTGCACTTTTTCTCCGAGAAAGTTTAACTTGTTCTTGTCCCCGCGTCTAATGTTTTCTCTCTACTGCTATAATTTATTAGTAGCTTTATGTTTATATACTCCTTCAGAAACCTGTATAAAATGGCCTTTGGGACACCTTAATAGCCAGAGCCGTTTATTCTTCTCTCTCGTTCTTTCTCGAAATCTATATGCACCCACCAAATTATTGTGGCTAGGATTGTATAAATAGTACAATAGCTAGTAATAATAGAGAGAACTGTCATGGTTGAGATATATAAAATTCATTCATGACATTCATATCTCACCTTTCACGTATAGTTTTTGCAGTACATGTTGATTAGTTTTATATCATGACAATTTGGCTAGTGATGGTGAAATGTACACGTCATTCTTTTTTCGTCGAAACTTATCGTTTTTGCTATTCGCCATGCATATCCATCTTAGTCATTTGACTTCTTCTTCCTAATGTTACTTAATTACTTAGAGGTGTAAAACGTTCCGGCCCGGCACAGCCCGGCACACGAAGTCGCGTGCTTCACGTGCCATGTGTCGTGCTGTGTTGTGCCAACGATTTAAACGTGTTGTGCCGTGCTGTGCTTTACTAGTCAAAAGCTAGGCACGACACAGCCCATGGGCACAACACACGAATAAACGTGTTGTGCCGTGCTGTGCCGTGCTGGCACATGTAATATAAATAATTTGAAATCACTTGATGGTATACATTAAGTCGGACATTATTACGAGAATCTAAATAGACAACATATCATTTGAATTTTTTTCAAGTAAAATCAACAAGTTTATTCAATAAAAAAAAATAACCCATCGAATATAAAATTGGATCATTGTCATGTAAATTAATGTTCTAGACAAATATATGTAACGACATTATAACAACGATATTGGAATATATTTTCCAAATATTTAGGTATTATATGTGTTGTTATAAAAATAAGTCAGCATAAAATGTCAAAAACTAGCTAGAATAATGACTCTTTTGTGAAATATATACAAAATATGATGTATTATGCCTTGTTATATGATGTACTTGTGCATGCTATGACGTGCTTTCTTAACGTGCTGTGATGTGACGTGTCACGTGCTAATCCGTGCCGCGTGTTGTGCCGGGATACTGTGCCAATTAATCAAACCCAGCACGTCCCATTTAACTAACGTGATGTGACGTGCTGGGCTAAGTCACGTGCTGGGATGGGCTGTGCTCAATTTTTAGCGTGCTGGGCTGAGCTGTGCTCGTGCTGGCACATCCCAGTTTACACCTCTATAATTACTCATCACATATATTAATATAGAAATGATCAAAATGAGATTTCTAGACAAACACGAGACCCATGCCGAAACTAAATGATATCAAGGAGGAGTCCAACTTCAAAACGTGTTGCATTAATACGGTTTAAGTTTTACGCGCAGTGTGAATTACTCGCCGCGTATGACGACCGTTCTACCAATAAGGACTTGACACGTTAAGAAATAGAGCAATTTCTCCGAGCTACCTTGGTTTTTAATAGTACCGTCGGGGATTAGATGGTCAGTAGATTGCATTGAACAGTGAGATTTTTAGACGTCTCTTTCGTTTATTATCTTGTTGTTTATTCCATTGGTCTTAAGATAGATCTTTGTTCTTTAATCAACAAGAACCATAGAAGAATATGCTATCAATTAGTGTCGATTGAATATATCAATATTAAGCAAATTAGGTGGTGATTATTAAACTGTAATTATTTTTTTGCTCAATTATTGAACTATAATTACATTATATTATTGTCCATCAAAGTAAGAACAGGACTAAGATGGTGTTAGGTATGTTGGAGACACCCGAATTTAAACTCATTTTAATTATATCTTTTTTGCAAAAAAAATAGTTTTCTCGGAAAAAATTAATTAGAAAAAAATTAAAAATATTTTTTGTTGAACTAGGCTATGCCGTCTTTACACTGCAACTCCCTTGTTTATGTGAACTTGGCTAATTCTGGGGCACTTATTTAAGAATCACAAAATTGGTTAAAAAGATCAAAATTAAAATTTTTTGGGTGAAAAAGACATCTAGATTTTGATACTGTTTAAATGGACAAAAATATAAAAATAGTCAGGATGTAAACAGTTTCATCCTTCTCATTTTCAAATACTTTTTCTTATTTTTAATTTACACAGGATGCATCTAGTTTCATCCTCGCTATATTTTAAGTTTAAGCCAAGATGAATCTAGTTTCATCCTTGCTATTTTTTTTTGTCCATTTCACCCATATTAATTTTTACTCGTCCATTAGAACTATGTTTTAAAAATATTTGGACAAATGACTCATTTTTCGTCTAAGAATGCCGAAGGCGTCCATGGGGTGATCTCGTAGTTCCTACGGGGTGGAGACGATGGGGTTGGTCCATGGATTTTGCTTCCTTTTGACGCATTTCGCTCATAGGGTTGAAGGGAGATAGTGCATCAAGCTGTTCTCAAGGGCCAGCTTGATCCTCTTCCTCAGGGATCCCAGAGGAGGGAACCCTAGGAGAGCCGCCGACTCCAACTACTGCCCATGTACGATCCATACTAGATCTGACCATCTTCCCATCATACCTCCTCTACGTTCTTGACAGCCCATCTTTGTCTCAGTAGAGTCTTTCAGTGGCATGTTTCGGTCCTCTTCCCCATTACTTAGAAAAGGTGAGCCACCGGTTCAGGTACAAGATACTATCATTACCGCCTAGACAATTAGACATCCAACGTTGGGGCTAACAACGGATGGGTTTTTGGGGGCTATTTGGGGTCATGAAATAACAACCCATAGGACCCCTTATCCATCATTTTTTGTAATGCCCAATCTACCCTTAATTTGATTAAGCTAACTAATTAGTCTTAGTGAATCGATTAGACTAATCAAAACATTAATCTTTCGCAAATCAAAACTTGGTTTTTTTGAGTTTTGAAGAAGGAAAAATGGTGATTTTGGTGAAATTTGTTTGATTTTTTTTTGAAGAAAAATGATAAAACCCTTCATCACAAAATTCAAGATAACATTATAATCAACTCCTAACATCAATTTCATCAATTCAAATCCGTCAAAAATTTGGAAAAAAAAATCTAGAATTTTCTGCTGTTACGGCTGGGTATATTTGTCGACCCGGACGAAATTAGTAATTTACGGCTCGGAATTGAAGATTTCACAGCCGTAAATTACTTTCGCGGCTGGGTCGACAAGAACTCCCAACCGATTTTTTTCCTACTATTTTTTGTAAGTATCAGAAACAGTTACGGCTAGGTTTTCGAAGCCGAAAATTCAAGTTACGGATGGGGAACCTAGCCGAAAGTAAACATTTTCGGCGGGAAAACCTAACCGAAATTAGATCTATGTTTATATTTTTTTATGTGATTATCAGAAAATCTTACGGCTAGGAAAATCTAACCGCAGACACTCTTTTACGGTCGGGAGCTCTTACTTTCCCAACTGTATAGGTAGGTTCAGGGTTCACGGTTGGGAAACATGTATTTTCCTAACCGTAATACAGGATTCACGGTTGGGAAAGCGTGGACTCACAGTAGTTATACAGTTTCAGAAACTTTTTTTTTCTCAACTTAATCGAATCAAATTTTTAAGTCGATCAAAAGTAAAAATAAATGGTGGGTTTTCTTAGTTTTTGTTTTTTTTATCATCTCTATACGCAATGGAGAAGATGAAGAAAAAGAGAGAAAGAAAAATAATAGATTTTTATTTTATTTTAGGATCATCATCTTCATCACGGTGTAATGAAGAATCACGATGTGATGGAGAAGAAATAGAAGAGAGGAAGAAGAAGATTTAAGTTTTTTTAATAATCACGATTTCATCATGAAATTATGATCATCATTTTCATCGTGATTTTATCATGATGAAATGAAGAAGAAGAAAAAGAAGAAGAAGAAGAAGAAGAGAAGATTTATTTTATTTATTTTTTAATAGTATGTTTATAGGAAAGGGTATATTTGACATTTACTATTGATTTGGTTCCCTCCTATACCACTTAGCCTCCACTTAGTCTTTTAGCCCCCAAAAACTCTCCCCTAGAGCCCCAATAATATGATTCTTATTTAAGTAAAAATTATATTGACAGGTGACCGACCAAATTTTTGCAAATATAAGTGATATAGATGGGCACATATGATGAGTTAATACGGTTAAAGTTTGCAGCCTTGTAAAGTGTCACCGGGTCAAACTATCCAAATGCAACAACCAACTTTGACAACCGAAGTATGCTCCACAGCGGTCTTAGTCGATTTATACTTAGTTTATCACTTTTTGACTAAAACTCTATTTAGCCCAAACTAAACAGAGATTTTGCTCATAATCATTCAACCACCAAACCAGCACACATACTCCACTTGATGCATAAAACAGTAATCCAAACAGCAGGACCAACAGAACTTAGTTTTCATCTTGGCCGAAGCCTTATTATTACTGCACACTTAGTGTTACACAAACTTTCATTGTTCAGGACACTCAACCCATCACAAAATCAGGCTTTTATAGCCTTACAAAAGCACAAATAACTGACTAGAATTTATAGATTTACTTTACAAGGCAGTTGGACAACCGTGCTAACTTGCCTAACTTCTTTATTAAAGCCATAGATGCAGTTCTTAGCCTTTTAGAATGCATAAAGCAAATACTAACTTGTGTAACTAACTTGTAATCGTCAACCCATCACAAAATCAGGCTTTTATAGCCTTACAAAAGCTATACACAAATAACTAACTAGCAGTTATAGATTTACTTTACAAGGAAGTTGGAGAACCGTGCTAACTGGCCTAACTTTTTTCTTAAAGCCATAGATGCAATTCCTAGCCTTTTAGAATGCATAAAGCAAATACTAACTTGTGTAACTAACTTGTAATCGTCCAGGCCATGTGCCTGGAACATGTCTCTAGCCTTGGGCCATGATAGCTTGTCCCAGCCAAAGTACGGACATCATAGTTGTGCATCACTAATCCAATGATGCAAGTCTGCTTATGCAATCCTTGCTTGCATCCTTGTATGCCTCATGCACACAAGTTATGTGCCAAATTATTTTGACACCTTGTGATGCTAAACTCGTATTTTTGGCCATGTCCAAACTCTGTTTGGTCCATGCATTGGTCTAATCTGCAACTCCAAATGCGCCATGTATTTTTGGCCTTGGACAACTTGCATATAATGCGTCATCTTGGCGCTTCATTACTAGGCAGCTTAACCGATCGGTCATAGACCTCCCCCATCAGCTGAACTCGACACTCTCGTCGATTCTTTTGTTGTAGGTAAGCCTGAACTTGTTCCTCAAATTTCCACAATGTTGTGTCCTTCTCCGAAGAAGCCCTTAGATCTTATAAACCATGTCACTTTACCAAATAATAGGTTCTCATATTCTTCTTGCTTTTCCCCTCAACTCGATCATCAAGTATACTATCAACTTGCTTGTCGAATTGTGATCTAATTATTGGTAGTGCACCCTTCGATTGCTGTCTCGAACTGTATAATAAATCAGGATGGTACTTCTTTAAGAAGCTGGCATGAAAAGTGGGATGCACTTTCACTCGTTTCGGCAAAATGATTTTATAAGACACCTTACCAACTTTTTTCATCACTTGAAAAGAACCATCATATCTTGGAATCAACCTATATGCACTGTCTTGATAGAAATCTTCTTATAAATTTGGAGCATTAGCCATATCTTCCACCTCAAATTTCATATCTCTGTGACGTAAATCATCATACTTCTTCATCCTTCTCGATGCCTTGGACAAACTATCACGTGCATGCTCAGCCATCTCCGTTTTTGACCTTGCATAACAATATGCTGCTGGACATGAGCCTTGCTTCTTATCCATCATCACCTCATGAGGGGTTAATGGTTGTTGTCCTGTTGTTAACTTGAAAGTGAAAAGGCGAGGGTACCCAAATATACCTCAATCTATAACTTTTGCTTCCTATAAGTCTTTTCTCCGAAAGTGATTGTCTATAGACTGAGTCGAGACAATATAACAAATCAGTTCACACTTCGTGTGATTGTCTATGGATACAAGATCGAGACAATACAACAACTAAGTGTGTTTACTTGATACAAAGGTTCAGACTTAACCAAACTCAATAGGATTGCATATCAAGTATATATGAATTAACGTTTGTGCAATTTACTTTAATTATAATAAAACAATTTTAATGCGGAAATATAAAGTAAATTACACAGCAAGATTTGTTAACAAGGAAACCGCAAATGCAGAAAAACCCCGGGACCTAGTCCAGAATTGAATACTCTCATGATTAAGCCGCTATACAAAATAAATCAACTTCGCATATTTGAGACCAAGAAACTAAACCTATAGTTCACCTAGTTCCATCTGTATTCCCACGCCTCCAACCTGTAAACAAGTCACGTACTTGGACCAATTCCTTTGGTTCGTATTCCAAACAGTAAAGGAACAACAAATTTGTTTGGTATCAACTCTCTTCAATCAAGTTATGTGAGTTGCGCAAAGGCTCTTCTGTTTATCTTAACATAAACTCCTTTGCCAGGTCCAAGATCTATCTTATGTTCAATCACCAAAAGGTAATCGTTAAGATTAAGCCAACAACACTCTTAATCCAAAGAATTGTGTTGATGCCGATCTACGCAATTAATCAATCCAATCTACCACAAGGATAAACCGATTATTAATTGGATCCTCTTTTACCGAAACAAGTATTGTGCACACCAAAGATTATAAAACTAAGTCAGAAATCTTATATCTCTTCTTTGTCTTCAAATCTTCTTAGATATTCAATAAACACCTGCATACAACTACTTAAATCTCTTGTGATCAATCACACACATAATGGAGTGTGTTAACAATGGATTATCACAAGATCGTCTTTAGATCTAACAACAGTCTAAAGAACCCTGTCGAAACCTTGAACTAGTTTGAGTGAATCTTATATCAGAAGAGAAGATTCTCAAGCATAAACAAACTAGGTGTAATCAAATTTCAACCACCGTTAGTCAATCAAATCAATATGAAAACTAAATATAAACCGCAATTATCTAGTTTTCCACCAATGGTACGCACTAGAGCTTCTCAATCCCAAAGAATACTTTAAACTGAGCGTCCGTAAGAGATTTCGCCTAATTAAGTTACTCTCCTCTCCGAATAGGCGGCTTCACCAATAACAGTACAACAGAGGAAGTTTACTGTCACGAAGGATTAGTTTGCTAGAAATGCAAAATCAAAGTATTTATAGACAAGGAAGTTTGGACACCAAGGAATTTCCAAAACCGAAAATATGCTCAAGATATTCAATATTTTCCAAATCCGATTTTCATAATTCCTGAGAATGCTCTGTCCAAATTAATGATTGAAATCTCCTTAGAAAATCTTTAACTAGCAAATGCACACTACTAATTCTTATTTTTAATATATAATTAATAACCTTAATTAAACGATTCTTAACTTATTTAAATTCGATCTTGGGATTTACTTCCTTCTTAGTTGTTAAGGAATATCTTTGAACAATAAAAGATACACATTAATGCGCGTGTTCAAAGTATGTCGACATATTTCCTCTTGTAAGTCCTTTTTCATACTTGAAACCGATTTACCACACTTCCAAACGAGTTTAGAATTGGTTCATCTGACTTTCAAGAACTATGTGATTGATCAAGTAACACTCGATCACAAGTCATGGGTGTAACGGTTCTACCAAAACAAGTTTCAGTTCTACCTCCATGTGAGTATTGTGCATAGTCACACTAGCTTACCAAAGATTCGGATGACTAGGTACTAGGATCGGTTCCCCACATATATATGGTATCTAACTTATATGTGTTGCACATGTCTATAGGATCTGTTCCCATTTGCCTAAAAATGTGTTGCACATGTTCATAGGATAGGTTCCCCTTTCTTATATAAACCTTGCTGCACCTCATACAAGGATCGGTTCCCCTTGTGATGTACTTCACCTCTTACTAGGATCAGTTCCCCTCTCCCAAATTTGGTCAGACACACACAAACCCGATAATACCCCCAGGTGATTACTTAAGATCGGTTTCACTAATAAAAGTCATACCAATACATAAGCCAGGCCTCATGTGAATAGTTTTACCAAGAACACAAAAAAAGTCATGAGCGGTTATACTGATCACACATATTGGTCGTTCATAAGATATGCAATGAAAAACAACCCCAATAACACCTGGAGATTTCCTTTACGGTTCACAACACATATCATGAACTTACTTCCTTAAAACACATGTAAAAACATTGTTTCCTATGATGAAATCCTCACCCCATACCCATACATAATCACAATAGCATTCATACGATTATGTTGATGTCTTATATACAAAGTTTAATGGTTAAGAAATAAACCTCATATTGTATTCCTTAATACTATGTTTATCTAGAGTGTTCATGCTTCGCAATTTTATGTTTTCAATATGCACGACTTGAAAGATACGTTAGGGAATGAAACAGTTCAACTCAAATATCACTAACCTCAAGTGGAAGGACGATGTTGTGGTTGTAGATCCGTACTTCTTCACTTCTTCAAGTCTTCGCAATACTTGTAATGTCTCATACTAATACTTTCAAGATAACCTATACGAAGTTGACTCTAGTACATTTAAATCAAGCGACTCTTAAATGAGTTCTGGTTCACTAAAATATGACAATCTTGACATACCAACGCTTGGTGGGTTCAACTGAGCTATGCTCTAACAGAAAGGACTTATCTATTTATATGAGATATTTTGCAAATTGTAAAAAAATTGAGTCGTATCCATCAACAAAACCCATTTCCCTGGATTACAGTCACATAATGATGTAAATAATCTTCTAAAAATGTATTTATACTCTCTGTCTGATAATCAGTTTGAGGATGATTGCTGGTAGAAAACTTTAGTTCATACCTAAGCAACCTAAATAAGACAGTCCAAAATCAACATGTAAACCGTGAGTCTCTGTTACTCACTATATCTTGAGGAAGTCGTTAATACTTCACTACATTTTTGAAGAACGAATCCGCTGTAACGTATGCATTACAAGAATGAGGACAGGGAATGAATGTAGCATAGTTCGAAAAGCGATCAACGATGACCATTATCGAGCTAAAACCTTGCACCTTCGGCAAACCATTGATAAAGTCCATCGAAAGCATTTCCATGGCTTATCTGGAATCGGCAAAGGCTATAACAACCATGCTATATTTCTCCTTTCTGTGTTATCCAGTTGACACACTAAACATGTCTTTACATATAAGTCAAAGCCTTGTTCCATCATAGGCCAATATTATGAACGATCAACTAAAGCATGTGCCCGTTCTATGCATGGATGACCAGCCCAAATGGAATCATGCGTCTCTCGTAAGAGTTCCCTTCTCAATCCACCTGAATTGGGTACATAAATTTTTCCTACTTTGGCATAGATGACTCCATCAACTATCCAATATCGACGAACGATCCCATCATAGATCTTCTTAGTCAGGGTACACATGCATGATCCTTTTTTGTCTCTTTTTTTATTCGAGGCAACAACTCTGCCTCAATCGTGGTCAGTGCTGCAACATATTCTTCTACCAACTTTTTGATCAACGCATCTGGCATAAAATTAAGCCTTCCTGGCTTATGTTCGGACTTATAGTTGAACTCGCTCAAAAATTCAAGCCACCTTGCTTGTTTATGCGATAATTTTGCTAGTCGGTAAAGAACGTAATGACCATATTTTCTATCATTATGATGAAATGAGTTCGCAATAGATAATGGCGCCATGTTCTTAGGCAATGTATCACTGCCAACATCTTTTCTAATACACAATGTATCGGCCTTCAGTATCATTAAGCTTACGACTCTCATAAGCTACCGGATGTCCATCTTGCACCAAGACCCCCCTGGATCCCTATCTGATGAATCATTGTCCATTTCAAATTGTATATTGAAACAAGAAAAGCGGAGAACTGGTTTTGTTGAGACCGTTTCCTTTAATGCATCGAATGACCGCTAACAATCAAATGAGCGACTTTCTTTGAATATCCAACTATAAAACGCTGGTAATAGTTAGTCAAACCCAACAAAGAATGAAGTTCTCCCAACTTCTTTGGCGTAGGACAATCCATAATGGCCTCTACCTTTCTCTGGTTCATATGCACGCACACTTGAGATATCACATAGCCAAGGAAAGTTATATATTGTGGTCTGGGCAAACTTACACTTTTTCTTCTTCACATAAAAACTAGCTTCCTTAATATTTGCAAATACTTTACGAAGATGCGTCGCATGCTCTTCTAAAGTCTCACTGTAAATAAATATGTCGTCCAAGTATACTACTACAAAGAGGTCAATATACTCACAGAATACATCAGTAATTAGGTTGCGAAAGGTGGTAGGAACATTCGTCAAGCCGAATGGCATTACAAGGTACTCATACGATCCATACTTGGTTACCATTGCAGTCTTTGGTTCGTCTCCTTCTGCTATACGCACTTGGTAATAAACTAAGCGCAAATCCAACTTGGCGAAGAACTTAGCCTTGGATAATCTATTGAACAAGTCGGCAACTAGAGGAATTGGGTACTTATTTTTTACAGTTAGATTATTCAAATCCCTATAGTCTACACACATAAAAAGTGAGCCATCTTTCTTCTCTTAGAACAAAACTGGAGAACCAAATGGAGATTTAGATGGTTGTATATAGCTTTCCTCCAACATCTCAAAAATGTGCTTGTGCATTTCCTAGATTTTTAACGGTTACATATGATATAGTGCTTATGCAAGAGACCTCGCCCCTGGTACCAATTCAATCATATGATCGATCATATGACGTGGCGGTAGCGAATTATGAAGTTCTACAGGCATCGTGTATGCAAACTTTTATAAGAGATCAGTTATCACATCATCAACTTCGACTATACCTTTCCTGGTTTGATCTCAACTAACACGCCTAGGAAAGTAGTCAAACTTTTATGTAAACCTTTTTTAACCTGAATCACAGATAAACATGGCTTAAGTGTCTTGTGTGGTTCATCACTTTGTCTCCCCCTTGGGACAAATCATGAGTATTAAGGGTGTTGAATCAATATACCATCTCTATAAGGCAACAGAGATGCCGTCGCCGTCGCCGTGAAAAAGAAATTCATGTCTAATATAAGGTTATAATCATCCATGACCATCACTAGAAAATATAGTTTTCCTTTATATTCTACAACTTGAACATCCACATTGCGAACTTGACCTCGACTGATTTGTGGTTCTGAGTTAACAAACTTGATGGTGCTAGCTGCACTAGTGATTGTTAAGTTCAATGCTAAGCCAACGTCCGGATGAATAAAGGACTTAGTAACACTGGTATCATCTATCGCTAATACCCTGTTTCCATTGATCTTCACGTCAATACAATCAGTCCAGAAAATATTTTCTTCTTGGTGTGTGTGCCTTACTCCCTAGTAAGCGACTGATATTCCGATGTTGGACCATACCAACATCATGCTAAGCTATCCCAGTATAGTGATGTATCTCATCAGCACTTGTAACGTGTCTGGTACCCTTAGTATAGTTTTGATATTTAGAACAACTCGTTTTTCCCTTATCAAGTTGTTCCGAATTCATCCTTTGTGTCTGATCATTACTTGATGATTTTTGGATATAGAGTTCACATACCTTTAATGCTAACCTTTGGACTGATCTTCTTCCCACCCTTTTCTAGGACAAATACAATTCACAACCAACTTCAAGAACAACAACAAACTCAACTAGCCTTCTCTAATCCAACGTGAACATAGAGACCCTTAACCAGGGCTCTGATACCTGAGTTGTCATAGGTTCAAACTTTCCAAATACAAAAGCCAACCTTGGCAACGACACTATGCTCCACAGCACAGTCTTAGACAATTCACACTTAGTCAATTTCTTCACTTCTTGAATAAAACCCTATTCATCCCATACTAAACAGTGGTTCTACTCACAATCATCAAGCCACCAAATCAGCATGCATACTTCGCTTGATGCATAAAATAGTAAGCCAATTAAAGGGACAAATGCACCAACAAATTTTTTTTAAATCTTGGCCTAAACCTTATTATTACTACAAACTTGTGGTTATACAAACTCTTTTTGTTCCGGACACCCAACCCATCACAAAATCAGGCTTTTATTGCCTTACAAAATCTATACACAAATAATTGACTACAAGTTACATATATACTTTACAAGGCAATAGGCCAACCGTGCCAACTGGCCTAACTTCTTTCTTGAAGCCATACAAGCAGTTCCTAGCCTTTTAAAAAGCATAAAGAAAATACTAACTCGTGTAACCAACTTGTAACCTTCAAGGCCATGTGGCTAGCACATGTCTCTAGCCTTGCAGCGCTATGATATCTTGTCCCATACAAAGTACAACTATCATAGTTCTGCATCACTCCCCCAATGATGCAAATGTGCTTATGCAAGACTTGATTGTACACCTGTATGCCTCATACACACAGGCTATATGCTATCCTCTTTAGGAAACTAATGATGTTACTCTCACATATTTGGTCATGTCCAAACCCTGTTTGTCCCATGCCTTGTCCTAATATGCAACTCCAAATGCGCCATGCATTTTCAGCCTAGGATAACTTGTAGATAATGCACCATCTTGGCGCTTCATCACTAGGTCGCTTGACCGACCGGTCATACAAGGATATGTGAACAAATCTCCTGATTTTCACATGTAAATTCAAAATTCAAATGATGGATAGGCATGGTTTTCAGAAAGTATGATCAATTTGGCTAAGTCAATGACACATTTAAGTAAATCAGTGTGGAGCTACATCCCATTGTCTATCACTTGGTAATTTGGATTTTTGGACTGAGAGCAACAAAAAAATCTTCAAAGAGAAGCGTTTGTCTAAATCAGACTTTGATTGTTTTTGAGGCAAGAACTCTTCTTATGACATGAGCATTAGTTGTTGGATCTTATCTACACATAAACTTCTCTACTTTACTTGTTGACCCAAATTTTATGCCCGATAATGTCACCGATCTAAATCGACCTATGAATAGTGAACCTTTTTGTAAATAGTTTAATCCCACACAAAGTCATATATAGATAATGAGTGGTTGTGTCATCTGTGGTTGATATATCTTAGGAGAAAATTTTAGGGATAATAGATATTTCATGCACAATCTTGTTTTAGTTTTTGCCTCTCTTTTTTTTTTCATCTACTGCTCCTAGATATTGTAAATTCTTCCCTCCTGATTCCATTTTTAGGCAGAGATTCATGTTGTATAGCCTGGCGAGATTGGGCTATACCCATATTAATTGGGGTATACCCAAATTTAAATGGACCTAGTGCCCTTACTAAGGGGTGGTAAAATATGGGTGAGTTTACTTTAATACCCTGTTCTCTAATTAAACTTAAAACCTAAACCCTAAAATTAAAAACTTCAAAACTCTTAATCTTCCTAATCTGTCTCTCTCTTCCCCTTCATCTTCTTCCATCAACAGAAAATCTTTAACTATGATTTTCCGCAAAAATGGTAGATTCTAAACGATCAAGCAGCAATACAGATTCAGCAGGTAATATCAAAAGATCCAAATCAGAGGAAAAAGGTAAGGGAAAAGTTGGATTCAGTGAAATCAGTAAACACGAGAATGCAATCCCTAAAGATGATGAAAAGAACCCGTCATCAGCGAGAACAAGACTGTAAGTAATGTCTAAACTCAAACCCATTATTGTGTTGTATGTTTTGATTGTTATATTGGGTTAGAAATCGAAAATTATGATTGTCAGGGTCTTTAGTCGGCAGGGTAAAAAAAAAAGATGTCGGCCTTAGGATGTAAGTGGTAATCGGCAGGGTCGTAACATGAATAGTAGGATGACTTTTCATAACTGCCATGGCGACTGTGAAACATTAACCAGGGCCGGCAGGATAATCATTAACCAACCTTGCCGACTTTTCTTTAGTCGTCATCTTCTTAGACTTGTACCGTCACGAATTTAAGTCACATAAACTTGATTTTCCTGAGTTCAATTTTGTTAATAATCAGAATCTTATTATGGTTCTTAATAGTCGGCATTTTATATGAATAGGACCCTGCTGACTGTATACTAGTCAGCATTGTAGATGAATACTTCTATGCCGACTAAATACTAGTCGGCAATTTTTTAGATTATCGACCATGTCGACTAAGTATTAGACGACATTTTTCTAGATTATCGACCTTGCCGACTAGGTGACCAGAACCATGTTTTAATGTGTAAAATTTTCATTTTTTTTTTTTTGTGTATTTTTTAGGTTCCCAGAGGAAAACATAGAAGATATCCCTTGTCTTAACAATGCAGCAAAGCTATTAGAATAGATTGACAAGATTTATCCTTCTTTAGAAGATCCAAGTGATGAAACTGAAGAGAATTGCCCTGTAAGAAAGTTACTTCTAATAGGTAAGAAAGATCCAGAAGAATTTCTAAGGTTTATGAATAGTCCTAGCAATCCCCTCAACTATGTTGAATGCACATCATCATAGGAGGAAGAAGGGGAGATTGATCCAAGAAATTTTTTCAAGGCATCTGACTTTTCTAAAGTGAACCCCTATTGCAATGAGGCTAGTGACTACATATGTACAATAAAGGGAAAAGAAAAAGTTGATGCTGGTGAAAAATCTAGTGATGATGAAAAAGCTAGTGATATGGATGAAGATACCAACAATAGGAAGGATCCATGAAACTTTGTTTGATATGTTTGCGTTATTATGTTTTGAACTCTTAGATTGTGGTTTTAGACTTGTCAGTAACTCTTAAACTTATGTTAATTTTCAGTTTCATTTGTTTTAGAAACTTAGTATTTAGTTTGCATGTTTAAACACTATTATAGTTGTAGTAAGTCAGCATGGTTTGAAATGCTAGACCTTGCCAACCATCCCATGATATCTTTTACATTGTCAGTGATAGGTAGTCTGCATGGTTTGAAATGCTCGAGCTTGCCGACTTACTACAACATGTTAGAATTTTCAAAATATTACTTTAAGTAAAAAGTACAACCTATTGAATGCTCAATGGATAGTATTTCAAAATCAAGACATTAAGTGTGTTGTTATTATAAAAGCACTTTCAACTCCATCTTCAACAATGCATAAAGAATAGAAGTTTCAAGTGCAACACAACCAATTATTTGTAGTCTTTGTACACTAAGTGGTGATTTTGCAAATGATTGTCCCTTTGAAGGAACCAAATGCACTATTGATGGTTGTAAGGGGTTCTTATTTCTTATGAAAGTTGTAGTATGAGATGTATATCAACTGTATGCTTCAAAATGCACCTGTTGTGGGTTTTTTTATTGTATAGATGAGCGCCTAGATCCATATGAAGATGAAGTTGCTAAAATCAACCTTCTACCATGCACAAATCCATGTTGCGACGGTAAGATGAAGCTAATTATCTCTCCTAAAAAATTGTGTACCGGAAAAAGATACTATTTATGTCCTAAATGTGTTAAGGTTAAGTTTTTAAGGTTTTTGTGCTCTAATTAAGTGTTGAGTGCATCTCAATGTACTAAGAATGTTACAGTCGGCATGTTTTAGTTTATATAAATGAAGACTTCTTCATAGTCGTCAAGGTTGATCCATATTACTATAAGTTATTTAATTTCATTTTAGTCGGCATTATACAAAATTCTAAGAATGCCGACGGTGGAACCTTCCGCATTGGACAAAATATTTAGCGTGCCGATGCTGGGATAGTCGGTATTGTATTTATATATTACCCTGCCGACTATAGTGTGAAGAACATCCAGGAACAATATCATTTTTGTCCCTTTTGGTCGGCAAGGTTTTCTTCTTCAACACTGTCGACTAAAAATTAGTCGGCATTGTAGGATGAACACGACCAAGCCGACTATCCCATGCCTTATTTTCCAGTGATTTCAGGCATAGCAGTCGGCAACCTACCGACCCTGGGGAAAATTCAAACTAATTGTGTGTCATACCGTTGGGTCGGCAAGGTCGTGTGATATTTACAATGCCAACAAAGTAAACACCAAAAAATTGGAAGGGGTAAACACCAAATAAAAACACATCCATTTCATTCATTTGTAGTACTCCAAAGTACATTACACAAAACACGAATGCGATTACAAAAAGATTCCTTATTTCCTAGTCACAATCACCCATCTCTCAAATCTATTGAACCTATTTTAGTTAAATCTATGGGACCTTTGATAGACTCATCTAAAGCATTCCAAAGGTGCATGTTGTCCTCATAAAGTTTCACCCATTCCTTGCTCTTGTTGTTTAGAAATTTTACCAAAAACTAAACCTACAAAGAGGAGGTAATGGACATTCCTTGTTTTGTTGTAGACTAATAAAATGATTGTTATCCGGCCACCAAATCCATAACAATTCTTCTATGCTTGAGATGCTCCACACAAACCGCATGTTTCGGTGCAAATGCTACACAATATCCGTTACTAAAAAAATGTACTACTCATGACCACGTATCCGCCAATAGATGGCCACACTCCGACATTCTCATCCAATGCTCCCATTTAATTGGAGTATTTCCATCCGGGCCTTTAATACTAGTAAGAAATTCCTTAAATGTTGCTTCTTTATCCTCTATCGAACCTTCTAGCATCATTGAGATACAAAACTCCTTGTCTTTTTCTAGCCACCCAACCATCTTCTTTCTTATGTATTTGTTAGAGCATTTCTCGGTCGAACTCGCAAGAGTTGCTATCTCAAGCTTGTTTATCAAGTTTAGTTACCAATACTATTAGTCTTGATTTCTAGTCTACTTATAGCGAAGTCTCGTACTAGGATAATAAGTGTATTTGAGCTCTAGACACCACGACGTTCATCGAATGAAGACGATGAACAACTCAAGGGAACTTGTGGAACTTCATCAAAAAAGAGGTATGTGGATACTTGAACTTATGTATCGCTCAAAAGTATATCTATTATATCTCCTATTTGAGAAAAAAGTCGTATTTCTATATACACATTCTATATTTTGAGCGTAGTTTATCTCGCTTATCTATTTCTCGAAATATGTGTTGGTAAGCTTTCGCTTTGGCCAAGTTCATCTTTACTCGTGACGAAAGTCATGTTGATTATTTCAATAACTTGAAAATCGCTTTGATGAAAATAGTTTGTGAATAACAACTATTATAGCATCCTCTAAGAAAGTTTCAATGATTGAAATGAGAGTTTAGATCAGGTAACTACGTTTGGATATAAACATAGTGTGTAAAAGTCCAAAACCGGGAACCTAAAGTATGCGTACCCGTACGCGTACTAGCGGTTGTTGGAAACTAGGGAAAGTATGCGTACCCGTACGCACACTATCGCAAGTTTTACGTCCGTGAATTTCTGCTAGAGTTTGGATGTGTGAATTGGTATGTGTACCCGTACGCGTACTGGCATAACCAAACTCGGTCCGACCACTTAGGTATGCGTACCTGTTTGCATACTTTAGTAGGTTACTTTCTAAAATCGGTTTGTTCATGAACTAAAACATTTATATAATAAGGAATGCAATCTTTGCAAACCGTGGCTATAATGTTCATGAATTGATTAGAGTGAATCAAAACTGTTTTTTCTTCGATTGTGTCTTGTATACTTCTATAAGATCTAAGCAATCGAACAACTCTCTAACTAGTTCATTTGAGTCACTTGAACTAGATATGGTGAAGATGAATAAGGTTGAGATGAAAGTGATCATATCGCTAACCATTGGTTAACTATTGTTGAACCGACTAGGTGTACACGTTCAGGTACGGTTACCCAAACCTTAATGAAGGTATGTTTCATTTGTGTATAACAAGCTAAGTTCGATCTAATGATTGTAAGATATTATCTTGAATATAATCAGGTTTTCATCTAATGGTGAATATTGAATGCTTTGTTACCAAGGTAATTTAGATTCCAAACCCTGATTTGGAGACTATTTAAAGGAGAACTCTAGCAACTGGAAATCCTAATCCCCACACCTCCTGTGTGATACTAGTTGTATAAGCTTGAGTCGATTCACCTTTAACCTTAGGTTTTTCACGAAACCTTGTAGGTTAACGACTTAAAGACTTCATTGGGATTGTGAAGCCATACCAAACTATTTTCTTTGTAGTTGCATGATATGATCTTGCTTTTTCTATCGTAATTGAGTACAATCGTAAGATTGTCTTGATATTTATATTTCTGATAAGAAAGATAGAAAAAAGTAGTCACAAACACCTTCGTCTCATTGTTTATGATTCCACAATATCTTATTTCGTTAATCGATTAAGATAATTGTGAGGTGATTGATAATTCTAGGTTTTTCTTCGGGAATATAAGTCCGGCTTATCAAGTGGTCCCACTTCACCTTGATTTATCAAAAGACAGAACAAAACTCATAGGTATATCCGTGGGAGACAAATTTATCTATTCTTGTAGACTTTTTTGTATGGGACAAATTTGTTTATTAAAGTCTTTAACTTTGGGTCGTAGCAACTCTTAGTTGTGGGTGAGAACAACTAAGGGAATCAAGTGTGTAGTATCCTACTATGATCAGAGAAGTAAGGAACGCAACTGTACCTTGAATCAGTGTGAGATTAATTAGGGTTCAATTACAGTCCAGACCGAAGTTAGCTTTGTAGTATGCTAGTATTTGTAGAGGCTTAATACAGTATAGTGTTCAAATCTGGACTAGGTCCCAGGCTTTTTCTATATTTTCGGTTTCCTCTTTAATAAAACTTCTAGTGTCTGTGTTATTTGTTTTTCGCATTATATTTTGTTATATAATTGAAATATCACAGGTTGTGCGTTGAATTGATCAATTGGTAAATCCAACCTTTGGTTGTTGATTAAAATTGATTGATCCATAAATATTGGTCTTTGGTACCGTTCAAGTTGTTTCACATAATAATCAGGCTCACGGATTTCTATCTATTTTATTTGTTGATTACATTGTGAAACAAAGATTCAAACTCTTTGATATACTTTTCATTAAGATTGAGTCTGACTGTCTAGTTGATTCTATTGAAAGTATATTGGATTTAGTGCATACAGATTGCTAATATAAATATTGGGTGAGGTTGTTAGACCCTCTCTTTTTTAGTATTGACATTGGGTGAGATTCTACTCAACCGCTCCACTTAGGTGTCCCAATTATTTGGAGGCAACGTGAAACCTACAATTTCCATCCTTTGGGACATCGGTACCAATAACGAACTCTCGAATAATTTGAGGGAGTTATACGCTGTTAGAGCACTACTCGGTCGAACTCGCAAGTGTTGTTATCTCAATCTTGTTTGTCAAGTTTAGTTGTCAAAACTATAAGTCTTGATTTCTAGTCTACTTATAGTTATGTCTCATATTAGGATAGAATGTGTAGTTGAGATTTATACTTCACATCGTTCATTGATTGAAGACGAAAAACTAATAAGGGGAGATTGTGGAAGTTCATCAACAAAAGGTATGTGGAGACTTGAACTCATCTATCATTCAGAAGTCTATTTCTATTCTATCTCCTATTGAGACAAAAGATGTATAGATATATAGACTTCACTTTATACACATTTGATTTTTCGAGCTGAGTTTAACTCGCTTATATATTTCTTGAAATATGTGTTGGTAAGCTTTCACTTCAACCAAGTTCATTTTTATTCTTGACGAAAGTCAAAAGATGATCATGTAAAAATCGCCTGGTAACATCTTACATGATTTGTGTGAGACAATCATTTGATGTAGACTCGGAATTTTTCGTATTGATCTATTGATCACTAGAAAATTACTTTGAAGCTAATAGTTTGTGTGAGACATCTATTCTCCTCTTCTAAGAATGTTTCAATGATTAAGATGGAGTTTAGAAAAATTAATCATTGATTGGATATAGCACAGTATGCGTACTTGTATGCTAACTGTTGCAAGTTATTCCAAGTCTGGGAACCATAGTATGCATACATGTATGCGTACTGATTTAACTTTTAAAGTACGAAAACTTAGTATGCACATCCGTATGCGTACTGGCGTTATAGTTCAAGTCTGGTAATTCAACTGAGGTTGGTCGTGAACGACAGTATGCGTACCCGTTCGCATACTAGCAGACAAACCAAGTTCGAAACTCTAAGTATGCATACCCGTTTGCATACTTGAGTGGGTTAAGTTCTCAAATCAGATTATTCATGAATAAATACATTTATATAATAAGGAATGCAATCTTTTGCAAACCGTGGTTATAATGATCATGAATTGATTCGAGTGAATCAAAATCAATTTTGCTTCAATTGTTTCTTGTATACTTCTATGAGAATATAAACAATTGAACAACTTTATAACTAGTTTCATTTGAGTCATTTGAACTAGTTGTGATTAAGATAAACAAGGTTAATATGAAAGTGTTCAAATGAAAAAGTTCGGTTAACTAATGTAGAGCCAACCAAGTGTACACGTGTAGGTATGGTTACCCATATCTAAATGAAGGCACATTTCATTTGGTTCCTGTTCACCTTGATTTATCAAAATACAGAACAAAAACTCGTAGGTATTTCTGCGGGAGACAGATTTATCTATTCAATAGACTTTTCTGTGTCAGAAAAATTTGTTTATCAAGTCTTCGACTTTGGGTCATAACAACTCTTAGTTATGGGTGAAATCATCTAAGGGAATCAAGTGCGTGGAGTCCTGCTAGGATTCAGAGGCGTAAGGAACGTGACTGTACTTTAATCAGTGTGAGATTGGTTAAGGATCAACTACATTCCAGTCCAAAGTTAACTTTTAGTAGGCTAGAGTCTGTAGCGGCTTAATACAGTGTGGTGTTCAAATCTAGACTAGGTCCTGGGTTTTTTCTGCATTTGCGGTTTTCTTGTTAACAAAATTACTGGTGTCTATGTTATTTATTTACCGCATTATATTTGTTTATATAATTGAAATATCACAGGTTGTGCATAGTTCAATCAATTAGATAATCCAACCTTTGGTTGTTGATATAAATTGGTTGACACTTGAACATTGGTCTTTGGTATAGTTCAAATTATTTCTCATAATAATCAGGCTCGGGAATTTCTATCTGTTTGATTTGCTGATTACATTGAGAAATAGAGATATAACTCTTGGATGTATTTTACTTGATTGAGTCTGAGTGTCTAGTTGATTCTCTTGGAAGTATATTGGACTTAGTACATACATATTGCCTAAACGAAATAGTGGGTGTGGTTGTTAGACCCCCACTTTTTCATAAGCGATACTCATCTAATACCGATTTTACTACCTTCCTCGGACGACCTCTTTTATTCACAACATCTCCTTGACTCTCAATAGGTGTAATCTTTGGCTCCATGGGTTTTTCTATTGGTGTGGTTGTTTCCTTCCTCGGACGACTCCTTTTCTTTACAATAACTTCGGCACTTGCTTGACTCTCAAGAGATTAAGTGCTATTTGGATTCAAGTTTGAAACCGTTGGTGTAGTTGTTTCTTTCCTTGGACGATTCCTCTTTGTATTCCTCCTTGGTATGTTCATTTCCGGATGGATCACATGTTGTACTCAAATACTCTTTAATTTGTTCCCTTTCTTCCGCCCTTGTATTTGTGGTAGTTGGTCTACCCGGTGGATCTTGTTTAAAGGTTTGTTGAATTTCTTTCATAAAAGGGTAAACAATCGGCATCAACTTGTGCTTCATAGTTTGTTTGTCCAACCTAATCAATATGGGGTACTTGTCGAGGATTATTCTCCCAAGTTCCATGTCACCAACCACTTCACCGGGATCTTCTCTTGGAGCCGGGATGAAATATAGTTTCTTCTAATAAGGATCAATATCTTCAATCAGAATTAGAGTTTTATACCTACCAAGCATATGACAACATGGAAGTCCGATAGCCTTCATTATCCTACACTTACAACTTTATATGTTTCATCATGCAACGTATTTACCAATGCGAGACGTTGCAATGTATACCAAAAAGCAACCAATCATCCTCCTTAAAATCCTTCAACTTCCGGTACCTACATTCTTCGAATTGCTTACTTAGTGTACTCATTGATAGCACGTTAAACCGTCACAATCCCATTTTGACTCGTGAAAAGTAGACCTTTTAGTCTCCCATGAGCTTGCTCTACCATACTTGTGGACTCAAGTTTGAAATGTTATAGTCGTAAGTAAAATCATACACAAACCTCTCTTTGTGTGGCCTCAACCATTGTCTCTTGCAATATTCCACTACTTTGGGGTAATTAGTGCCTCAATCATCCTCGAACTCCTTCAAGTTTATCTCATATCTTTCCACCCTCATCGACCAAACCAACTTATCCCACGCTTTGGGGTAAGACATTCATCTTCCTCTTTTTCACGTTTAGCACCTTTCTTTGCCTTTGGATTTTGGATATGACTCATACAATTCTTTCTAAGATTGCATTATATGTGCCACGTGCAAATAAAATTTTGTTCCTTGGGAAAAACTATCCTCATGGCGTTCATTATTGTTTGCTTATTGTCGGCCACTATAACCCCGGGAGTCTCGTCTTCGTGGTAAAGAAGCTTCAAAGTTTTCAATGCCCAAATATAGCTAACATCCTTCTCACAATCCATAAAACACCATTCCAGTGTGAATGATTTATTGTCCGAGTTTTGTCCTACAATGTTCAACAAAGGCATGTTGTACCTATTCGTCTTATAAGTACAATCCATGAACAAAACTTGGTAAAAGCACCGGGAAAATTGAATCATATCGGGATGTGCAAAAAAAAATACGATCCACCCTCCCCTCCGATGACTCATGGTGTCTCACCGTGTATTTGTGTTTGTGGGCCAACCATTATGACTCTTCCATTACATTTCTTCTATCCCATTTAATATTTTTGATAGTTGCTTTGGACTCATAAATTGTAGACAATGAAGAAAGGTTACGTGGGTCATCCCTCTTGAACTTACTAAGGAGCTTACTTGGTTTAATTCCCCAACTTGTTCTTACTTGTTCGAACTCGTGTAGTTTGAACTTGGCAACTTGGGAGTGTCCAACAAGACTTTGCGGATCTTTATGGTTAAGCCAACCAACATTAACTCTATTCATTCTTCACATGTTATCGGTGTCTTTGTTCCTCCAAAAAATAATCTTGAATGGGCATCCACACTTCTTTGACTTCGTCTTATACACCCTAGTCGTCTTTTTATCATACACATAACCCTTTCTCTTGTGACTTACGTCCGACCCACTGCACTCGCATATCATTTCAAACCACGTATCTCTTTGTTGGGTGTTTTTCACTAGAACTCACATCTTCTATTTTGCTTTCTCAACAACCCAGTTGATTGCTTCTCCTTTTTCCTTCCATTCCAAATCATTAGCGTAATGTGCGAAAGTATCAGGACCCCTAACACTGTGATCTTGAGGCTGATTCGTCATCGGTAGCAATGCAATCTACAAAACATCACAAGTTAGTTGATATACACTACAATAGTCGGCAAGGTCGATATATAAAACAACAACGACCAAAGCACAACTGGAAGGGTCGAAGAATACAATAGTGCCGACCAAACAATAGTCGGCAGGGTCGACATACTCAAAACAATGCCGACTTAAGCATGTTTAACAACCCAGTATCCTGAGCTCCCAAAGTCTTATAGTCGGCAGGGTTTTTATTTATGACCTTGCCGACTACAATATTGCTCATGAAAAGTCGTGGCATTTGGTAAAAAAAAAAAACCCGACTCTTACAGTTGGCATGGTCGAGAATCGTCGTCGTTGCAGATACTGGGCAGCAAAAGTTAAAAAAAAAATCGATCATTTGCATGGAAAAATCACAATCTTCACCACATAAGTTGTGTACATGATTACTTGCAGCTCCCTTTTCTTCTTCTGGGTCATTAGATTCTACGTTTGTCTCAAGACATTCATCACTTCCATATCCATCTTGAGTTTGAGGAAAATAAAAGTGAGGATCATGCATATAATCCATTTGATCATGATTTGGTAGATCATCATACAAGTACTCATCTGTAGGAGGAAAATTAGAAGACTCCCCCAATCCAAAATCAGGATTAGAATCACTCATCTCACTCATATCACAAATTTCTCAAAACCCAAACTTTTTCCATCCAAAACTTCTTCTACTACTTCACTCTCTTTCTTACTCTCAATTATTTCCAAATCCACTCATATAAATCAACTAACTAATCTAATCATATCAATTAAATTAGTGTTAATCATTGCAGGGGCAATTCAACCATTTAGAAAATACTTGGTTAATGGGTGTCCTATTTTACTTTAAAATGACCCAGGTTTTGTCTCATTAGGTATAACCCAATTAATTTGGGTACACCCCAATCTTGTCAGGTTGTATAGACATGTGTAAAAACCAGGTAGAGACTATCAAAAACAACCATCACAAACGATTGAAGACCGTTGGTAAAACATTTTTAATATCTTTGCTTTGAACAGTTCAACAAAATATCTTCCCTTTGAGTACACAGAGAAATTACCTACCACTGTAGAGATATTGTTTGCAGGACTTTAACTTTGATTTAAATCGTTAATCCCATAAATAATGGCTAATTTAAATTCCTAGTAATAAAATATTAAGAAGTTCCATCCTATCTTTGAACAAAGCAAAGATATTTCTGGATCTCAATCAAAGTTTCTTTTCATGAATGATTATATTAGGTTCCACGAACATCCCTTTCTCATATTTAAGCTTATCGTCGCGGTTTTGCAGCTTAATTGACTACAACTTAAACATTATAATGTTCAATAGTTGTGTCTCAACTATCAAATTTTGATTAATTAAAGCCTAATCATACACTAAGCTTTCTTAGTTGCAACAACAACTTACTTGGCTAAATATTAGGAATTTAAAAATGACAAGTTAGTGTCAAACCGTACAAATATTAACTTTATATTTGTTAGATATTTATTAACAGTGGCTTGAGTCGATAGGAACAAATCCAGATGGCCAAGATGGGCATTATCCAGAGAAAACGTCTATATGCATTTCAAAATTGAATAATGTGTATACATGTGGTCAGATTAATTAGTACGTAGAAAATGACATTCAAGATTACAATCATAGAGGGACAGTATACATGGTGGTCCATTACTTTGATCTTCAATCCACTATGTTCTTTAATGAAATGAATTTTTTAAAATCCAGCCCAATCAACTAGCCCAAATAGGGAGCTTTTGATGTGCATCAAGAGCTGAAGAACAAGGGCGGGGTAATTTGAGATAAAAGCCAAGTAAAAAACAAAGAAAATTTGTAGTGGTATAGGCAATTGCTCCCCAGCGTCCCCTTCCTTCCCTGGAAGCAGGTCAACATGCCTGTTTTTGTCCCAGGATTTAAGCTTATTCTGCCCCTGAAGGAGCATCAACAGTGCTGGTCATTTGTAGCAATTTATGGATCAGAATGGGATCGCTGAAATTTGCATATTTTGGTAACAATCAATTGCCATCTGAATAAGTATAACAATTCATACAGTAATAGGTAAGTCGCAACTTCGAGTCCCTTCTCATGCTATTTCAGAGAACCAACCCCTAACTAACAGCCTTGTGATGCATAGTCTTAGATCGTTAACCAGTTAGAAGACTACAATGCAGATCCTACAAGTAGGTAGCAACTCAATTAAACTAGACGCTGTAGTTGTTGCATCTAGTTGGGTATTCATTTTCAGATTGAGCGTGGCGTGGAACCCCTTCTTGGATCTCCATTTGGAAGTCAGTACTAAAATCGGATGTAGCCTGTGAAATATTTAGCAATGTTAATCAGCGTATATCAAAGCATATACATTAGTTGCTATAGTTTTTTTATTTATCGACAATCCAAGCTTTAACGGACTTTATAAAAAGGTTTTTGTCGCCAACACTTATGTTTAACATAAAAAAAGTTAGTGTGATCCAAACTTGAGATAACATTTACCAGCCCTTCTAAACATACCGACAAAAAAACAGAACATAAACCGCCCCAGACACACAAAAAAAATTGGTGGGCCCCGCCGATGGTGAATAGCAGGGGGTCCCACTAAAAAATGTTGTGAGTACCCGGTTTCTGTTTTGTTTTTTTCACGGTTCGTTTATTTTTTTTTGAACATTTACAGAAGGGATTCAAAGCTCATATATATGTAATAAAAAATGTTAAACAGACCGGATGAAAAACAATGACAAAACCGGGCCTCTCAAATATTTTCATTTGCTGGTGGGCCCCTGCTAATTCACTGCCACGCGAGACCCACATGTTCAACTTACACCACGGTTTTGCCATTGTTTTGGGCCCGATCTGTCCCGAACGGCTGATATGTAATAGAGCATTTGGATTATTTACATGTTATAAAGACACTTTAGTTTAAGACTTTTATACACCATAGTAAGAAATTGCCAAAACAAAAGAAAACGAATAAATATACAGCTTAAGTAGGACCATGAACCATTTGATTAACCAACACTAGTAGTCGTCGTTGCAGGTAAAGAAGAAGCATAACGTTAGATATAGCGGTATATGTTCGCCACAGAAGAACCTAATGGGTGATCATGGAATAATGCCAATTAAAAGAGAATCAACTGAAGAAATGGGTGATCATGGAATAATGCTAATTAAAAGAGAATCAACTGAAGAAGAAGGATATGGGCCTGTTGTTGGTAGGTCGGTCAAGGACTAGATTAGGAAATCTAGTTGGTTAAGGAAACCAAGTACTCGTGTCCTAAGTATAGAAGCTTAAGAGGTTTGTCTCTTAGAGCTAAGTTAGGAAACCCTATACTTGTAGGAAAGTAATCCTTGTTAAGGAATGTGTCCAGTCCTATTGATGTGTATAAATAGCTATAGAGAGAACCAGAGAAAACACACCAGAACTAAGTAAGAGTTCTCTTCTTATCGTCTAAAGCTTTGTATATTCCAACCTATACGGTGATATATAAAATTGCTTATTCCTTCCCGAGGATTCAACCTCGTTAAATATTTGTTCTTCTTGTGTGGGTGATTGTGTTCTTGGCAATATTGGAATACCATTGTAGTAGTGCAACCTAACGCTTCCGCGGGCTTTGGCACAACAATTGGTATCAGAGCAAGGAGACGCTCTTGGATACGGGTAGTCATATTTCAGTTGAAGTGAAGGTATTTTTATGAAGATTTCTTGAGGTAATACTAATCTCAAAGGTTTTTTTTTTTTTATCTATATTTGGTTTTTTGAGAACAATGGTTGACGGGGATAAACTAGTTGATCCGAACGGTCCTGAAGGAGAAAATTCGGAGTCCACAAATAAAGACAAAGAAACAAAAGAAGAAATTCTTTATTCACATAGATCACAACTCAAGGTAGAAAAGTTTACAGGAACCAATAACTTTGGTTTATGGAGAACGGACGTAATGGATTCTCTTGTTCATCTTGACCTAGAAGAAGCTCTAGAAGTTCAGCCAGTGGAGATATCTGAAAAACAGTGGGACAAGATGAATAAATTATGTCTTTCTTCGATACGAGGGTGTTTAGCAACTGCAGTAAGAGTTAATTATCGGCACGAGACTTCAGCTAAGGATCTCTGGGAAAAACTAGAGAAGGAATACCTTGTGAAGAACGTGGAAAATAGGATACATCTTAAAAGGAATTTGTATCTCTATAACATGAAGAGAGGTGCAACTCTAACCGAGCACCTAGATGCATATAATAAACTTCTTGCTTAGTTGTTAACTACGATGAGAAGATCAACGACGAGGAACAAGCTTTGTGTCTGATAAACTCTCTTCCTGAAAAGTATGAACCTGTGATTAAAGCACTAATGCATGGAAATGACAAGATGACATACGCAGAGGTCACTACAGCATTGCGTAGTGAGGAGTTCAGGAAGATGGATCGTGAAGACCTTGAAAGTGAAGCTATAACAATGACTTGCTTCTTGCAAGAGGTCGTTCAACATGCAGGAGAAAGAAGAATGGTGGTTATGGTAAAGGTAGAGGATGTTCTAAGAGTAGGACGCGATTGCAGAAAGATGAGTGTGCTTGGTGCCATGACTTTGGTCATTGGGATAAGGATTGTACCAAGTGTAAGGCAAGAGAAGGAGATAATAGTAATATTGAGGTGAACATTTCTAAAGGTAATGAAGAATCAGATGATGCTTCTGATTTCTCGCTAACTGTGACACCATTATATTGTACTATTACAGATGGTACATGGGTATTAGATACTGGAGCAACGTATCATATATGTCCATATCGGGACTGGTTCTCAAGTTTTTAAGAGCTTGATGGAGAAGTACGTATGGGAAACAATCATACCTGCATGGTGATTGAGATTGGTAGTGTTCGTATCAAGATGCATGATGGTATGGTTAGAGAGTTAAAGGAGGTAAGATTTGTACCTGCCATAAAGAAGAATCTGATTTCGCTTGGAACTTTGGAAGCTAAGGGCTACAAGTTAGTCGCTGAAAATGGTATTCTAAAGGTAATCTCTGGATCTATGGTAATCATGAAGGGCACACGTCATCATAACTTGTATTACTTGATTAGGAATACAACAACATGGGATGTGTCTATTTATGACCACATCGAGAGTGCATCTACCGAGAAGACGAAGTTATGGCACATGAGACTTGCACATACAGGTGATAAGTCATTGCATAGGTTGATTCAACAAGACTTGTTGAAAGGTTCTATCGCCTGCAAGTTATCATTTTGTGAACATTGTGTTAAGGGCAAGAAAACAAGAAAAATCTTTGGTACAGCTATCCACAATACTAGTGGAGTTCTTGACTATGTTCACTCAGATGTTTGGGGTCCTTCCAAGAATGCATCATTGGGAGGGAAACATTGGTTTGTGTCGTTCATTGATGATTATTCTAGGAACGTATGGGTGTACACCATGAGGCATAAGGATGAAGTCCTAGAAATCTTTGTGAGGTGGAAAAAGGAAATTGAGACTCAAACTGGCAGAAAGATCAAAGTACTACATTCAGACAATGGTGGAGAGTACAAGAGTGATCCGTTCTTGCAAGTATGTCAGGATGAGGGTATAAAGAGGCACTTCACAGTTAAGAAGACACCACAACAAAATGGGGTAGCTGAACGCATGAATCGTACTTTGCTGGAGAAGGTACGATGTATTATATCTAATGCTGGATTAGGTAAGGAATTTTGGGCTGAGGCAGTTACATATGCGTGCTTCCTCATTAATAGGTTTTCATCAGCTGCATTAGAAGGTAAAACTCCTATGGAAAAGTGGTTTGGTAAACCAACTTATGATTATGACTCAATTCATATCTTTGGTTGTCCTGCGTGGTATCATGTTAGTGAAAACAAGCTTGATAACCGTGTTATGAAAGGAATCTTTGTGTGTATGAAGAATGGAGTAAAAGGGTTCAAGATTTGGAATCCAGTTGAGAAGAAGATAGTCATGAGTAGAGATGTCACATTTGATGAGATGTCTATGGTAAAGTCTTGGGGTTCTCGGAAGGTGGATGACAGAAGCACCAGTACTAGTGAGCCTTTGCAGCAGGTGGAGATTGATGCAACTCCACTAATTCCAGCTAAGTCTGTATCTGTTCAGAATACTTCTGAAGACATTGGGTCTACAAGAGAGGTAACTACTTAAGTTCCAAATGATAGTGACACTGTTGAGGAAGAGGAACAAGAGTCAGTAGAAGATACAGAAGCTACGGTCACGGAGACCATATCAACCAGCAAACCAAGAAGATCAACCAGAAAGCCTGGTTGGATGAATGATTACATTGCTTATGCATTACCAGTTATAGAATATGGTACCCCTACTTACTATTTAGAAGTTGTACGTAGTGCAGAGTGTAAAGAATGGGAAGGTGCAATGCAGGACGAGATGGAGTCTCTCTATAAGAATGGCACATGGATTCTTATGAAGCTTCCGAAATGTAAGAAGGCCATAGGGTGCAAGTGGGTATATGATAAGAAAGAAGGACCTTCGGTGAATTAAGTACGCTACAAGGCAAGGTTAGTTGCAAAAGGTTATGCTCAAAGAGAAGGGATTGACTACAATGAGGTGTTCTCTCCAGTTTTTAAGCACTCGTCAATCCAAATTTTATTGGACTTGGTAGAACAATATGATTTAGACCTAGTTCAGCTAGATGTGAAGACAACATTCTTACATGGTGATCTAGAAGAGGAGATCTATATGACGCAGCCGAGTGGGTTCAAGGTTGTTGGAAAAGAATATTATGTATGTAAACTAAAGAGATCGTTGTACGGGCTGAAGAAGTCTCCAAGACAATGGTACAAGCGATTTGATTAGTTTATGATAGGCCAAACATACACAAGAAGTCACTATGACCATTGTGTATACTTTAAGAAACTACGTGATGGATCTTTCATATATTTGCTCTTGTATGTCGATGATATACTGATTGCATCGAATAACAAGAAAGATATCGATAATTTTAAGTGCAAGTTGTCATCTGAGTTTGAGATGAAAGATCTGGAAGAGGCTAAGAAGATTCTTGGTATGGAGATTCAACGTAACAGAAAGAAGGGTAAGGTTTGTTTGTCTCAGAAGGCATATTTAAAGAAAGTGTTACAGAAGTTGGTGTCTATAAAGGAACTAAATTTTTAAGTACTCCCCTTGGTTGTAGCGCCCCTTAAGCTAGCAGCTGACTAATCCAATAAATCAACTAAATAAAGAGGCACTAAAATCTAAAACATGCACTTAAGCATTCAATTAAGAAATGCGATACAGAACTTAACCCAAAGCTAACCCCGCTCAGAAATATATATACAAGATCTTCTCTCAAATGATACATATATAATAGTCATTTTGTTTTTAAAATAAAATATACAACATAATAAATATAACAGAAGTTAATCAACTAGCGAAGTCAACTCTTGAAGCTTTCACAGCGCAACCCTGATCTGTCACAGAAACTGAAGTGGGAATAATTAACATTTAATCTCTAAGTAATCATAGGCAAGAGTTGGAAAGAAATACATGTTTTCCCTAAACATTAAATAGTGACTAAGTCACTGAAATAATCATACATGTATATGGAACAAACTCCTTCGTCAAACAATGTACTAATATGGTTGTAAATTCCTAACCGGCAATTCGCACCTATTTAGCTATGGATGCCACCAATACCATGGTGACCAACTCTAAAAAATAAAAGCTGTAGATATAAATGTGAAGGAGCGTATCCTATATACCACAATTGGAAATTCTCATTTCCCATAACAATTCATATTGACAACACATTACAAGTCCTTTCCAATCATGGAAAGATTCACAGAATTAACAAATAATCGTAATGCAATTTAAACAAAGCATGGAATGCACAACTAGACAATACATGAATTTATTAAACGAAGACTTTCGTAAAATAAACAAAAATGATTACAACAGAGTCAAATGCATTCCCACACCTCTTTTGAAGACAAGCCACGCCTACCTCGAGATCCACGATCCACTGGTTCGTCCTTTGAATCGGTCTTTGTTAACAACTAACTGTTAATCACATAAGAGTTCTAAAAATCTAGCCAAAATGGCTCACACAAGAATTATACAAATCTAAATAATAGTCCTAAGACCATTTACGTTTTTATACTCTTTTATTATCTATCTTTAGCCCATCTAAGGTTCTTCACATTTTCATAATCCATCTCTTGCATATCTAAAGATTTACCAATTCATTGGGTTGGTTCTCTAGTCCAATAGCTAAGTCTTGTGAGTATCTACAACTTTGTAGAAGAAGTCAAAGTCTAATTCGGACCACGAGAGGTACAAAACATCTAACTAAGAAAACTACCTTAAGCCCAAGTCCATTAAAGTCAACTAACAGTCACTAACTGTCAAACTAATTGTCAATAGTCAACTAACAGTCAACGTCCAGGTCAATTCAATGTCCAGGGTCAATGGTCAACTAACAGTCCACGTCCGTCCAAGGTCAAGTCCATGGTTAACTAATCAAAATCTAAAGTCTAAATCGGTCAACTCAAGTCAAGACAAGAACTCGGTGAGTTAACACCGTTTCGATTCAGTCAGATGGTCTGAGTCAGGTAACTCAGCTAGACTGACTAAAATGACTAACAAGCTTAGTTCTATTACAGTTACATAACTTCTGCTACTATAAAATGTAACATTAAACAAATTATTCACTTAAGCAGAATTCAAGAATTTCAATATACAAATGGAATTTAAGCTTTACCTGCAAAAGCAGTGCCAAGCCACACTCCTTCTACCCTCAGCTAGCTTACATAATAATCCATATAACACCCACAACACAACGTTTACAATCTTCACCTACAATTTCCCTTAACAAAACCAAGGTCTTGCACTCCCAATCCAACATCACCTGCAACATCAGTTCCAAAACCAAACATTCAACACAATCCTCTTTTTAGTTCAAACCACTAATTCTGTAATATCTATAACTTCATCGCTTACTCAATTGCAACCAAACAAATCGGTCACACAATCTAGTTCAGTCCCATGAATTAGATCATCATCACCACCAATAACATAGCCATATATCTGTTACATCTGCGATTTCTCAATTCATCTACATCTGCAATGCATCAATTCACAACTCCAACATTCATCCTCACAGACAATACCACCATCTCCACCGAACTCGGAACATGCAATCTCCATCCATAACACACTAACAACTACAAAACTACCACTAATGTTACCAAAAGAACAACACACACAACTTCTCAACCACAGTACAACAACCTTCAACTCTGCTCAATCCTAAATCAAAAAAACAACCCATCTTCTTGCCCCCATTCCTATTACAACAACCAACATTCAACAACAACATGTCATTACTCTCATATCTCTATATCTTACAAAACCATAACTATTTCCTGTTCACTTACACAGTTCATATATTCCCCACCATCATGACTTCCACAACAACATCACTTGCAATTCATTTCAATACCAGTTCTAACAACTTAATCCATGTATCAACACAACATTACCAATTCATGTGATTCAACACCATCCTAATTTATAGCTATAACTCTGTTAGAGATCCACATATATATTTCAATCCTAACTCCTTAAAAACCTCCAAACTCAACATCAGAAATAAATAAATTTACTAAGTTAATGAGAAAGCAATTACCTCAAACTATTTTGCTCAAACACCAACTGGTTCAATACTCATAATAATTTCTTCTTATTCTTATAAATACGATTCAAACCTAACTCCATTAGTATCTTCAATCCTCTATCTGAGCTTCAAATAAAAAATCCTAGAAATCGAACTTAAAGTTATTCTTCAATCTTAACTCTTAATTCACATCAAACCCACCTTCAATTAATCTCCTAATCCTTGAATTTCAGCTTCCAAATCTTCTTCAAAAATTATTACAAATCCTAATTCCTAAATCTGTCAAACAACTTCTCTTCTTCGAAATCAAACCCCTAATATTCCATTTCACATCAAACTCATTGAAACCCATACCTTAATCTCTTCTTATTCAATTAAATCAATTCATCTTCAACTTACATAACCCTAACTTATAATTTTCCTCACTCCAACTGCCTTCTAGACTCAAACAGAAACACCATCGCCGTCATCAACTAATACGTGATCTTCTCCACCTCATACCGGTCACCAAACCTCTACTTGATTTCTTAATCGCTCGCAGAAGAAAAGAACATGGGAAGAGAAGAAGCAGGAGAAAGGAAGGAAGAAAGAAAGAAGAGAAATGAGAAATAAGAATGAATCTTCTCGGCGAGGTGAACATAATAAGACCGAGAAAATTATCGAGACACCCATGCTAAGGATAAGGGCTGCCAACTCGGTTTGTCTACAAAATGGCTAATCTTCCCTTCATACTCATGCTATGATATCTTCTTCGTTCGATATTTGAATGACACGCTCGAGTAGTCCATTTCGCATAACTTTTCGAGACCTATTCAACGATACTGGTTTTATGTCTAGAACGTTGTTAGATTAATTCCTATTAATGAACGTTCGTGTTAAATTAATCGAGTAATTAGGGGCTAAATCGTCCCTTGACTGGTCTAATAACATTGACGAGCTTGAGGGTCCTTACATTCTCCCCACCTTATACATTTTCGTCCTCGAAAATTGAACCATCCTTCTTGTCTTCAAAACTCCATACCTTAAAGAATACTCCCATCTCTTTTCTAAGAGCAAACAACATAAAACAAATCACAACCTATATGGCTTTCTACAACTAAAATCTAAAATTTGTAGCTCTAGGTTCAACTACACTGATTTAGATTCTATCAAATAGGGAAGCCTAAGTTTCTTACATGAAATTTTCTACACTAATTTCTAAGTCAATAACTTACTGGTTCTAGGTACTTTGATCCATAATAAAGTTTCTCATTAAAATTTGGGATCTATTAGTTCACTAATAGAAGCAAGTCTCCCTTCAATGCCTAGTGATACAAGAATGCAGTTTCCATGTCTAGGTTCACGACGCCTGACAATGCCTACCTACAAAACAAGTATCACCCGAACACATCAGAATTACCAACCTCACTATTCCCCAGAGCTGGATTAACTAAGTATTAATTTATTACCAACCTCACTATTTCGACACGACTTAGTTCGTGATGTACTTGCTGACATATGTCTTAAAGCCGGGATTGCAGTACGGAAAGAATCCCCCTTGGGGTTTGTGTCATAAAATGACACTGCCTTAAGACCAGCAGATATTCTCGTCCTTAATTGGGAAAATGGACAAGACACGTGTTTTGATGTCACAGGAGTTTCACCATTTACAGGTGGTGGTGTACGTACCTTCGTACCAGGGCATGCCATATCTAATGCCATCTCGCACAAAAGCAGGAAATATTTGGATATATGTGCGGCTCGTGATTATGGTTTCAGCATTTTCGCCTTCACCACGCTAGGTGAACTTAGTGACGATGCCACAGTCTTTTTGAAGAGGCTTAAAAACTGCTTTTCAAGACACGACATAAATGGCAAAGTGGGTAGTTATCTATTTCATAGGATAGGCATTGCTATTCAGAAGGGTGTGGGAGCTCAGCTTGTTGCTAGACTCCTAACCAGTTTCTTGTAAGACCTATATTATCCTTCATTATTATTATTATTAATGGAACTTGTTAACATTTATTAAGCATTAATTTATTAAGATTAATTAGTCTTTAACTTCTATCTTAACTGGTGTAAGTCTGATAAATTTACTTCGTAAAATAAATAAGCAGTTCACATCATTTTAAGCAATTTAATTATCTGAATTATTTATTTTTTTATTTATCATTATCATTATTTATTTATTTTAATGAAATCGAATTGTAATTCCAAATGAAACTATATTATTATAACTAAATAGTTTTTAAATTGATGTACTATTTAATTCCAAATCGAATTGTAATTCCAAATCGAATTGTTAAAACCATTATCCATATATTACTATTATTATTTATTTTAATTTTTTTACATATTATTTCCAGTGTATCCATTTATTTATTTTCATTAAGTGACTTGATATAAGTAAATATCTGCTAATAATTTTTCATAATTGATTGGTATTAATATTTTATTATTATTCTTAAATTTACTTATTTCTTAGACCGATAAACGTTAATCGTAATTAATTATAATGCCAAGTTTAATTTTATTATTAATACTCGATTTGTTTTCATCCAACTTTATTTCCTTAAATTCATTTTATAGCTAAGTAATCTGTAAGTTGTACTATTAGTAGGAATTATATTTTTGCTATTACTATCCAATAATAATTATCCAAATGATATTTACAATAACTCTAATTTTTTTTATAGTAATCAACATTATATAGTATTATTATTTGTTTATGTTATCAAAAATTATTTTCTTAATTATATTATCATTTTCATTATTCTTATACCAATTTTCCTTATTTGATTACTAGCGTAGCTAAAATACAATCGAAGTAATTATTTACTAATGATACTTAGTTTAATTTTATATAAGCCTGAATTTTGTAAATATGATTCTACTTTCACGTAAAGATTGTTATAACAGATTTTATTTATTCTGTTTAAATTTTTGTATTATATCTTGATAAATATTGACTTTGGTAATTTAATATGATTTAAATTTTGCGTCTGCATAAAATTTGAATATGTCTTGATAGTCTTTAGATTTTTGTATTAATAATAAGTATCTATTTCACATGCAATTTTATTCTGCTTTAAGTTTAATTTTGTTCTAAGTATTTAAGTATTATAAATATCACTTCATGTGTATAATTTAGTAATTTAGTGAATCATTTATTGGACTAAAGATAACCTAGGTGTAAGATCGTTAACAAGTTTAGTCTTTATTATGAGTCTTATATGACCTCACGTTCTTTTATTCCTTACTTAATAAGTCTTGTTTTAACTATCTTATTTAAATGCAAAACATATACTTCTACTTTGTTATTTTTAACTTTGCAAATCTTAACCGTAAATAAACACTAATAATTTTTCATAGTTATTTAATTGTAGTCATTATTTTATCGCTATTTATATATTTGTAAATGAAATTTTAATTTAAGCTATGCTCAATATAATACTAATTTAAATTCTAACAGTTATAGTTTATATACCAATTTTCCATTTCAAAAGATGGTTGAATTTATTTACGAAGAAGTATCCTATTAATATACGAGTTTATTTTCTTTTAATTCTAATATTACACTAAATATCTGATTGCTATTATTACTATTTCATGTATGTTTGTTTCATTTTAAAGATTTATTGGATCATTTGTTAAACTAAAGATAATTTCCGGACAAAATTTCCAACAAATTGAGTCTTTTCATTTTATACATTATTATGTCCTCGTTTTCTTAAGTCTAACGCCTAATAAGCATTACATTAGTTATCTAGTTTAGAAGTAAACTTATATCTCTAATTTGTAATTAGTTTAATTTACAAGACTTAACCGTAAACAAGTGTTATTAAATTTTCCATAACTATTTAATTAATCATAATTTTTTTTTTATCGTTATATATATCTTTAATGAATTTTAGTTAAGTTAAGTGCAACGTGACATTAATTGATAAATGCTAACAAAATTTTATTAAAATTCTCTTTACTTTTATTATCATTTATAGTTACTGTTATAATAATATTTTATTGTTAACATTGATGGTTGAAATATTATTCTAACTACTCTTACAAATATTATTAAGTCCCAATATATTATTAACATTTATATGATTATAAATTATCGACCCTACGTATAAGGCAAGATACTTAATAAATTTCTACGTGACTTTCAAGATTTATCAATAAACCTGTTCTCTACATTTTATATAGCATTAGATTGTTTATGTGTACATACTTTTTAAATTAATTATTCAGAATTCCTATTAACTAAAGTACTGGTGTACCCTATAAATTTTACTTCATTACATACAAACAATCAAACGAACAAATCAATCAATCAAATAATTCTTTTAATTATTAATTAATAGCTTTTAGTGATTAAGATTTATCTCACAACCCAATCCAGTTCTAAACTAATCTAGTTCACTAACTGACACTGGCTAATTTCTAACTATTCCCATTTAAGATCTAATATTAAGCTCTGATACCAACTTTGTAGCGCCCCCCTAAGCTAGCAGCTGACTAATCCAATAAATCAACTAAATAAAGAGGCACTAAAATCTAAAACATGCACTTAAGCATTCAATTAAGAAATGCGATACAAAACTTAACCCAAAGCTAACCCCGCTCAGAAATATATATATACAAGATCTTCTCTCAAATGATACATATATAATAGTCATTTGGTTTTTAAAATAAAATATACAACATAATAAATATAACAGAAGTTAATCAACTAGCGAAGTAAACTCTTGAAGCTTTCACATCGCAACCCTGATCTGTCACAGAAACTGAAGTGGGAATAATTAACATTTAACTTCTAAGTAATCATAGGCAAGAGTTGGAAAGCAATACATGTTTTCCCGTAACATTAAACAGTGACTAAGTCACTGAAATAATCATACATGTATATGGAACAAACTCCTTCGTCAAACAATGTACTAATATGGTTGTAAATTCCTAACCGGCAATTCACACCTATTTAGCTATGGATGCCACCAAGACCATGGTGACCAACTCTAAGAAATAAAAGTTGTAGATATAACTGTGAAGGAGGGTATCCTATATACCACAATTGGAAATTCTCATTTCCCATAACAATTCATATTGACAACACATTACAAGTCCTTTCCAATCATGGAAAGATTCACAGAATTAACAGAATAATCGTAATGCAATTAAAACAAAGTATGGAATGCACAACTAGACAATGCATGAGTTTATTAAACGAAGACTTTCGTAATAGAAACAAAAATGATTACAACAGAGTCAAATGCATTCCCACACCTCTTTTGAAGACAAGCCACGCCTACCTCGAGATCCACGATCCACTGGTTCATCCTTTGAATCGGTCGTTGTTAATAACTAACTGTTAATCACATAAGAGTTCTAAGAATCTAGCCAAAATGGCTCACACAAGAATTATACAAATCTAACTAATAGTCATAAGCCCATTAACGTTTTTATACTCTTTTATTATCTATCTTTAGCCCATCTAAGGTTCTTCACATTTTCATAATCCATCTCTTGCATATCTAAAGATTTACCAATTCATTGGGTTGGTTCTCTAGTCCAATAGATAAGTCTTGTGAGTATCTACAACTTTGTAGAAGAAGTCAAAGTCTAATTCGGACAACAAGAGGTCCAAAACATCTAACTAAGAAAACTACCTTAAGCCCAAGTCCTTTAAAGTCAACTAACAGTCACTAACTGTCAAACTAACGGTCAATAGTCAACTAACACTCAACCTCCAGGTCAAGTCAATATCCAGGGTCAATGGTCAACTAACAGTCCACGTCCGTCCAAGGTCAACTAATCAAAATCAAAAGTCTAAATCGGTCAACTCAGGTCAAGACAAGAACTCGGTGAGTTAACACCGATTCGACTCAGTCAGATGGTCTGAGTCAGGTAACTCAGCTAGACTGACTAAAATGACTAACAGGCTTAGTTCTATTACAGTTACATAACTTCTGCTACTATAAAATGTAACATTAAACAAATTATTCACTTAAGCAGAATTCAAGAATTTCAATATACAAATGGAATTTAAGCTTTACCTGCAAAAGCAGTGCCAAGCCACACTCCTTCTACCCTCATCTAGCTTACATAATAATCCATATAACACCCACAACACAAGGTTTACAATCTGCACCTACAATTTCCCTTAACAAAACCAAGGTCTTGCACTCCCAATCCAACATCACCTGCAACATCAGTTCCATAACCAAACATTCAACACAATCCTCTTTTTAGTTCAAACCACTAATTCTGTAATATCTATAACTTCATCGTTTACTCCATGAATTGAAACCAAAAAAACCGGTCACACAATCAGAACATCATCACCACCAACAACATAGCCATATATATGTTACACCTGCGATTTCTCAATTCATCTACATCTGCAATGCATCAATTCACAACTCCAACATTCATCCTCACAGACAACACCACCATCTCCACCAAACTTGGAACCTGCAATCTCCATCCATAACTCACTAACAACTACAAAACTACCACCAATGTTACCAAAAGAACAACACACACAACTTCTCAACCACGGTACAACAACCTTCAACTCTGCTCAATCATAAATCATAAAAACAACCCATCTTCTTGCCACCATTCCTATTGCAGCAACTAACATTCAACAACAACATGTCATTACTCTCATATCTCTATATCTTACAAAACCATTACTATTTCCAGTTCACTTACACAGTTCATATATTCCCCACCATCATGACTTCCACAACAACATCACTTGTAATTCATTTCAATACCAGTTCTAACAACTTAATCCATGTATCAACACAACATTACCAATTCATGTGATTCAACACCATCCTAATTTATAGCTACAACTCTGTTAGAGATCCACATATATATTTCAATCCTAACTCCTTAACAACCTCCAAACTCAACATCAGAAATAAACGAATTTACTAAGTTAATGAGAAAGAAATTACCTCAAACTATTTTGCTCAAACACCAACCGGTTCAATACTCATAATAAATTCATCTTCTTCTTATAAATACGATTCAAAGTTCAAACCCAACTCCATTAGTATCTTCAATCCTCCATCTGAGCTTCAAATACAAAATCCTAGCTATCGAACTTAAAGCTATTCTTCAATCTTAACTCTTAATTCACATCAAACCCCCCTTCAATTAATCTCCTAAGCCTTGAATTTCAGCTTCCAAATCTTCTTCAGAAATTATAACAAATCCTAATTCCTAAATCTGTCGAACAACTTCTCTTCTCCGAAATCAAACCCCTAATCTTCCATTTCATATCAGACTCATTGAAACCCATACCTTAATCTCTTCTTATTCAATTAAATCAGTTCATCTTCAACTTACATAACCCTAACTTATAATTTTCCTCACTCCAACTTCCTTCTAGACTCAAACAGAAACACCATCGCCGTCATCAACTAATACGTGATCTTCTCCACCTCATACTGGTCACAAAACCTCCACTTGATTTCTTAATCGCTCGCAGAAGAAAAGAACAAGGGAAGAGAAGAAGTAGGAGAAAGGAAGGAAGAAAGAAAGAAGAGAAATGAGAAATAAGAATGAATCTTCTCGGCGAGGTGAAGATAAGGCCGAGCAAATTATCGAGACACCCATGCTAAGGATAAGGGCTGCCAACTCGGTTTGTCTACAAAATGGATAATCTTCCCTTCATACTCATGCTATGATATCTTCTTCGTTCGATATCTGAATGGCACGCTCGAGTATTCCATTTCGCATAACTTTTCGAGACCTATTCAACGATACTAGTTTCATGTCTAGAACGTTGTTAGATTAATTCCTCTTAATTAATGTTCGTGTTAAATTAATCGAGTAATTAGCGGCTAAATCATCCCTTGACTGGTCTAATAACATTGACGAGCTTGAGGGTCCTTACATTGGTGCTAATTTTAAGTTGATTTCTCTTATGTCTCCCACTACTGAAGTAGAGCGAAAGTATATGGCCCAAGTCCCATATGCTGAGGCTGTTGGTAGCTTGATGTATATGATGGTATGTACAAGGTCGGACATTTCACATGCAGTTAGTATGGTCAGCCGTTATATGCATTATCCTGGCAAGGAACATTGGCAAGCTGTGAAATGGATTTTGAGGTATCTTTATGGTACATTTGATGTTGTCTTGGAGTTTTTGAAGGATAAAAGTAACAATCAGTTATGTGTTGGGTATGTGGATTCTGACTATGATGGTGATTTGTATAAGATACGTTCAACTACAGGGTATGTATTTACCATAGAAGGAGCAACAGTAATTTGGAGATGAATCTTGCAGTCTACTATGGCGCTTTCAACTACGGAGGCGGAGTATATGGTAGTGACTGAGGCATTTAAGGAGGCTATATGGTTACAAGGTTTACTAGATGACTTAAGAGTTGTGCAAGACCAACTCCCTATGCATTGTGATAGTCCTAGTGCAATTTACTTGGCTATGAATCAAGTGCACCGTGCTAGAACTAAACATATATATGTACGATTTCACTTCGTGATAGAAATTCTTGAAGAAGAATACATTCTACTTGTGAAGATCGATACCAAGGACAATCCAACTGATATGTTGACTAAAGTAGTTTCTGGGATCAATTTTCGACATTGTTTGAAATTGATACACATCCTTCCAGTTTGGTGAAATACCCTTTTTGGGTAGAGGTTCTTAGGAACCTGGTGAAGGTCTTCTAGTAAGGCCATTTGAGAGAACTACGATCGTGTTTGATTCCTATTGAGGATATGTAGGAAGCCAGTGATGGTTCAATCGACGTTGGAAGATGGAGGTGATTTTACCTATTGATCGTCTCATGCATGAATGCATGATCCGAGGTGGAGAATTATTGGTAGGTCGGTCAAGGAATAGATTAGGAAATCTAGTTGGTTAAGGAAACCAAGTACTTGTGTCCTAAGTATAGAAGATTAAGAGGTTTGTCTGTTAGAGATAAGTTAGGAAACCCTATACTTGTAGGAAATTATTCTTTGTTAAGGAATGTGTCCAGTCCTATTGATGTGTATAAATAGTTATAGAGAGAACTAGAGAAAACACGCTAGAAATAAGTAAGAGGTCTCTTCTTCTCGTCTAAAGCTTTGTATATTCCAACCTATACGGTGATATATAAAATTGCTTATTCCTTCCCGAGGATTCAACCTCGTTAAATATTTGTTCTTCTTGTGTGGGTGATTGTGTTCTCGGAAATATTGGAGTACCATGGTAGTAGTGTAACCTAACTCTTCCACAGGCTTTGGCGCAACACCTGTTTGATGTATGTTACAGGTAATCCTGCAAGAACAGCTTTAAGTCTTGCATCTTTTAAGAGAAGCCTAAAGAACGGTGATATGCTATTAGTGCATACAACCATAAATTAAAATCTCAAACTTTCCCTCACATGTGATGATGCCACCAGAAGTTGTTGGCCGGCTGGCGAATTCTCAACATTCGGGCAACACACAGGCAGATCCATAAACCCGTGTAAGAAACTTAGTAGGGTTTTTATAGCCCATAAAGATCGCATTAGACCTTCTTATAAAGCAAAGAAATATCGTAACTCGTAAGTTTTCTACAAAGAATTTGTTTCTCATAAGAAGCATGGGACTAAGGGAGGCAAAGCAATGTCAATCCTTCCCGAAGAGATCTACCATGAGATCCTTCTCAGGGTAACAGGGAAATCAACATATGCATGTAAGTGTCTTTGCAAGTCTTTGTTTCAAATAATTAATAACCCTGATTTTGTTAAGATGCACCTTGATATTACAACACAAAACAACAACCCTAGTCTGATTGTCAGATGTTTTAGCGATAGTAGTGAGATTAGTCACACTCCACAGATTATGATACCTTAGTCTCTTCAAACAATGGAAGTGAAGTTGAATTGGATTACCCATTCAAATCTTTGGATTATAGGATTAAATTGTTGGGTTCAGCAAATGGTCTGTTCTGCCTATGGTATGGTAATACACATGTCACATATCTATCCCTACCATCAGGAAGAATTTTTGTTTTTCTGCCTTTGGAACCCAATCACTAAAGAGTTTAACAAATTACCCCAGTTACCAGATCATACTGATATATATTTTGATACTGCAAGAGGCATATATGGTTTTGGAAATGACTCGAAGTTTGATGATTACAAGTTAATAATTGGGTTTTATGCAACGAAGAACACTTATATAGTTGAAGTCTATACCTTGAGAACAGATTCATGGAAAAACTGTCAAACCGTACCTTATAAGTTTTTTTTTGGAAAGGGGGTGGTTCTTAAGGGAGCTTTGCATTGGTTTGGGGAAACAACTGAAAAAGACATCCCCAGAATAATAATATCCATGGATGTGAGCGATGAGAAACTAGAAGAATTGAAACTACCAAGCAAACTTTTACAATACAAGCATTCGTCGAATTTGTGCATGACTATAGGTGTAATGCAAGAGAGCCTTTGTGTGCTTGTTACGGTAAATACCGATTTTGAATTTTGGGTGATGAAGGATCATGGTGTTCAAGCATCTTGGACTAAACATTATAGAATTTTGCTCGTCCTAGTTCCTACTACTGTATGAATGAAGTCCTAGTCCTATCCAGAATGTGGGACGAGTACCCGACCTAACCCAATGCAAACAATGTAAGCCACATTATTGACAGATTCATTCAGATTTTACGTTTATATATTAGAAGAATGGGCTCTCAAAATTAAGGCACCAAATCTAGTGTCACTCACTTATCGTGGTGGTGTGGCAATGATATATGTTCTTTCCAGATTTCAAACACTAGAATTTGCAAGGGAGCAAAAGATAGGTTCAGCTGTAAGTAAGTTTTGTCAAGTGTTTGCATATAGACAAACTCTAACAGTATATGATGGAACCATAGAGGTATTCTTCTTTCTTTTTCTCTCTTTATGTTTTTATGTAATATATGTTCAATCGGTTTCCTTAACACTGATATACTTGCTGTTATTGCCTTGTGATACATGAAATCTATGCTGCAGACGACTTCGTAGACTTCTTACCTACATTTCATAATTTGGAGAAGTTGTTCCAAGAACCAGAAGAAACTACTGATAAATCAGTATTTTCACTGCTCAAAGCAGCACTTTATTTGACTCGTTTTGTATATTTAACGAGGTAAGTACACAAGACTTCTGATGGTTAGTATCAATCTTAAATAAATAGAAAAAACGATTATGAATCTCATTTTTGTCAGTTAATAATTGTCTAACTGAGATATTGTTCTTATACTAGAAGTCTAAAAATCTTTGTATTTCTAAGCCTAATTGAGTACTAGTTTGTTGTTTTTGTTCAAAAAATCTGTTATATCTTTCCTTCTAAATAAACCATGCTTTTGTCAATAATATTTCTATGGGTATAGTTGGATCTTTATTCCCTATCCAAGCCTTACATATATCCAAAAAAGTTATTGATCTGTCAAAATTGAGGACCACAGGGGATGGCTCTGCAGCCCATACTGACTTGGCATAAGGACAAAATATTAGAAAGTGTTATGTGGATTCTACTACATTACATCCAAAGGAACAATTTGGATGAATATGTTCCATAAATTTAGACAGTTTCAGGTTTGTAGAGAGGGCACTATGTAAACACTTCCAAGCAAATTTTTTAATTCTTTGGGACACAGTTAGATTCCATAAGTTGTTCCAAAAGGAATCTGGTTGTCCTAAGTTGGTTCACAGTTCTTTCAGTGAGTTTGTTATACATAGACTTCACAGTAAAAATACCAGATTTAGTAAGCAACCATCTAAGAGTGTCAAGTTTGTCTCTAGCTATTCTAGTATTATTAATCTTCCTAGCAATGTGTTCAGGGAACATTTCAAAAATTAAGGTTGAATTCCACTTCTTAGTGATTGGATCCATCAGATCCTTCACAAGTGTTAAGTGAGTGTCAGTAGTTTTTTTAAAGATACTAAGGTTATTTTCCATTTTAGGTATTCATCTATCATCCCAAATGTTAGTACTATTGCCATCTCTTATTTCCCAGATACTGTTTTGTCCAACTAGTTGTATACCCTTACTTATACATTTCCATATCCAAGAACTAGTTGTTGGGGTTTTAGCCTTGAAAACAGAGGTGTTTCTGAAATATCTAGGTTTTAATTGAGACACCCATAAAGCTTTTGGCTCAGTTAATAGTCTCCAAGCTAGTTTAGTTATCATTTCTAAGTTAAAATTTTGAGCATTTCTAAAACCTAGTCCTCCTTTATTTTTTTGTTTACAAAGACAAGAATAGGATTTGGGGTAGTAAACCTTATAATTAGTTTCCTTTCCCCACCAAAAATATCTTTGTATAGCTGGTGAGCGTCGTTTACTCAACAAAATAAAAAGATATTTACCACTAATTAAATATAATATAACGGTAGTAAGGATCGTTCCCATGAAGAGTAATGCAATTGATATGTTATCTAAATCGGCGAAAATATAAAAGAAGCATAAAAAGAATAATAAGAAAAAGATATTGAATAAATCCTTCGCCGTTACTAACCGTTAACTCAACATTGTACCCATTTATCTATTGTTAGACTCAATTGTCACCAACCGTAAAATAACAG
>JAJJWX010004311.1:0-59036 GCA_023529315.1 Papaver bracteatum
TTTGGATATGAAGCTTCGACAGTGTCAATTTTTCAGGTATACGAATCTCAACCCAACGCTAAAATAGATTGTGTTTGACCATACTGCACACAATATTCTATCAGAAAAAAAAAGAAAAAGTGGAACTCGATTTCTATCAGCACGAGATTTCATTATTATTATTATTTTTTTCCCATTCTTTCATCAATTATGATGGTAGCGACAGACAATTTAGCTAGGAATACTGTTTTCTAGAATGTAGAGTCACCTTTACGGCATTTCTGGTACTGAATCTGGCGTATGTTCAAAAGATGTTGTTAAGGGTCTAAGTTGAATTAGTGGCTAAGTGAAGTTTTATTGGCCAATCAAGCCTGTTTACAAGCTGTAAGGAGGTAAATACTTTTGATAAATGTCTTACTAACGGGACAGATCAGCCATGGAGTTAAAACAGTTCTATAGCCTCGAGTATGTAGTTCCTTTTTCCTGTTCGTTTACTGAAACTGTCTTATATAATGGTAAAGGTTTAAAATCCATTAAAGTAAATTGCTATTGGAGAAGCGCCTTCTCAATGACAACAGTATGTCTTTATAAATTGTAGCAGGGATCTGTGTCCTTATTATAGAAGCTGATCAAGGTCCGATTCGGTGGGGATCATATTAGCAAAGCTGAATCTGAACAGTCATTGCATTTTCATCATTTTCAGTTTTTCACCGTTTTCTTTCTAATTAGGTCTGTACCTATTTTTGGGATCTTATTATACTACTATCTCAATAAGTAATGTATGTCTATGAGCTGATTATTTGTTATTGTAGAAGTATTCTGCAAACAAATGTATTTAAGCGTAAGTTGGTTAAGTATGGAGACTGATGAACTAATTAATTTTTTCTTTGAAGAGTACCTGTAACGTGTCCATTGGTGGTAAGGATTTGATTGGTATAGCTTTCTCACATGGATGCAGCAATGACAATGGAATGTGAAGTCTTAGCCCTCTAAGAAGTAACCCATTGAAAAGTAAGTATAAGTCTTCTGTTCTGCACAAAGTACTCTTTTATTACGCTGCTCTATGACCATAACGAGACAGAAGGCATATTTATAGATGCCAATGGAGTCAAAAGCTACAGCAAAAACTGTAACCAAAAGACAGCAGGCATATTTCTATAAACAGTGTTTAGGGAAATTTATCCATGGGCAAGAGGACGCTTTGTTTAGTAATAATGGTAGTGCAAGAAAATTTCTATCGAGTTGATGCATTTTATCAACGGTGTAGATAGAAGGAGTTTTGGTATTCCATCAAGGTATAGTGATAAATTGCTCCCATTGGCCATTGCAGCCATTCATAGTAATGGACTAATGGAGAGAGGTTATTTGTTATTGCAGGAAGTGACGGGAGGAAATGGACTTACGCAGTAGTAGTTTTGAAGGAGCAACTATCTTACGGATATCTTGGTTATGTGACCTAAATCCCCACGAGACTTGGCTGCTGGGAACATGGTTTTTGGATGGTTTAGAGTGGTAGCTGGGCTAATTTGATAGGCAAAATCTTTAAAAAAAAAAATCTGGCGTTTTCTTTCGTTTCATCTTCAGCTGTCAGTGCCGAAGTATATAATATGCCAAGAGTCACAATCAGGTGATTTTTCTGCAGAAAAGTCTTCCATAAAAGACATGACATCTCATGGGGTCAAACCGTCGTCAATTAGGTCGATCTACAATCTTAAGTTCAATGTTAAATTTCAAGTAGCTTCATTACTAACGACTATCAGAAATAGTTCCAAGGTGGCATTTTTTAGATGATTCATGACAGGGGAGCCACCTTTTGCTTCTCTCCCTGGCCACTAGCCATAACGTGTGCTGATCAGCTTCATATTTCTCTGATTCTTTATTTCTTTTTCTATTTTTTGTGGTGCTTCTTCCGCCTGTGAAAAAAGTTGACTTATTTTTGTAGGAATGAAGGCTAAAAATTAAAGGATTTGAAGAAAGGAACGGCACTCGCATCGCGCGTGCGTCTTTGCTAGTATATATTAAACCAGCATAACAAACTAAACCGTTACAGGAACCAATCATGAAATTTTTGAATACGGGTGATGATGATCGCAATGATGGCGTCACTAAACTTTGGTCTAACGCAAGTGTTCCGATACAACGGAGTTGTTCATCAACATGATTCATACTAACCTTGTTATTATTTTTTTTCTGAAAAGTAGAATTCTGTTTTAAGTTCAGTTGTCGTATTGTGTGAAACCCCGTAAAGTAAACCCATCTTGGGTTTTGGTAGCAAATCTCGCCATGTTTTGCATAATTCTCTGCATTACAATTGTGAGAATATTGGTAAGCTAGAAAGTAGTATGTTGCTGTGATTTCTAATGGTAACTTCTCCATTAAATCACGAGTGACTGTTGAAAACGAGAGTGATTTTGAAGGAACCCTAGTTTCACCGTGAGTGATAAATAAACCAAAAAGGACAGACACGACCCAAAACCCGAGGGTCAGCGACGAGTGATTCTAGGGTGACGCCGGAAAACAACGGGGAAAATTCCGTGAAGGGATCGGAGGAACGAGTGGAAAGCCTCTAAACATTGGGGTTATAAATGGCATAAGTAGAATCTGCGGCTGAGTTACGGTAGAATTCCCGGGATACAAAGCATTATCAGTCAGCGATACTTCAATTCCTGAGAATCCCTCCTCCTAAACGACTCCTCACATGCCACGTTTTTTTTTTACTGACCCTAGATCACCCGTTGGAAGTCAAAAATTTATGTTGACTTTTTAGTCATCAGAATAAAGTAGCTATAGTTGGGTTAATCAAGTCTCGACTCCTCAAAATCAGGATAAATTTTTGGTAATAGAATTTGTTAAAACAATTAATAAGAAAAACAAATGTCAAAACATGATATGTCCCTCATGTCCCCATAGAAAACGCCCCCATCAAAATTTTACTCTCAAAATGAGGTGATGATGCACTGCATTAAACTGATCTACTTTTGTGTTTGCCCATGGATTTGACATGTTCCCTTCTCTATTAGTCACTGATGGCTCCTGCATGATTGATGGTCGGATGGGTATCGATGGCCGCCATCCTCTTGAAATCCAAGTACGTTCAGTCAGAACGTTGTGCAACTATAAACGTTAACCGATATGATGTGTATTCGTTATGGAATAAAACTGATTTTCATTTTGTCTGATCTGCTATAATTTGTGCTGTCATACACGGAACCAATCAGCTCTGACATGATTCATCTCAAGCATGTCATGTTTAGTTGCACAGAAATTCCATGCACCAACTTAGCTATCCCTGCAGATGAGCGGCCAAGTGAATCAATATTAATATTGTATTAACAGGTATCATAAGCGTAACTACTCAAGAATCTAGTATTAATTAACTAGAGTACTCAGCCAAACACAAGTCTGAATGAATCAATCAAATCACAATCTTTTTCCTAAAGCAATCAAATCACAAGTTATGTGTTGGATATTGTATCAAACATATTACTGTATGATCCTTGTGTCATTTCATTTTTTTTTTTTTTTTCATAGGCAAAAGTAAGAATATATATTGATAGAAAAGGCTTACCAGGAAGTAAGCAATAACAACCACCACTGCCTTACAGGCAAGGACATCCCCTAAGGAAACTACAATAGCTAGGAACAAGGATAGACCTAGACTAACACTACCCTGAAAGCCGAAAACAACAGCAATGGAAAAGATTACAAAGCAAAAAAATGACCCCAGTTTGAAGTTATAGTATTCTCCGAGATTCCTTTAAGAGCTTCCTCATTCCTACACCATTGATAGGCATAGACTTGTAGTTTTACCTTCCTGATAATTAACTTGTTGCGTTTCGAAGTTGACAGCATAAAAAACCAAATCACTCCTACTCTTCCATATTGTCCAAATGATGGCCGCGGGAAGCAAATGCCACAACACTTGACCTGTTGAAGATAAGTGTTTCACCTTCCAACCTTTGATGATTAAATCGATGCAATTCGGCATCACGCCATCACCCACTCTAATCTCACATATGATATGAAGTAGTTCCATATCTCCGCAACTGTCGGACAATGAAACAGTCGGTGAGAAGCAGTTTCTTCTGTCTTGCAGCACAGTTTTTTCTGCAGTTGTTGTCTTGGCATTCTTGCGACTCTAACTTCCTTGTGCAATATGATCCCTTAAACTCTAGGCTGGAAAGCTGAATTCTCGTGGAATGTTGTCTATCATGTGTGAAAATTCTTGTTTAGGGCTGCAAATGTTTCAAAATTTACGTATGGCTTGAGCAATAATATATCTCCCCTCCTTTATAATGCTATAAGTCATATCGGCTCCCACATCGCACGGCCCCCTCAAATTAAATTAGATAAAAGCTTTGGTAAAGAGAAATTCTGGAGACAATAAGTGGCGGGATTCTATTGGTCGAGACATTAAAACATGAATCACCACCTTTTGTGACGTGAACAAAACCAGTAGATGTCTTCTTACTTCTTCACTTTGTGTACGAACATCTTCTTTTGTCTCACCTTTATTCAGGGCCGCCCTCCCTTAAGGGCTCTCAATTATCTAGGTTGATAATTAAGCCATGTCCAAAGAGGACATAGTCACTGACATCTTCCGTTGAGTTGTCTTGAACTTTCGTCTAGAAGCACCACCTAAGCCTACCCTCTTCCTTGTTGCATCAGCACCACCGAAACATATATTTCTTAAACTTCTAGCACCACCACAAGCAGCTCTTCCATGTAATCTATAAAAGTTCCTGCACCGTCTTGCCATCAAGATTATATCGTTGCCATGATACACGCTCATTACTCCATCTTTAGTAGAGTACCTCATTCGAAGTGATTCTAATATAGGTAAACTAATTAGATTCCACTTCATATCCGGCACATGTCTAACATTTGTGATTGTTTGAACTGAGCCATCAAACAATTCCAGGCGAACTTCAACGACTCCATGAACAAGCAATCTAGAGCCATTCCCCATGTAGACAAACCCGCTGCAATCTTCATAATTGTTGTATAATGAACGATTGTCGCAAACATGCACAACGGCGCCACAGTCTAATACCCATCCTCCCTGACTTTTAAGATTTGCATGCGTCAGTAGGACCTCATCACGATCACCTTCTTCCGATAGCATCGCTAAGGATGCAATATCTTTAGGAAAGTTTGCCGAAGCTTTCCCAAAACCTTCCTTCTTCCTAGTACAATCTCTAGCACAATGCCCTGGATGACCACAATTGTAATAATCACCTTTGAAAATAGTTTGTTTTCCTTTGTTGTTACGAACTCACTTCCCATCAACTACAAATGCATCTTCAGAAGTATTATAATGTGGAACTTGTTAGGAAGAATACAACTCGGAGGTTGTAGGGGATGCGAAGGAAGAAAAGGGATGAGAACGGACGAAGATAACTTGAATAAGTTGAAAGAAAAGAAGTAGATAGGTTACTCTGAAATATAGATTGTATTGATAATCTTGATACTGATAATAATGTGTGTCTTCTTAGAACGACATAGCCTGTTTATATAGGCATGAAAGAATCTAAAAATAGTAAAACTCTAAAAGAAGAAAAATACTAAAAATGGAATAAGATAACTTGTAGGGTAAGGCCGAGATGTCCTACATCAGTCCCCCCTTCTTGAAAGAAACTCGTCCTCGAGTTAACTAGTAAAAAGAACTTCATTCTCTCCATGTATTGCTAGACTTCGAGTTGTAATCACATAATACTAACGCACGTGCTTAAGTTTATCATACCAAATTTGTCAACCAAATCTAACAGTCGAAATTGACATGGTTCCTTTATTTTTTCTGTAACTAAGCACTTTTTGTATGTTTTTTTTTTCTGCGTTTGTAAAGTTCATCAAGGTACACACTTGGGTGTATTTTGCTTTCTCATATTGTCTTATTGTTCTTTAAAATGTCTAAACTTTTATCATCTGTAGTCATTCTTCCCACTTTGGCCCACCAGTTACCTTCGGCTCAAGAGTGGATACATTTTCAACACCGAAAAAGAATCAACATTGGAAAAATTTATAATTTATTGATTTTGAGAGAGAGCTAATAAACCCAAAATTCTGATAATTCTGAGTTAATAATGGCTTTCTAGTTATAAATATGAGAAATTGATGATTGCAACTTTACACCGTAATCACAATATCCCGTGGACGTAATATCATGGAAACCAGTCGTTGAAGCCCCTTTGTTGGCTCGTTGATGTTCTTGTATTTGACCGCTAAGTATCCGACTTCTGCCGCGCTTGATGCCCTTAAATCAAACTTAAAATCATATTTGGTTGGTGAATATTGTCTATAGAAATGTACTCAGTTATTAATGGTAATGAATGATATTAGCAACCCGGGTAGATGAATGAGTTAAGGAATCATGAGATTATTCAGCTAAAAGAGTTAGAAAAGGCGTAGCAATATAGTCGAATGCATCTGTAAAAGGAATTCTAGATAGTCGAATGCACGGAAACACAAATAGGACTTCATTTTAGACAGCGTTAGCTAAGTTCAGTATAAGTTTCTGCGGTGACCTATACTTTTATTAGTGAGAATTAAAGGAACAACATAAGAGACAAATAGTAATTTTTTTCCCATAACTTGAATGGGTTAGTATTATACATCAGTACATCTTATCAGATATGCTTCCAAAAGCACTAAAGAGTAGATATACAGACACTAACTCACTTCAGTTAGGAATAATCTTTCCCTTCAAAGTATGCAGGTTTTAAGTATATATAGGATTGGCTTCCATCTCCTTGAATGTAGTACTTCATTTATAACCCAAAACGGATGCACAATTCCACATAAATCTACCGCCCGATGAAAACAAATAATAGAAACGCAAAAATCTAAACTAACGAACTACTAAAAATATATACAGGATAAGAGGAATTTGGAAATGAGTAGGTTACTGAAACTAAGACATATTTGAAGTGTTTTTCTAAAGCTTTGGTTCAAAGTTTTTCATACATCTAGATGTGCCAGCAAATTATAGTTTTGTAAGATCTAGTGACTAATAATGGTACAACAAAGTTGAGCCTCGTAATTAGATTGATTTGCATACTCTTTCCAGTTAATGATCATAAGAAGAAACCCACGTTAGGATTCTTCTGGTAGCCATGAAGATCTTGGATGGAACACATGGTCTTGGGTAGAAATGACAAACGGAAAAGGGGACGTAATGAATTTACCTTCAATAAATACACATAGGAAAGACTGTCTCTCAACAGCTACGCAGAGGATAGCAGTACCTTTGTTAAACTCATTGGGTTTTCTATCAGAAGTGAGTTAGTAGTTATATTTCTAATTACAGATACTTCTAAGATCATATAAATCAATTAGACGTAAAAAAATACTATAACACACTTCAGCTAATAGTTGTGTGAGGAATTACAATAGCATTAAGATAGAAACTCAAGACTCATCAAGAGCCAACCTGTAGTGCAGCGCGAGAATTATGGGTGATGCACGACGTATGCGCCGCCATTTCCCTCTTCAATGCTTAATTTCGATTATCGGTTTTGTAAATGCCATTCATCTCCATCACACCAAATTAACCATTTAAACATTAGTTTCATATCCGTTGTTCATAAAAAAAATAGTCAGAAGTTGAGTTAAAAAGCAAGTCAAATACGGAGCAATCGATAACCTCAAACTGGATACTTATAGCTAAAAACAGAAAATGGGAATAAATACCCACCTTGCCAAGTTTACCGGGGTTGGAGCCACCATTAGCAACACTCCAAAGGCTGTCAAATCTGCACCCACCAAGAATACAATGCAAGTTGACAATATTGAAATTAGTATCACTAATTTAAGAATATTAGAGGTTCTTCCAGGCGAACCATACCTGAAGTCTAATTTTGTAACACACAGTTGGATGAAAATTTTACTGGTACCCATAAATCCTCTAGCCTTTCCTGTGCAACCCATGCCATAAATGTGGTTGAGAACAACTAAAATTTTACGTCCGAAAATTGTATATCCAATTTCTGAGAAAAGTAATGTTGATAGAAGAAAAAGAAAGGAAACAAATAAGTCATGGTATAGATCAAACAGTTTGTATAACCAAATGAATAATTAATTGAGAATGACTAAAATCGTCTGAGTGATTCCAAAAGATTGGTTGAGTTACCTTAGCGTGCAAAAACCCCATATCTTTAAAATGAACCCTAATCAATCCATAATTGAAAAATAATAATTAAAAAGAACATTTAGGATGAAATAAACCAAGAAAGCAAAAATCAAAATAGAGCAGGGAAAAGGTCCAAAAGGAGCAAACCCTAATATTCGTTAGTTAGTTATTGAATTGAAAAACCCTTGCATTCAAAACCCTAGTCCTTCATTGCTATCTAATCCAGGCGATATTTCAGAACAGATTCTACGGTACGCACGCTTGCAGGCATAAACCTAATGTCCTAGCACACTTTTATCTGTAAATTGATGTGATGTGTACATCTCATGTGCAACCTATTATAGGTTTGCTTTACCATCCGTCTTATTTAAAATTAACATATCCTAGGTATTTTGATTAGTTCTTGTCTCCTTGATCTATCTAGGTATTTCCTTGTGTCTCCTATGGCGTTTTCACCAAACTTTTCCTCTTCCAGTGCTACACACCATTGAATATATCTTGTTACGAACACTTGCTAACAAAACTTGTTAGATGATATCGATATAGAGAAGGGAAAAGGTCCAAAAGGAGCAAACCCTAATCTTCATTAGTTAGTTATTGAACTGAAAAACCCTTGCATTCAAAACCCTAGTCCTTCATTGCTATCTAATCCAGGCGATATTTCAGAACAAATTCTATGGTACGCACGCTTGCAGGCATAAACCTAATGTCATAGCACACTTTTATCTGTAAATTGATGTGATGTGTACATCTCATGTGCAACCTATTATAGTTTGCTTTACCATCCTTCTTCTTTAAAAGTAACATATCCTAGGTATTTTGATTAGTTCTTGTTTCCTTGATCTATCTAGGTATTGCCTTGTGTCTCCTACGGCGTTTTCACCAAAATTTTCCTCTTCCGGTGCTACACACCATTGAATATATCTTGTTACGAACACTTGCTAACAAAACTTGTTAGATGATATCGATATAATTAGTCATTGTTGACAATAGAATCAGTAATGGCGGCAGAGAAAAGAGGCAGAGAAGACTATAGAATTAGTGGTGGCGGTAGAGAAAACAGAAGAGAATAGATTTAGGGTATCGGATTATTTTTGCGAGTAGGTTAGATAAGTATAGGTATAGATCACCTACCCAATTTTGTGTGCGCCAAAAAACACCGAAAAGATCTCAAAACCCACGAACCCTGTTGGTCTATATTCTCTCAAGTGGGGCCAGAAGCTCTAGAATTCAAGCTTTGTTCATCTTTCAACCACAACTCTTTAAATTGGACTCAAATTATATATACAATGAGTTCTTTTTCCTCCATGGAAATTGTAGAATCCACGTTTACCGGCTTACCACGATCGAACACAAAACTCGTAGCTCTAGAGATCATAAATCGAAGTATCCAAGAAATGTATCCCAAAGCATGATAAAAGTTGTGCTTAAATTTCCCACGATCAAAGACAAAAGTCACATCACTAGTGTTGGTAATGAAAACCATGCAAGCAGCCATATGTGGTGAAAAGAATGTTGGATAAATGTTGTCATTAAACCATCTCCAGTAAGTAATAACTGGTCCATCACTGGCTTGCTTATCCATGAAAAACGAAAGACCCAATATGTACAAAAAGTTTATTTTTGCACATATGCTTCTTGCTTGTTTGGTAGCAATAGTTAATTGAATTAATTTAATATTGAACTCCTCAAACAGCACAAAAATGTTACCTCTTGATTCGAGTAATGAGCCTGGGATATGGTATGGCTGCTGAGATGTTTTGCCATAAATTCGAAAATGACCAATGCTCCGATCATCCACCCATGCTCCTGTATTATTCATTCTTGTGAAGACTAATGTGACCGGGTCAATGCCAGAAGATGTATCGAAGCCCATCTTGTACCACGTCAAAAGATGGTTTGGTATGGCAGAGTTTAAAACCCATTGTGAAGAACTTCCATCATTCCAAACTGACTCTTCCTCTTTTATTCCAATCTGACGTGTCCACTTAGTCGAAAATAGCCAGAATTTACGCCATGAAAATGAATTATAATTAAGAGAAGACGACTCCAGAATGTACTTTTGATCTGACAACAGTTTATCAAGGCTATTTTCCATTTTGTCACTACTTACCTTTCTGTTAAGTATTTCACGTTTAGCTCCTAGTCTCAGGTGTTGTGCAGTGCAGTTGGTCTTCAGTTCTGGTAACAAACAAAATGGACCAACACAAATCTCCTCTGCAAGAATAATAATGCGAAACGCACGTTCCATGTGTATTGCAACTTTTGTTGTTTTTGAGATTTCTTTTCCTCTCTCATAGTAGTTACTGAAGTGATCCGGAAAAGCGAAGTCGTGTAGAGCTGCTTGAATACTAGCGAACTCCGAAAATAGAAAACCACCATCTTCTAGAACACTACAATGGAGACAAATCCGAGCCAAAGATAATGTATGGGTTTCATATTCCATGTTATGACCAACGGCTCTTCCAAGCACAATCAATAGAGAATTAAAATAGAAATGAAAACAAATGTAAAACAGACACACACACAACACAAGGATTTATAGTGGTTCGATCAAGATGATCTACATCCACTTTGGAAGACGACGATAACGTTGCACTATGATTGGAAAAAGGTTACAAGAGTATAAATTCCTCTCAAGAACAAGCCTATATTGCTTGTCTTACACTCTCTATAGAATACTAATCTTTCTCTTAGTATCTCACTGATACTCTAAATGTTGGGATGCTATAACATGAAACTAATGTCTCCTTATATATCTTTGAAAAGAGAATATATGTCGACACACCCACTGTCTTGAGTGCCCACAATGCCATTGAGTGTTATCTCCACTACAGCTGCTCCACACGCTGTAACAATAGCCCCACTAGCCGAAATCTCCCACTGACAACACTGGAGAAAGCAGCCGAAAGTTCCCATTAAAGCTCCCACCGACAGTTCTTTAATTATTCAAGGCATTAATTCAACAAATCTCCACCTTGAATTGAATACCATCACCACTCATCATCATCGTCTTCGCTCAGCCCCTCAAGGGCTCTCAACACCTGTTGACACCAACCAAGTCCAAGCAGTGCTTGAACTTGATACTTGGAACTGGCTTCATCAACATGTCTGCATGGTTATCCGATGTAGGAATCTTTAGCATCGCTATCCTACCTTCCTCAACTGCATCCTTGATAAAATGATACCTAACATCTATGTGCTTCGTTCTCTCATGATACATCTGGTTCTTGGTCAAGTGAATGGCACTTTGACTATCACAGAACAAAGTTGCATTCTCTTGCTTGAAACCCAAATAACCAACCAAACCCATCAGCCATATACCTTCCTTCACTGCTTCCGCGGATGCCATGTACTCTGCCTCAATTGTAGACAATGTAACTGTGCTTTGAAAAACTGACCTCCAACTGATAGTACTACCACACAATGTAAAAGTATAACCTGTCAATGACCTTCTTCTATCAAGATCACCTGCATAATCAGAATCAACATAACCCACAACATTCGTCGAATCACCATAGTGTTTATCAAACACTAAACCAACATATGTAATTCCCCTTAGATATTTAAAAATCCACTTTACAGCTTTCAAATGAGCCTTCTCGGGACTTCCCATGTATCTACTTACCACACTCACAGCTTTTGCGATATCCGGCCTTTTACAAACCATAGCATACATGATGCTACCAACTGCGCTTGCATATGGAACTCGAGACATATACTCTGCCTCATCTACAGTTTGAGGTGATTGCTTTCTAGAAAGTTTAAAATGAGCTGCCAAAGGAGTACTTACTGGTTTTGCATCTTTCATACCAAACCGCTCCAACACCTTCTCGATGTAAGCCTTTTGGGACAAATGCAACTTGCATTCAGCTCGGTTTCTATGAATCTCCATGCCCAATATCTTCTTTTCTGCGCCCAAATCCTTCATCTCAAACTCACTACTCAACTGCTCCTTCATCTTCTGTATCTCTGACATGTCTTTGCAAGCAATCAAGATATCATCAACATACAAGAGTAAATACACAAATGAACCATCTTGGAGTTTCCTGTGATATACACAACTATCATGCTTACTCCTGTCATAGCCATTTGCCACCATAAACGTATCAAAACGTTTATACCACTTCCTTGGAGATTGCTTCAAACCATACAAATATTTCTTCAACAAACATACATGATCTTCTTTGCCAAGAAATTCAAACCCCTTTGGTTGTTGCATATAAATACGTTCTTCCAAATCACCATGAAGGAAAGACGTCTTAACATCTAGTTGTTCCAATTCTAGATCTTTCAAAGAAACTATAGCAAGCAATGTTCTAATAGAACTATGTTTAACAACAGGAGAGAATACCTCATTGTAGTTAATGCCTTCTCTTTGCGTAAACCCCTTTGCCACAAGCCTTGCCTTGTACCTTTTTCCTTCACCATCCGAAGTACCTTGTTTCTTCTTGAAGACCCATTTGCTTCCAACAATCTTCTGCCCTTTTGGTCTTGCAACTATCTCCCAAGTGCCATTCTTGTCAAGAGACTCAATTTCTTCAATTGCGGATGCTCCCCATTCTGCTGATTCTTCACCACCGATTGCTTCATCATAGGTTATTGGATCATACCTATCTATGCTCTCACCTACTGCAAATGCATAGGCAACCAAATCAGCATGGCCGTATCTTTGAGGTGCTCTAACTTCCCTCCTATCTCTGTCTCTTGCAAGATTGTACTGATGACCTTGTGCTTCTTCTTCCTGGTCAGGTTCTTGCACAATATCTTGATCATCATCATCATCGGAAACAACAATCTTATTGCTTCCTTGAACTTGCACCTCAAGTTCCACCTTGTCACCAAGCTCCACCTTATCACTAACACCCTCTTCAGCTTCTCCATCTAGTTCTTCATTCTTTGGCTTCAACATCGATTGCTCATCAAATTTCACATCTCTGCTGATAATAAACTTGTTTGATCTTTCTGCTGGACACCATAACCTGTAGCCTTTCACGCCCTTTGCATACCCAAGAAATATACACTTCTTTGCTCTAGGCTCTAGCTTCCCCTCATTCACATGAGCATAGGATGGACATCCGAATATCTTCAAGTCTTCATAGTTAGCATGCGAACCTGTCTAAACTTCATTTGGAGTCTTGCACTCAATGTAAGTCGATGGAGATCTGTTCACTAAATAAGCTGATGTGTTTGCTGCTTCTGCCCAAAACTGCTTTGGTAACCCGGCATTGGAGAGAATGCACCGTGCCTTCTCCATTATGGTTCTGTTCATCCTTTCTGCAACACCATTTTGTTGTGGTGTTTTTCTGACTGTGCGGTGTCTCACAATCCCTTGCTCCTTGCAGAACTCGTTGAACTCACCCCCACAAAATTCCAAACCATTGTCTATCCTCAAGCACTTGATTTGTCTTCCGGTTTGCTTTTCAACCATAGTCTTCCATTGCTTGAACTTGGAAAAAGTTTCATCTTTGTGTTTAAGTATGAATACCCATACTTTCCTTGAGAAATCATCAATGAACGTCAGCATATATCTACCACCACCATGTGAATCGACCCGAGAAGGACCCCAAAGATCATAATGAATATAATCCAGAATACCTTTGGTATTATGAATATCCGTACTAAACTCGACTCTACACTGCTTTCCAAAGACACAATGTTCACAAAATTCAATCTTTCCTGTTTTATGACCACAAAGCAATCCCTGCTTGCTCAAAACAGCCAACCCCCTCTCGCTCATATGCCCTAGCCACATATGCCACAACTTGGTAGTATCATCATCAGAACTTGAAGAACATACCGCTGCGTCACCCGTCACAGTAGTACCTTGTAGCGTATAAAGACCATTAATTCTCTCGCCCTTCATGATTTTAAGACTTCCTCTTGAGACACGAATAACTCCACCTTCACCTTGATACTTGCAGCCATTTGAATCAAGCGTACCCAAAGAAATAAGATTTCTTCTCAGGTCCGGAACATGCCTAACTTTAGTTAAAGTCCTCACCATACCGTCATACATCTTAATTTGAATTACACCCACCACTTTACAAGTGACATTGTTTCCCATAAGAACTTTACCACCTTCTCTAGCTTGATAAGTAGTAAACCACTCTTTATGAGGATACATGTGAAAAGTACACCCCGAATCAAGAATCCACCCGTTCTCCGAGCTTTCGGTATGAACCATGAGAACCGCTCCATCATCACTTTATGCTTCAACATTTGCTGCGGTGCCTTGGTTAGTATTATTCTCGACATTCTTCAATTTTGGACAATCCTTCCTGAAATGCCCCTTTTCCTTACAATGAAAGCAATAGAATTTACCGGATTTTGATTTAGACCTTGACTTTGATCTACTCCTATCAAATCCTCCTTTTTGGTTTCCTCTTCCTCTAACGAACAACCCATCTCCCGAATTATCTTTACCGTCGATACCCGTCTTCTTTAACTCCTTAGAGTTCAAGGCCGCTTTAACGTCTTCCATGGAAATTGTATTTTTTCCATACATTACGGTATCAACAAAATTTTCATAAGATGGTGGTAAGGAACAAAGTAAACCCAAAGCTTGGTCTTCATCTTCAATTTTGACCTCAATATTTGCCAAATCCAAGAGAATTTTAATATAATCATCAATATGATTTATAATAGACGTTCCTTCATGAATTTTAAGAGTATGTAATTTCTTCTTAAGATATAAACGATTAGTTACGGATTTAGTCATATACCTTTTCTCCAACTTGTTCTATAGCCCGTCCGGTGTCGTTTCCGCCGCCACTTCTCTCAAGAACTCGTTGCTCAAACACAATAGAATTAATCCATGTGCTTTCTCCATGAGTTCTTCTTTTTCTTCTTCCTTCAATGTTTCTGCTAGAGCCGTTTTCCCCTTCAAAGTTTTCACCAAACCTTGTTGCACCAAAACAGCCCTCATCTTTAGCCTCCATAAATTGAAATCATTTCTTCCATCAAATTTCTCAATCTCATACTTTGCCGCCATCGTAGATTGTTTTTACCCGGAGCTCTGATACCAATTTGTTATGACCAACGGATCTTCCAAGCACAATCAATAGAGAATTGAAATAGAAATGAAAACAAACGTAAAACAGACACACACACAACACAAGGATTTATAGTGGTTCGATCAAGATGATCTACATCCACTTTGGAAGACGACGATAACGTTGCACTATGATTGGAACAAGGTTACAAGAGTATAAACTCCTCTCAAGAACAAGCCTATATTGCTTGTCTTACACTCTCTCTAGAATACTAATCTTTCTCTTAGTATCTCACTGATACTCTAAATGTTGGGATGCTATAACATGAAACTAATGTCTCCTTGTATAGCTTTGAAAAGAGAATATATGTCGACACACCCACTGTCTTGAGTGCCCACAATGCCATTGAGTGCTATCTCCACTACAGCTGCTCCACACGCTGTAACAATAGCCCCACTAGCCGAAAGCTCCCACTGACAACACTGGAGAAAGCAGCCGAAAGTTCCCATTAAAGCTCCCACCGACAGTTATTTAATTATTCAAGGCATTAATTCAACATTCCACATGAAAAATCTCTACAATTTCAGCAATTTTAAGTTGCCGACCTTCATTGCATTTCTTATTATCAATCAAAGCACAAATAAGCTACGGGTCCTCGTGTTTGCTGTAATACTTTGTAACGTCTCCAAGTTCAAGAAGTTTATGTCTTGTGACACCCGTTGTTTGGAAAGAAACAATATTCAAATATTTAGTACCAACCTTGGAAACTAAATTAAACTCCATTAGCTTTGTCTTTTCTAGAATACTTTCGTTGAGCTTCTTTAAAAAATACATGTCTGGAGCTGCACGAAAGAGTATTCCCAAGGCTTGATAACCAAATTCTCCACATTTCATAAGATAGTTACTAAGCAAAAATTCTGATTGACCATCGATACAGCCGGACACAAGAATCATATTTAACTGTTGGCCATTAATCGAAATCATTTTAATTCCTGCTAATGCATGTACGTAGTAGAGAAACATATTCAAAACCGCCGACTTTCGTTGCAGAAAGGAAGTAATTTTCTTAAACTTTGTATGACAATGATCATACTGCCACCCTGGATTAATTATTAAAGCCTCTCCATATACTGGACAGAATGAAACTCCACAGCTACCAGCAGACTGAAGAAGAGGATACCCGTTCTTTCTGTAATACTTGGTAGCGATAGTTATCAATGGCTCCGTTGGCGCTCCTTTCCAAGCAACAAAACTGTCACAGACTAATGCAAAACATGCATTCCACCCGGAAACATTTGTACAATCCGAGCAACACCTCCATTCCGGGACTCCTGGGCCTGATTTATTCTTCCAAATTTTGTATTTAAAGAAGAAAATTGAAATTGCATTCATATGGACCCAAAAATCACCAATGGGTGTGAGTTCATGGAAATGTTTGACCTTATCAGTCCACAACGCAATGGTTGCAGGGTCGAGGTAAACTGTGAAGCATACAGATCCTGGGCAGTCTTGAGCAAGGAATATTTCATAACCATACTTGACGAAAACATCATCCGTCCTTTCTCGTTCCAATACTCTATGCGATTCATTAATACCGATTATAGGATCAGTGAGAACAAAGAAATTCACGGGTCCTGAAAGAACCTTTTTAAGCAAAGACATCTTGTTTGGACGAGAGAAATTGATGAGATCAAGAGTGAAGTATTTCGCTGCATTCATTGGAAAAATATCGTTCCAGATGACATCAAGAGGGATTTTCTCCTCACTGTAATTATTAATAACTTCTGCTGTCACAGATATGTTCCTATCCTCCCTGTCTTCTTCTGGCAAAGTTATTAGCTTTACATTAACTCCAGGAAGATGTATATTTTCTCTCTTAACAAGAAGATCAATATTCTCGTTGTGAAAGCTTATCGAACCCAACTTGGAGCCTGAACCATATCCTTCATTCAGTATAAATATTTCCGGTTCGATCATCTTACATGCAATAGTGTTCGTCATGTAACTATCGATGCTTCGATTGGCTGTTACGTGAATCATGTTGCTTCTTAAGTCCCATGCTAATTCTTTTGCCAAAGATACTCTCTCGGCGTTTGAGAATATTCGACCACGCATTCTTCCGGAGTAATTCTCAATACTTATATCTTCCAGAGATAAGTAATCAAGCTCATAGACAGAAATATGAAAAAAATGGTTTATAATTTACTGTTCTAGACGGATATACCACGAAAGAATTCTTAAGAGTTAACTCGGAAAGTTGAGTCTTGCTAGGGTCGATTGTACGTGTTTCCTCATGATTATGAACTTGATTATTTTCAACCCTAGATAAAACAGGTATATCAACATCAGAAGCTATTGGATTAAGATTGGATGACTTACCATTAAGCTCAAACAAATCATGCGATTCATGTAGGACCATGCTGACTTGATTTCCTTCCTTATGAACATGATTGACTTCGTTCTTCTCATAAGTTGATTCAATACAGTCCAGGCCAACAGAAATAACGGGGATAATTCTTCTTTTTTTTTGACGCAAAAGGAAATGTATTAAGAAGAAGCAGCTTAACCACCAAGATGGTGGTAAGCTACAAGATACAAGAAGTGCTTAGATGAAAAGAAACATCCCACCCAAAAACTTGTTGCAAGACAAGCAAAATGAAATGAAGAAAAACACTACACAGGTCCTAAAACACCCTCCCTATTGTTAAGGACATGGTTTAAAGAGATACCCTGAAACACGTTAGTTCCCACACACCAATTGTAAATCTGAATCTTCACCTTCTCAATAATTAGGAGCAAACTATTGTAATTACCATTGAAATGTCTATCATTTCTTTCCAGCCAAACTGACCACCATATAGCAAAGGGAATTAAATCCCAAATCTTCCTTCTAATGGACAAATTATTCCCTTTCTTCCTGTTCCACTCCCACAAAGTTTGTCTCACTGAACCTTGGAACACCCACTGCAAGTTATAACCTTTCAAGAAGTGATTCCAGATAGCAGTTGTTGTTTCACAGTGAAGAAAAATGTGCTGATTTGATTCTGCACTTTTCTTGCAAAGCAAACAGCCTTTTACCTGAAAAGAATTCCTCAAAGTATCCATAGTTGGAGCTGCATTGTAGCACAAAGTCCAAACAAAGAAAATGACCTTTTTTGGAATCTTTGGGTTCCAAAGATTTTTATGTGGAAAAGAAATTAAACCATCACTTTCCAGAGAAGAATAACAACCTGCAACAGAAAAGTTATCCCCATATTTCCATAATCTTTGATCCTCAATGTCTGAAACAATGACAGGTAAAACTGAGACCAAATGAGTAGCTTCATCCACTTCAGCATCATTTAGAGCTCTACAAAATCCCAAATTCCATCCCCCTCTCCTGTGATACAATCTTTAATAGTAGCTATTTTCACCCTACTGATTTTGTATAAAGAAGGAAAGATATTTTTGAAGGCATACCCATTTACCCATTTGTCCTGCCATAAAAGAATTTTGTTTCCACTGTTAACCTGCAAGTTTGCACTGTCTTCAACATGATGTTTGCTTTTCAGAATACCAGCCCATAAACTCTTACCTACAGATTTATTAGTGTCACTTGGATAAAAAGCTTCAATGTTTCCTCCAAATTTTTGATGCACAATATTTCTCCACAGTGCCTGTTTTTCAGTCCCATATCTCCAGATCCATTTAGAATGCAATGCCTTATTCATTTTCCTCAGCTTTTTTATGCCCACTCCACCTCCCTCTTTAGGCAAACTAACTGAATTCCAACCCACCCAACTTCTCTTAACCTTCAAACTAGAAGATCCCCATAAAAAATGCCTCATAATTCTTTCCAACTGCTTAACCACAGAAATTGTCATTTGAAAGAGAGAGAAATAATAAACTGGAATGCTTGAAAGCACACTCTTAATTAGCATAAGTCTTCCCCCTTTTGACAAATATTTCCTCTAACAAATATTTCCCCCTTCTAACGGGGATAATTCCATTGCCGTTAGATGATGTTGAATCTTCGTGAGTTGAAAACGAAACTTCGTTAACCTTATTTTCTTCCTCACCTTCGTGGACCAGATTTTATTCTTGCATAAGAACATGATTTTCTTTATCTTTTTGAGAAGAAACTATAATAACTGGTTCAAACGGGACCTCATGGAACTGTCTAAAACATTCCAAAAAATCTTCAAACTGTGCTCTTGTAATTGGTTTATCATTAATATCTTTTTCATCAACTGATGTAGCCAAAACATCTCCAGTACCCATGGATGACAAAATCCTCTTGAGTTGAAGACGAAATTTGTTTAACCTGATTTTCATCTAAAACAGCGCTCTGTTCAACCAGTTGAGAAGTAGTTTTTTTCTCTTCGTCTGGAAGAGCAACTTCCATAACTTCTTCACTAACTTTTGTTGCAGAAATCATATCACTGTTATTTTTAGTTGAAGATGAATATTTTTGAGTCGACGATGAAATTACCTTACCGTCATATGAAATATCATCCATAGCAAGGTCAAATTCATGTTTACTTTCAGCAATACCAATCTTAAGTTCAGCACTAGCAATCTTAAGTTCTTTGAGATACTTTTTTGTTTTCTTTGTATCTTCTCCGCTAAGGATTCTGTTAATCACAGCAATCTTAACTTCTTCTAGATCCTTCAATATTTTCTTCTTCTGCTTTATGTCTAGTAGGATACGGGTGATGTTTGCGAAAATCTCATCATGTTGATCCAACTCTTATGTAAGTTTCCTCATTGTTTTGAAAAGAATAGAAACGTTTTTTTTTATATTAGGGTTTTGAGTTTGTGGTTTTGCGGAAGAGATTATGGATCGGTTTCTAGATAAGAATCTAGAAACGTTGGTTATGGTACCAACTAATGTAGAACTTGTTAGGAAGAATACAACTCGGAGGTTGTAGGGGATGCGAAGGAAGAAAAGGGATGAGAATAGACGAAGATAACTTGAATAAGTTGAAAGAAAAGAAGTAGATAGGTTACTCTGAAACAGAGATTGTATTGATAATCTTGATAATGATAATAATGTGTGTCTTCTTAGAACGACATAGCCTGTTTATATAGGCATGAAAGAATCTAAAAATAGTAAAACTCTAAAAGAAGAAAAATACTAAAAAGGGAATAAGATAACTTGTAGGGTAAGGCCGAGATGTCCTACATCATATTACTAACCTGATCTCTCTTTCGCATCATCTCCTCTGCAGCTAAAGCGTTGCATACTTCTAATGTAGTAAACGACGACCGACTCATAAAACTTTGTGACAACGTCTTGTAGGATTCTGGAAGCGTCCAGATCAGCTGTAGAGCTTTGTCTTGATCATTCAAATTATCACCAACAACTTCAAGGTTTGATATTAATGAATCAAAGGCATAAATATGATCCATTACCAAAGTATTCTCTTCCATCCTCATATCATGTAAAAGACCCTTAATAAAGATCTTATTAGTCATTATTTTAGCCATGAACAAACTTTCAAGAGAGTCCCGTAGTTGTTTTGCTGATGTATCACCCTTGATTGCAGCATGACCTTGCACCTTTTTAGCAAGATGAAGACGAATCTCCGATAAACACTTTTTATCCATCTGTCTCCATGCATCAGTAACATCTTCTGGTGATTCTGCCTTATCAAAATCTTTCTTTTTCTGTTGCCTCACCGGTGGACCTTTTAGGGCATCATCCAAATCTAGCACGACAAGATAATCTTTCATATTCATCTTCTATAGACTAAAATCAGAATTCCCATCAAACCTTTCCATACGAAAGATAATGTTTCGTAGGGAAACACCCAAGTAATGTTTTTGACAAATTCTGGAATATTCCTGAACTTAATGGAACAAAACCTAACAATGTTTTGTTCCGTTAAGTTCAGGAATATTCCAGAACTTGTCAGAAACATTACTTGGGTGTTTCCCAAGTTCTGTGGTTTCCTAGTTTGAGTCGGATATCTATTTTAGGTATAAAACTAACCTAGGGAGTTATTGTGCAACAAGTTTGTGTCATCTATAAAAGGGGTCCTTAGGATCAGGGTTTAGATATCTTTTTCTTAGAGAAAAACAAACACCTGTCTGTTAGAAAACAAAATAGCAGCTAGGGTTCTTATTGTGGGAGAGCTTTGAGTGATTAGTTCTTGTGAGGAAATCTGTATAAGTGTTTTTCAAGGAATTAGTGAAATCTTTTATTTGTGAAATCGTTCTTGTTTCTTCTTAGTTTTCTATATTGTGTTTAATCGTTAGAACATCTTACTCGAGATGAACGTGTAGTAGTGTTTCTATCTTACAGAAATATCTACTGAATTCTACAGGTTTACACCAAATACTTAAATCGACGTTACTAACGCCGTCTAATGTAGACAATACCTCCGTCTTTTGCAGCTCGTCTAAACTCACAATGTGCCTTCTTAGAGCTCCAGCCTAGACACCTCTCCACCAACTGTTCAAGAAGCTCATAACTCATGGAGGGATCGTACCCATCTCGAACACTTGTTTCAGTAATTGGTAGGCCTGTGATTCGAAAACAATCATCCGGAGTGATTTCCATCTCACCAAACGGTAGATGAAAGGTTTCGGTCTCAGGATAAACCCTCTCGGCAAATGCGGAAACAGTGACAACATCAAATTTTTGGTACGCATGTTGTATTGCGTACCATAGCACACAATCAAATACGGCCAATATGACCTCATCACACTCATTCCCTATATCCCATTTCTTGTTCTTTTGATGTTTCAAAACCCGAACAACATTATTATGATCCTACAAATACAACATCATATCTTATTTACTAATATATACCGAAAAATATATGACAAAGAAATATTCATGTATAAGATTCAATACCTTTGTAGCATAAATCTTGGCATCCCATGAGTTTTTGTAGACAATCAATACCTCCCCTCCATCTCTTGGAGTACCATAAGTTGGGTTCTTTAGGGCCAAACACAAAGTATCATCAGGAATATATGCATATCTAGCACAAGGCTTTTTCGGGGTCTTTTTTGGTTTTTTAACTATTTCTACTTGTTCTTCATCCTCTTCATCCTCTGATTCATCATCTTCATTATCTCCATCTTCTTCACTGTCATCATTGTCATCTCCTTTTTCATCTTCATTTCCTCTTTCTTCGGGTGATTCCTCTTCTCCACCTTGATTATATTCTTGATTACCCATTTCTTCCACAATCTCTTGATTAACTTGCTGTATAAAATTGTCAACATTATATCTATTGACATCATCTTGGATGACAACACCCGGTGTTGAACCACCTCCATGCTTAACATATTTGGTTCTACGCTTATTAAAACCTAAGTGTTTTTTGCCTCGAGGAGTGGGAGTTCTAAGTTCTTCCAGTGAAGGTTGGTTTGATTTTGGCGCTCTTCCCCTAACCAAGAAAACAAAACATATTAGCTTCACCCAAAAATGATTTTCATACTCATAATTCTGTTAAGGTCTAGAGTTCGGTTTGCAATTAGCACTGACTATTTCTTGCGAAAAAACCGAACTCGACATGAATGACATTAGCACTGAGTTCGGTTAGTAGTTGCCTAAACAAAAAATTGCGATTTCACCGAACTCTACATGAATAACATTAGAACTGAGTTCGGTTGTTACAGCTATTTTGATAAACAACCGAACTCAAAATTTTATGAAATTAGGGAGGAGTTCGGTTTAGAATTTTTCTTGCGAACAAACCGAACTCAACATATATGCAATTAGCAAGGAGTTCGGTTTGTAGTTCGATAAACAAAATATTGCGAACCAACCGAACAGACTACATAATGTTCGGTTAAATGATAGTTCAACATAGTGGGAAAATAAGAGCAGTTCGGTTACATAGGTTTTTTTTGTTTTCTTTGTAATGTTTTGAGTTCGGTTGAGAAATTATTTTAAAATATTGTGCGAACTAACCGAATTGTTTTGACAAAGTTCGGTTAACTGAGAACTCAAAGTAGTGAGTAAATTAGTTGAGTTCGGTTGGAAAGTGAAATTATTTTTATTTTGGTAAAATGGGAAGTGTTCGGTTAGAAGATGGCTTTTTGAAAAATTAGCGAAATTCAGTTCGGTTACATATTGTTCAATCATAATCAACCGAACAGTTCTTCGTGTTCTTCCTTTCAGGAAGTTCGGTTACCAAACCAGGGTTTTTGGGTTCCGACTACTAACCGAACCAAGAACTGTTACTTACATTCAAACCCTATTTTGATGATTTCTATTCAATTAAACGAACCAAAATCAAATTAAAACTAATGGGTTTGGTTAAAATTACCTGCGGATCTTTCCCATGCCCACTTCGAGTTGAATCTCCAATTCGTCTTCCGTTTCCACTACTTTGTCAATCTCCAATGAACTTTTCTGATTTGCTAGATGTCCTAATGGGGGACCTTGTCCTGTTACTCGTTTAGTTTGCTTTCGAAGCACCATTCTTATACTAGATTGATTAATCGACGATGAAAATTTTATGAATCGATGAAAACGATGTGAAAATGGGGTAGAACAGGAGGTAGGAGAGGAGAAGAAACTCTTCTTCTTTTTGTTTTTGGGTCTGATAGGTTAGAAAACTTTTATATATTAGATTAAGTTAATTATGGTTATTAGGTTAGGATTAATTGCAATTAGGGTAAAGGGCAAATTAGTAATCAAACATTTTTTAGGACAGCCCTAAACAATAGTATCATCGGGTGCCTAAAACACCATGGTCCCCTCAAAAAAAAGAAGGGTCCCCAAAATAACGTTCAATGATAGTAGGCTATTTGAGTATAGGCCCATTTTCATAAAATACCATTAGCCTTAAACAATTTTTAAGCCCAATATTTGTTATAATTTTGCATTGCACTTTTACACCCACTGTGCTGCCAAGATGTGCATATTGCCAATGACCATGTAGAAGTTGTACCTGTTTGTCATATAAAATCATCATCTACCGCAACAAAAAACTTTAACCTTCTTTTCTTTTCTTGATTAAAGAATTTGTAATCTGAACTGTATAAGATTTTTCAATGTGCCTGAACTAAAACACCAATTTGTGAAGTAGTTGGCCATGTTGTTTGCAAACATTGTGTCAGGTTGTCGAATTCTCTACCTTGGAACCCTTTTTTACTTGAGATATATACTAAAGGATGTTCATTTGATCAACATCAACAAGTGAAAATGCATTTGGACGGGGCGGGCGAAGCCGAGCCACACCATATCAAATCGGAACAGGGCGAGGCGAAACTGAGCCATACCAATTCAAAAATGTATGGGGACGGGGCGAGGCGAGGCGAAGCCGAGCCACACCAAATCATAAATCCTAAGCATGCATCGCTACAGGGAGGGTTGAACGACCGGGCGTGGCAAAGCCACATCACACCAAACCAAAAATATGGCTAAAAGTAAAAATAATGATGGTGGATAGTTTTCGGGTTCGCACGGTGCGTAGCACGGGCACAAAATCTAGTTTTTTTAATTTTTGCATATACTTCGTATATCAAAACAAAAATCTAACTGATAAACTAAATCCTGGAGCTTTCTGCAAATTGCTAAACCATATCTTAGCCATTGGGTTGTGCAGATCATTATGCTCCCAAACAGAGCCGATCCTGTGTCTAGGAGGGCCTTGTGTGAAATTTTTCGTAGGGCCTTTTACAATGTCTATTATTTTGTAACAATAATAAACAAAAAAAGATCAATACTTTTTATTTAATTTGTAAGATTATCGACGATACCAAACAAAATTTTACAACTAAATAATGGTGTTAATGCCTATTTTATATAGAAAAAATGAAAGTATTAAATAAGAACTTTTTTTTTCCGATGTCAATAAGAATACACAAGGATATCACAAATGATGGTAAGGTTACTCTTGGGAGGTAATGGTATTCGGTTAAATACGGTCAAATTTAATTTAAATCAACAACGAATTGATTGCTCGGTGGATGGATTGTTTAAGTATTTCCCCCATAGGTTGTGTGTTCGAGTTAGGCGATGGTAAAGATTTTTTTTTTTTTTGTTAGAGTATGAATTTTGGGCCGGAAAAGGCCCTCAGCAGAGCTGGGCCCTGTGCGGTTGCACACCTTGCACACCCTCAGGCCCGGCTCTGCTCCCAAATTCTCACCTTGCTATTGTTGTTTACAGTGAGCTTTTCATGATCTGTCAATTCCATACGATATATTGGGATAACATTCTATAGTTTTACTTCCTTTTTTCCAAAAACCGATTTTGAAATTTTGAATGATAAGAGTTTATTTAGAGGGTTAGCTCCAATTAAGCAAGCCATATTTTTGTTCTGAGAAGGAAAACTCAGACATGTCGGTAGTGTAGCTCCTGCCTAAGTATCTCAAGGCATGGTAAACCATAACCGCTATTGCCCACAATCGAATCCCAGGATTCGACTTACTTCAATATATTTTAGTCCAGCGTACATGAATTAGTTAAGGGTAATGAACATGTGAAGATGGTGGGCATTAGGATTTTCAAATGAATTCAAATCTGTTTTCATTATTAGACCCCTAATGATTCATTTGACCCTACTAACTAAATGATATTAAAACTTTCCTCCAAGAAATAAAATATATCCAGAAAACAAATAAATGGTGTTAGCAGTACGTAACACTTGTTACTAATGGTGGTGGCATCACTACTGTTGGGTTCATTTCACTGTGTTCATGTTCTTGCATCGTATCTAACTCATAAGAAACAGTTAGAAGCAATACCTGCAGAAGTAGAATCTCTTTTAACGTGGAAATCAACCCTTGTAAACCAAACTTGTTTTATCGATCCTCCACTATTGGAAGAGAAGTTGTACTGCCAACAACATTCTATATATATATATATGGTATGGATATGCAAGTGGGTATGGAATCACTCGTAAGGCATGCTCCGCAGTTCCATCTTTCGACAATTTTTTTAGTCTTGACTTGAACAGCAACACACTCTTCGGATACACTCTTTCAAATTACTAGTCCAGCGAAACTGACCCATCTTGATCTTTCCAATCCATGCATAAACTTTCTGCACATATTCCATTAGGTATAGGCTTCCTGACAAGTCTGCTTAAGACATTCCAGATAACCAAATTATCTGAAATTATCAATTACTCACAGATACAAGTTTCTAAATAAACAATCCCACTCATCCGTACTTCTGTATGCAATCTGACCAAATGGACCGTTTTGTCAGTTCAGCAAAATAACCTTTCTGGTGTCATATCTTACATATGCCTTCAAAATGTTTAGTGACGAGTAAGGGTAAGTCGAAATAAGAGAATATGATAGGTGTCATATCTGAATTTTCCCGCTCTACTTATCGATATGATAGGTTCGTAGTTCATTCATGTTGGTATGTACATATACTTAAAAATACTGTTATAACCGTGAGTTTATGTTCTTAAAGACATGAAACTTCTTTTTCTGGTTTGATTATTGAGTTTGAAATCCTACCAAGCCTTTCCAGCAAAATATGGAGAATTTGCAACTGTTAAGGAGTTCGATAACTCAGAGACAATATTTTTGTGTTGGGTTCCGTTTTAGCCATTATGTACATGTGACCTCGTAATTTTTCCATGTTATACTAAGAACAATGCAGCTAGCAGCGATTAGCTTACATAATAATTCAACAAAAATCTAAGCATTTTTACCCACAACTCAAATAACAATCAGGAGTATCTTGGGCTCAAAATATACAAATAATAATTGAAGGTAACTTGAGTGTTACCTAGTAGCAGACTAGCAGTAAGTTTTTCTTATTCTGTAATTTCCTCGGGAGCTTTTCTTTTCTTCCCACCTCTTTGCCCCATAATCGCTTTCAATGAAACAAGGCTATTCACGTGAGGAGTGGCTTGATTGAAGTCTAAAAGCTGAAAAAAGAGAAAAAAAATTAACAATAGAAGATAACTTGAGTAATTACCAAGTGGCAGTAAGTTGTTCTTATTCTGTTTCCTAACGAGCTTTTCTTTTCTTTCCACCTCTTTTCCCCATGATCGCTTTCAATGAAACAAGGCTATTCACGTGAGGAGTTGCTTGATTGTTGGTATATAAGGAAGGCCTAGAATCACCGATGAATTTCTTCAAAATTTCATCTAGCTTTCTCAGAGTATTAGGTTCAATAGGGTCGTAACAAGAGAGAACAGCATTGTGCCACAAAATATATTTGTCGCCCTTCCTTAGAGCGAATGGCTCAAACCAGCCGTAGTGTTCCAATGCTATATTAAACTTCATAACCCAAACGGAATTGTACTTAGCCGTAGTATATTTGACAGTCTTTTCATACTTCTCCCATATCGTGATATGTTTACTTGGAACTAATTCCAGAACACACAAATTGCCTCCTAACACCATCAGCCCGACATGATTCACGTCATGGTCAACAAAAGGCACTGAAGGGAGCAATTCAAACATCTCATTTTCCAAACCAAAAGCCACTACAATCTTAGGTTTTAAAGTGCCTTGAGCTATCCAATAAAGAGTTCCACCTACATAAACACCCGTTGATGGTTAAACATTCAAGTTGGACGAAAGGTGTGCATAACTTGAATAATCTTTGTATCTCCACCCAGTAACATTCTGGAGGGTATACACCAGAGCATTCCCGCAAACATTCTCACGAAGAATAACAACCCTGTACTCATTCCTTGAATGATCATAACCGAATCCAATCGCCGGATTCCAGTCATTACCACCCCGATTGATAGTCGGAAGTTTAATGTGCTCTCCAGTGACAGGATTGCAAATATAGATTTTCATTTGAGAGGAATAGCTACGATATATTGAACCAGCATAACAAACTAAACCGTTGCACGAACCAACAATGAAACTTTTGAAGATGGGTGTTGATGACGGCGATGATGGCATGATTAAACTTTGGTCTAACGTAAGTGTTCCCATACAGCGGAGTTGTTCATCGACATGATTCATACTACCCTTATCATTATTTTGTTCTGAAAAGTAGAATTCTACTTCAAATTCAGTTGCTGTATTGTGTGAAACGCCGTAAAGTAAACCCATCTTCTTGGGTTTTGGTATCAAAGTTTTCCATGTTTTGCATACTTCTCTGCACTGTAATTGTGAGACTATTGGTAAGCCAGAAAGAAGAAGTATGTTTGCTGTGATTTCTAATGGTAACCTCTCCATTAAATCACGAGCGAATGTTGAAAACGAGAGTGATTTTGAAGAACCCTAACTTTCACCTTGAGAGATAGATAAATGGACAGAAACTGCCCAAAACCCTAGCGCAGAACCCCTCCTAAACGACTCCTCACATGCCACGTGTTTTTATTGACGCTAGATCACCCTTTGAAAATGTACAGTCGAACCTCGATAAATGAATGTTCGATAAATGAATAATTTTTTCCGGTCCCGACTTGGGCCAAGGTGATAAATGAATAACCTCGCTTAATGCATTAATGAATAAAAAAAATTGGATCCTTAAAGGCCCTATAGAAATATAAACGAATAATCACTGAATTATATATAAAAATAAACCAAAATACATAATCAAAAAATTTTACATAAAAATATATGTAGGGATGAACTCAAAAAAAATTATATATGGTTGATTGTCTTTTTCTTCCACCCAAACCAAAATGCCCCATATCCTTAATTTTATGCAATGCTTTCACAATTCTGGAATATTTTGCTCATGTGGTTGCAAGTAATTTTTTAAAGTGACTATCGCTTGAAAAACATCTTTAGATGACACATTTGGTACGACGCTACTATCATCTGGTTCAGGATCATTCTCATTATTCATCACTGACTCAATAATTTCTTCGTCTGTTGGAGACTCCACAACTGCATCATTCTCGTTAGGATAGTTCAAAAAATGTTCGACGTCCATCACATTTCTATAACGCAAATTAGAAATGACACCAGTTAATTCAAAAGAAAATGAATATTAAATGAATTATAAATAAGAATTTTGACCAATATTTCCTAGGTATACTTGTACATTTTCCCATATACAATTTAACTTCTTAATTAACAAATATTGTCTGAATGAATAAATATTCGTTTATCGATAAATGAATAATATATTCATTTATCGATAAATAAATAATCCCGCTAAACGAATATTTTTTCTTGGTCCCGAGAGCATTCATTTATTGAGGTTCGATTGTAAATCCTTTCTGGAGAAAAAGGTAAACAGATTGGGCAGAAGTCATTCCCGGAAGTTTGGAAAAAATTTGGTGGCGGGACAATTTTCATGTAACAGGACCACTAGTTCGTAAAATTGGAACAGTAAAAGTAGGATTGGATTTGATGGGCCGTTTTGAGAAGCTATGGATGAAAGAAGTCACAACTTCAACTTTGAGATCATTTTTCAGCCACAATTAGCAAATTCAGAACCACTTAAGCCAGGATTAGCACATTGAAAATCACTAACGCCACAATGAACCCATTTGCAATTATTTCTCTAAACCTGATGCAGCATTGAGAAATATTCTAATTCTTTGGTGCTTTCGACAAAATAGATCAGCATTTAGGTAAATCTTTTGACAGTTTTCTGAGCTGTCAAAGAAATTATTTGTATAAAATCAAAAGTTTCCAGCATATTGAAATTCATGAGTCCAAAATGTGCAAATAGACAACTGAAGTGACCAGGTTCCAGCCCCAGGTTCCAGGGATTCAGAAGAGGCCTGTGCAAGTGGTTTTGAAGAGGGAGAAACTTTAACATAGAGCTCTGAAACTTGTCTCTACTGATGGCAAACAACTTGCTGAAATTTACACTATTGATAAACTGTTGAGATGACAAAGTAAACTCCAAAGGACCCCAAGAATCACAAATTGCTGAAATTCTTTATGTGGCAGTGGCACCAATGAAATTTAAGGTCAGCGTAATGTTGTTGCATGTGTTGATCCTTGCTGTGTGCCAAGAGAAGACTGTTCTGAAGTCCATCAAATAAGTTTGGTTTTACCAAAGGATTACCAGTCTAACTGACCATATTGCTCAAAAGTGGAACTAGTAAATGTACTACAAGGTCATTGAAAATCAATAACAAATCAAGAGAAACAGAACCAAACCTCAAAGGAACAGGGAACTTGAATGAATTGGAATTAGCATCCTGACTGCATGAACCAGGAGGAGCAGTTTTGATGATGTCTAACGTAGCGGAAGCGTAATAACTTGGATGAAAGATCCAAAAGATAATGAAAACTAGTGTGAAATCAATAGATTCACAAAAGCTATAGGAAAACTAGAGAACAATAACTAAATAAAATATCTTCGATAAATCAAATAAGATAATAATGTGAATGTGTAGAAATTCTACAAGGATAGGCCTTCTTATATAGGCTTCACTATTTCCTAAAAGTAATAAAACTAGAAAAGGAAATCATACTAAACTAGGAAACTAGCATGTTCTAGAATAGTTCTAAAATAAGGAAAATCATGAATTAGGAAATAATACTAGAAATAGAATACGGTTTGACACTAATGTCAAACAAGGGTGACTTGGTCTAGATGTTCTACATCAGGCCCCCCTTCTTGAAAATAACTCGACCCCGAGTTTGGTGTTGGAAGAGAAACGGCATCGCCCGGAAAGTAAGGAAAGATATCCTTAACATTGAATGTGGACGAAATGTTCATATTATCTGGGAGGTCGACAACATATGCATTGTTGATGATCTTCTTGAGAATGCGGATAAGGCCAATCTTCTTATACTTCGTCTTGTTGTAAGTACCCGTCGGAAAACGATCTTTGCTTAAGTACACCATAACCAGATCACCAACTTCGTAGGATTGAAAACGACGTCGACGATCAGCATCTAGCTTGTACTTGGCATTAGCAACTTCCAAGTTTTTCTTTACCTTATCATGTAGCACTTGTAGAGACTCTATCATGTGATCCGCCGCAACATTAGAACTAGGAATGGATGGTAAAGATACGAGATCCAATGTATGGTTAGGAACCTTGGAATAAACAATCTGAAAAGATGCGTAACCTGTAGACCGATTAGGAACTGAATTATAGGCAAACTCAGCTTGAGCAAGAGATAGATCCCATTGTCTAGGCTTGTCTCCGGATAAACAACGAATAAGATTCCCTAATGATCGGTTTACTACTTCAGTTTGCCCATATGTTTGAGGGTGAGCTGTGCTACTAAACTGCAATTTGGTTTGGAGACGAGTCCAAAGTGTCTTCCAAAACCAACTTAAGAACTTAGTGTCTCGATCAGAAGTAATGGTCTTGGGAATTCCATGCAAACGGACTATCTCACGGAAGAAAAGATTTGTTGTGGTTACAACATCCATAGTCTTCTTGCAAGGAATAAAGTGTGCCATTTTTGAAAAGCGATCAACAACCACAAAAACTGAATCATGAGCTCTTTGGGTTCTTGGTAAACCTAGAACAAAATCCATTGATATATCTTCCCAAGGAGCATCCGGAACTGGGAGAGGAATGTATAACCCAGTATTTTGTGCATGACCTTTACTTCGTTGACAAACCATACAACGTCGTACATAATCATGGACATCCTTTTTGAGAGAATTCCAAAAGTAACGAGTTTCCACAAGAGAAATAGTCTTATCTCGCCTGAAATGACCAGAAATACCACTACTATGTAACTCCTTAATAAGGTGTTCACGAATGGAACCATTAGGAATGCATAAACGACTACCCTTGAAAAGAAACCCATTATGTAAAGCAAAATTGCCCGTACCTTGTTGCTTGGAAGAACATTTCTTCCATAGTAATGAAAATTCGGGATCGGTAGGATACAATTCCTTTAGAGAGTCAAAAGCAATCACTTCAGCATGGACGGTAACTAGGAGCAACTCGCGAGCACTATGATTATTGAAACGGCTAAGTGCATCAGCAACTTTGTTGTTTAAACCAGACTTGTGCTGAATAGAGAATGTATATTCTTGTAAGGTAGAAATCCAACTAGCATGCATTCTGTTGGATGGTGATTGATTCTGAATGTACTTGAGGGCTTGGTGATCAGTATACAAGACAAAATCCTTGTGTATTAAGTAATGTCTCCATTTTCGTAGTGCACGAATCACCGCGTAGAATTCTAACTCATAAGTAGACCACTTTTGACGAGCTTCTGTAAGTTTTTCACTAAGAAATTCAATAGGTTTACCTTCTTGTGATAAAACAGCACCAACTCCCAATATAGAAGCATCGGAATGTACTTCAAAAAGCTTGTTGAAATCAGGTAGTACAAGGATTGGAGCAGAAGTAAGCCTTTCTTTGAGTAATTGAAAACTTGATTCAGCTTCATTTGTCCATACAAACCTTTTATCCTTCCAACTGTCAGTAATAGGGGCTGCAATAGATCCGAAATCCCTTATAAATCGACGGTAAAAGGAAGCTAAACCATGAAAACTTCGAGCTTCAGAGGCTGTTTTAGGATTAGGCCAATCACGGATAGCTGCGATCTTTGAATCATCTACTTGAATACCATCAGCAGAAACAACGTAACCCAAAAACAGAACCTTAGAAGTGAAAAATTGACACTTCTTTAGATTGATGAATAATTCATTCTCTTTGAGAGCATTGAATATAGCCCATAAGTGAGAAGGGTGTTTTTCTTCAGATTTAGAATAGATAAGAATGTCATCGAAATAAACCACAACAAACTTACCAATGAAGGGCTGCAAGACTTGATTCATAAGCCTCATGAATGTACTAGGAGCATTAGACAAGCCAAATGGCATGACAAGCCACTCAAAGAGACCATCTTTTAAACGCAGTTTTCCATTCATCTCCAACTTAATTCTGATTTGATGATACCCACTTTTCAAATCAATTTTCGAAAATATTATGGAACCGGAGAGCATGTCAAGTATATCATCTAATCTTGGAATTGGGAAACGATAACGGATTGTGATCTTGTTAACAGCTCTACTATCAATACACATACGCCAAGTTCCATCCTTTTTAGGTACGAGGAGGGATGGAACAACACAAGGGCTCAAACTAGGTTGTATGAAACCTTTAGACAACAATTCTTCCACTTGTCCTCGAAGTATATCTTGCTCCTTAGGGCTCATACGGTAGTGTGGAAGATTAGGCAAACTTGCACCAGGCATAAGATCTATTTGGTGTTGAATATTTCTCATAGGTGGCAAAGAATTAGGGATCTATTTGATCCCTAATTCTTCAATCTTCTTATCACCCATGTTAGTGGAGGCTCTCAATCGAGGCTCTGGTACCACTTAATGTAGCGGAAGCGTAATAACTTGGATCAAAGATCCAAAAGATAATGAAAACTAGTGTGAAATCAATAGATTCACAAAAGCTATAGGAAAACTAGAGAACAATAACTAAATAAAATATCTTTGATAAATCAAATAAGATAATAATGTGAATGTGTAGAAATTCTACAAGGATAGGCCTTCTTATATAGGCTTCACTATTTCCTAAAAGTAATAAAACTAGAAAAGGAAATCATACTAAACTAGGAAACTAGCATGTTCTAGAATAGTTCTAAAATAAGGAAAATCATGAATTAGGAAATAATAATAGAAATAGAATACGGTTTGACACTAATGTCAAACAAGGGTGACTTGGTCTAGATATTCTACATCATGTCAGAAATTTTTCTGAGGATGACGACTTTTGAGATTGAAATGCACGGCATGCTTCTTCAGCATCTAAGATGGATGATGAAGATGGATGACTGCATGGCAGTTCGCCTCTGTGTGCTTTGGGACTGATTCAATGTATGGGCAGCTATAGCAGCATCAAATGAATCACAGCTGAAGGGAACTAGTTGAGCATATGAAGTCCCCGTAGGTTCAACATGCTATTGGTAAATGTTGAAGGGATGCATCTGACAAGAGTCCACCAATGCTTATGTTAGTAAGATTATCACCTCATAAACAAGACTCAATAATCTAAAATACAAGTGACTCATTCAAGTTTAAACAGTTGCACATACATGTAACTCATGAGCTTGAACAGGCCATCAGGAGGAACAAAAGAGAGTATCTGATTTGATTCCCAGGGCCTAATCGAACACGGATGGAATCTCACATCATTTAGAACTAAAGGGTTCGTGAAGAAGATAATCAAGTCAGGGAGACCTGAGAGGCGTGAGTTGACTTCATATTGGACCTTGCTAGCAAGATTGTAACTATTACCAGATAAAACCCTCATAACCTTGCTAACAAGATTTCAGTAATGAGAGGGAAGCGGTTGTCTATCATCTCATCCAAAAGCTGCAAGTCAAGCCAATTTTACCTGTCATTGTTCTAACTTTCAGACAGCTTTGAGCATCGGACAAACAAAATAAAGACCAGCATACAGTTGCCATAAAGAGCAACTAAAAAAGCAATTGACACGATGATTCTTTCTAAGTTTCATATATATCTAACATCTCATGCTCACTAAAAGTAACCCAACTAATGGAGGCAAACACATGAGTTACTGTTAGCCTTTAGCGAGTAAGCTTGAAGAATGAGATTATCTGTTTCTACTTTCTATTGTTGCTCACTTGAATCTCACATAGGCGAACCTTGTTGATTCAAAAATTGTAATTTGTAATCATCAAACGTGAAGGAGAACAGAATATTAGATAAACTACCTCATACACGAAAACAAAGTTATCCTTGATCATGTCTTTATTCAAGCTGCCAAGATACTGATCATTTTAGACATCTGCAGCTCTGCACAGGAACTACAAAATCAAAACACAAATCTGCTTAGTCAGCTTCCATTAAGCCACGTATACCTCATTCAATGGTATAATACACAAATTCAACTATATAAATTAAAAAATCACTGACCTTATTCGCCATCAACGGTGGCATTTCAACTTGGAAGCAAGCTAAAACATAATCCCAATGCGTGCAATTTGAAAAACGCAATTTGCAGGTGAAGAAATCATAGGTAGAACCTGAAACCAGCAAAAGAATACGGATTTTCACATACAGACACAAAATAAAACCACTCAGACAACAGAATGTGGGGAAAAAAAAACTTTAAAAAAGAAATCATGGATCACGAACATCAGTGCATGACCCACACATCTTACACGTTTATACATTGCATACTTAAAGAGTTCTTTAACTATTGCTCACTAGAAGATATAGGCTAATATAATTTAAATGAATTACACAACATAGTGGAGCTTAACAGAGAACGAACACCAAAATGATTAGCAAACGTCACAATGAAAGATAAATGTGGAGAGTACAAACACCAATTTGATTAGCAAAGGAACAATGAAAGATGAATGGGAATAGAACAGGGGTGTATTCCGAAATTCATACTACCACCTAGAATAAAAACATTCATATGAAAGCGTACTCGAAGCACATTATTACCAAACATAAATCCTAGTTGCCCTCATTGTGGACAATTTTGACAAAAACCTACTCTGCGTTTTAATGAAATGCAGGTTCGCCAGGCAGACCTGGGAAAGCTTAAACTTTAAGTACAACCTCATTTACTTCAACAATAGTGAGTTTAGTATGTAGTTTAACAGGTAATTCCAGAGAACATGTCCCCATCTAAATAGGGGTCCAAGGTGGCCTGATATTAATGTGTCGTCTGTGGAAAGTGCTGAGAGCTATTCTCGTTGGTACAATACAACTCCACAAGCCTAGTACATTAGCACTAAGAAAAACAAAATCAAACACACATAAACCTATCCATTCAGAAAGGACTAAATACCGTATATTGGGATACAATTTTGAAATCTTAGTCAAAAGCGTCCACAACAGAGCCTAACAGAGAGCAAACACCTAAAAGATTAACAAGGGCACAATGAGAGATAAATGGGGAGACACCGGGGGTGTATTTTCAAATTCATAGTAATACCTAAATTACAAACATTCATATGAAATTGTGCTTAGGGCATATTTCCAAGCCTAGATCTTAGTTGTCAAAGAGAACAATTCTGACAAAAGCCTTATTTACGTTTCTATGAAATGCAAGTTTGTCCAGCAGGCCTGGGATAGCTTAAACTTCAATAAGAGCCCAATTCACTTTTAACACTAGTGAGTTTAGTGAGTAGTTCCAGAAAATAGATTTCCGATCATAACAGGGGCAGGGGTGGCCTCATCTTATTGCTATTGTTTTTGGGAAGTGCAGAGAACTACACATAAAACTGTTTCAAGAAAATAGAACCAAACCCAAATAGAATAGGAGAGATATCATCACCATGTTTAATCAAATCCAATCAGTCTAATGCTTTTTAACGATACAAGTAAAAGCTGTAAAGCAGCCTAGTATAACAGCATTCAGAAAACCAAAACCAAAGACATATAGACCTATCCACACTCAGGAAAAGGGTAACTAATGAAAATGAAATAGACAACATAATGGAGCCTAAAAGAGAACGAACACTAGAATGGGTAGGTGAGGGCACAAAATGAAAGATAAATGGGGAGAGACCAAGGATGTATTCCAAACAATTCAGACAAAATCTCAATCTTGCCTAGTCTCAGGTAATCACAAAAACAACTTTCCAATCCCCTTCATGGTTACTAATAAACAGGTGAACCATTCAAAGTTCTGCCATACCAAATGCAACAATGAAATTCAAACAATTTAGACCAATATCTCAAAACCCCACACATTTATCAAGTGGTTCCAGTCTTCCAGAGAACAGATTCTCCATTGGCAACATGGGTCGGGGTGGCCTAAACTTGCAATTGTCCATGGGGAGTGTGGAGAACTACATTGTGATAGTCTTGAAGAAAAAAGAACCAAACCCAAATAAATTAGGAGATAATATCAGTACAATGTTTAACCAAATCCAGTCAGGGGTAAAAATGAAAATGACTAACAGAACACAATGGATTGTATTTGGAAATTCATAGTAATACCTAAAATACAAACATACCTTAAAGGAATCTCCCTGACAAAAGACATTTTCCCAAAACCAGAAACAATGGATCTATCAACTTGAGGTGATACCAATTGCTTCTCCAATATAATCTCCCTGTTGTCATCATCATCATAGAGATTTCAAATTTCAGTAGAATTTGGGTGGAAACAAAATGAATGAAACCCTAATTAATTTTATGAATTGAGAATTTAGAAACTAACTTACCCAGAATCTGATAGAAGGAAAATACACTACAACATATATCTCTCTCTCTCTCTTTGATTCTCTCGCTCGTTATGCTTCTGATGTGAAAGAAGAAAGACGAAACATGAAAATGTTGTTCAGAAGTAGAATGGTAAACGCAATTCCAATAGTAAAATTTGTTTAGAGCAATTCCAATGTGTTTGCCAGCCAGGTGGATGGTGAAAGTTAATTTTGGGCTCTCGAGAAGTGCTACACGGAGGCCAACAAAATCAACTGTTGATGTATGGACCGACCGGCCCCTCTTGAACCGAGCCCACACTGCGCCGAGTGTCGGCTTCAACTGGCTCGATAACGGTAACTTTGCAACAACAACAAAAACGGCCACATCTCCACACCCTATAAATTCAACTCGACTTCAATTATTTTTACTCACAACAACTTCTTTTCTTCTCTACATAATTTCAACTCAAATCATATTTTCTCTATATCTATTTGACAAAAATTCAATCTTCTTTACATTTTCCCAAGCACAAATTTAACACCCATTTAATTATGGAGCTTTTTTCAAACATAACACCATTAGATTCTTACTTCCTACTTGGGATACCTTATGGGTCGGGAGATGATACTCCATTTGAAAAAGAAACTTGGTTGGCCGAACAACAATACAAAGATGCACTTCCATTTTTAAGTAACAACACAAAGAAATCATTTAGGTTTAAGAGGTAGCAGAATTCCGTATTCCGATTTAAAGGTATTTATAGTCAACAAATTGTATGGTAGTAACGATCCTGGTTCGCCAGAGTATAACCCTGCTAAAGATACAGAAATTGCAAGAGTGTGTATTGTTGGGATCTTGCAACAATGAACATCACGTTAGATATATCAAAAATAATATGTAATGAGCTAATCCGAGACAACTCTACCGAAACAACTTGACGAGGGCAGAATCACAGGTTCAATAAGTTGTCCATAACACATTAGTTCGCGGGTATACTCGAGATGAGTAATGCTAAACCCCTCACAACGAAGATGTGTCCAGGATAAGACTGCCCGATATAACTTGAGTTAGCACAACGCAAGTTACCCAATCTTGAACAAAGCAACAGGGATGGAAGTAAAACTACGCCACGCAAAATAAAGATGATGAAGAAAAGAAGACAGAAAAAATAAGCTGCTCTTTGTGTGTCTATCAACTATGAAAACCTTTAGTATTTATATGAGAAAATTAACCTCTAGGGTTTCAGATATCATGTAAACCAAGTTTTCTTTTTCTTGTAAAACAATTAAACGCGTAAAAGGAATCCTCCCATAAATAAAAACTTGCAAAAAACAAATTTGTGTAGACACAAGGCTTGATGCGTGGTTCGTGTGCATAGCGCATGGTCTGGACTAAATATATTTTAGTCCACCCCTTACACCCTCATTTGTCAATATATCCATATGAATATGGTTATATAGTGGAACTCCTTCTCTATTGTACCCAATGTGGGACTAAAGAGAGATTCATTCACTCAAAGAAATGAGTGAGCATCCATAGAACCCTTAGGTCCTAAGATCAAACCACACCAAGAATAAAAATCATTTATTAAAGAAACTCATTTTCTCCAACATGTATTTTATGGGAACTTGCTATATGTTTTTTCCCCAATTCAAACTCAATCATTCAAGTAGGTGGCTAGAGGAAATACAAGATATGGAAAAGGCCGCCACTTTTAATTGTGGGTCCGTTATATTAACTGAATTATACATTTGTCTCGATCTTGCATACTATGGGGCGTCAAACATTGAAGGTTGTTTGGGAATCATTGAGGTAAATAGGCCACAACATTCTTTAGAAAGTAATGGTATACGCTGATACATTCCTTAGGCTAAATATAGTTTACTTTTATTTATATATTTTTTACTCCAACTCTGGTGGTAGTCATATTTCAAAATTGGTGTACCAAGAATTTTTGACTACACAAATAAATATTGGACAATGATAGTGAGGTATGAAGGTGATAATTGGGTGCCAAAACAAAAAAGGTCCGAGCGAGACAACTTTCACATGTGGAGAACCTAAATATTTATAAGGTTTTCTTAGTATCTTAATGTATTTGCCCGTACTAATTTAATTATGAAATATATTTCGTATACGTTAGAACACATTAAAAATATGAATGTGCAAAAGTAATATAAGATATGAACAACTCGAATCTTAAAACTTTTAAAGAGTAAAAGATGGAAATGGTGGAAAAAATGGCTATATTAATTACATTTCATAAATTTTGTATAAAATCACAACAAAATAAAAGAAACAAACAGTGATATGATTACCTACTAATAGCTTATATTCATCGGTTGAAGTTGCAATAAAATATTCAAGATATGACTTTCATGTGACTTTATGAAACAAGAATCATGAGTATGTGACTCCAAACCTTGGATTTACATTTGAACTTCATAAAAGTTTTTAATACGAATTATATTAAGTATTCGATATAGATATTTTTCATCATGTCGTGTTAGTTTGTACGTATTTTTAAATAATTGGATTTTTAAATAAATCATGATATAAAAGCATAAAACCCACAATATTATTATATATGAAATCTTGTGAATAATAAGTTTAGACATCCATCTCCCTAATTTGTTTTCCAGAGGGATCTTCTTTCATCCGATTGTTGCCATTGATACCAATAAAAAGATCAATGAACAAATAACAATAATCTCAATTTAATATATAAAACTCCAAAGAAACAAGGTCTATTTTTGTGATTTAAAAAAACCTTCAAATGTAAATCTCACCATATACAACTTGTGTGTTTATCAGATTGTTAGTGGTTTTCGTATATGTTTTTCAGATTTTCTTTTTCTTTTCTTCTTCTGTGTTTGAAGTACTACCAGCTTCATGTTTTCTTATTCTTCTTTTGTGTTTCAAGTACTTGCTTAATGTAAAGAAACAAGGGTAGATACAGAGAGAAAAAACCTTTGTTCTCTCCTTTGAGAGTTATTTTTAAAAAGAGGATGAGGAAATGGGAAACAAAAAACCCTCATCAAGATATCTCCTTCTATAGATTATCCATCATTTGATGGCTGGTTAAGTTTTATGTTTTTATTTTTTGATTGATTATGTCTTTCTTTCAATTTCTAGGGTTTCGTTTTTTTTTTCCATCTGGTATGTTTATTTTTTTTTCTTCCCTCATTCTTCTGTTACATCTCTATGATTATCATCAGGATATGTGTTTTCAATTCTCTATATTATGATTAGTTGCATTCGGTGCCTGGATTTAGTCAATCCTTAATCTCGTATCTTTTGAGTGGATTTTTTTTTTGTTCTGTTTTGACCTAAATCACTGTTTGGTTCAATCTTAGGTAAAAAAAAAATCGTACCCTGAAAAAGCGGATTCTAGGAATCTCTTTGTGGTGATGAAATGTTTGATTATGTCTTCACTATTTTTTGCTACCAAATGTTGATATGTATGCTTAGTTTAGATTGTATACATCATGATTTATGTTGCATTGAATGTATGAAATGTGTACCACATAAGTTAGAGAAAATAGTGACAAGGGTCTATTTTTATGATTTAAAAAACCCTTCAAATGTAAATCTCTCCATATTCTGATTGTGTGTTTATCATATTCTTAGTGGTTTTCGTATGTGTTTTTCAAGTTTTTTTCTTTTCTTCTTTTGTATTTGATGTACTACCATATTTGGGTGATAATTGTGGTAGGAGTAGTGGTAGGGGTATTATTATTATAAGGAAGCAAAATGTGGTGAAATCTTTTCAGTGCAACTACTAGTAGTATTTGTTTTTGTATATATGATGGGTTAAAGAAGAAGAGCTAGAGTCTAATCATCTTTGCAGGGCCTGAAAGTCAGTTAGTGTATGTAGCTCATTAATAGTATCTTTTGTAATATAAAAATAGCAACATGGTTCACATTTACACAGGGCCATAAAATTATACACATAGGGCCAAACTTGATTGACTGAAGTAAAACCATAATATCCAAAGTGTATTTTTATTGTGATCAGAAAAAATGGAAAGTTTTGAAAAACCAAATTAGTTCTCACCGAGCGTACTTACGTTTTAACGGAATACAAGAAGAAATTATTTGGGTTTTGCAACCGTCTAAATAGTTCACTCTACCAGTAACAAACTTTGATAGGATCCAGTAAGGAAACAAATAAAATATGTGAAGGATCAATATTGGTTTTAGGTCTTGTTTAATTATGGGGGAAGCCTCCTTCCTTATCCTCCCTCGCTATTTGGTTTATCTTTTGGTATTATTTGGTGGCTTGTAATTTTCGGACCTGAATATAGTGTTGTTACCTTTTGCATTTATGTGTGTTGTTATATTCTACGCTCTAGTTTTTCCTTTTATTGAGTATATTTTTACGAAAAGAGTGACAACCCAAAAGAGATTCACGTGGTTACTTCTAAAAGAGGAAATATTTTTAATTAATCACATGGAGAATTACTTATTTTATGGGGCAACAACTTTTTTCTTGATAATATGTATTATTTTCATTTACTCTAAGGAAGAACGACAAATTCTTATTGTGGAACAATGTTTTTCCATTTTATTATGACCTTGAAACTTTGTTGTGGAACAATGTTGTGATCTCTTGTGATGACCCTCAAACTAGAACTTTGAGAAAACCATATGATACCTTGAAAAAATTCATGGCCAATCGAGAAATTCCTCATGTGAATAGCCTTGTTTCTTTGTAAGCGATGATGGAGAGAAATGATGTAAGGAAAATAAAATCTCATGAGCAAACAAAATAAGAAATAATACTCAAGTTATCTTTTATCGTTATTTTGCTTTTATGCATTTAATCTTCAGCATTAAATATTATATGTTATTTTGACGATTGTCTGAAAATCTAATTGTTCAAAAAGATCTAAAAACATGGTAATTAAAATAAATATATAAATATTATATGTTAATATGACTTTTGTCCGAAAATATAATTTTTCAAAGAGGTCTACGAATTCGATCATCAAGAGTACTTTTAGCCAGGTCCTTCATGATCATGAGAACTAAGTACATCAAATACTTAACAAACTTTGTGTAAGGATACTTGTAAATTCAGTTCATCAAGAGTTAAGAATTTATAACACAAAGCATTTGAAAATAATAAAAGTGAGGTTGTACTATAGCTATTATTTTCCCAACTAACATAGTTTTGATCCAACAACACGAGATTATGTTTTTTTTTTGTTTTCCTTTTTACAAATCCACTATCAAAATTAATTTATTAATATTAATAAATAACACAAATTGGCATCAAAGGCCCAATAATAAGAAAAAAAATAAGCAAATAAAAAGGGAGAAAAGTCTTGTGATATGGAAGACAGAGATCAAAAGACACAAAATAGAGAGGAAGAAGGAGAGAAAAATCTTATTCATGTGTGTGTTTTTACAAAGGTTTGGGATTCTATTAATAGAGTTTACGTACTTGGTGCCCAAGTAATGGGGTCCCACTAAAGTGGGCATCTACCAAATAAACAGCCGTTTATAACACTCCCCCTAGATTACCGTTGTATCTCATTAGCTATTGCCTCATTAAAACCTTATCAGGAAAATCCGAAGGGACAAAACCTGACTGAAGGGAAAAAAGTACAATTATGAGAAAACTTAGAACATATTTGGACATGCATATTGTGATATTCCGAACCGTTTTCTCGAATTTAACTGAATCCATCAGACAAATTACACACCTATAATTGCTGAAACTCTAATACTCAAGTGCTTTTAACACTTGATTTGGTTTCCTCAAAAATAAATGTTGTGTCTAGATGTAGAAATGTGCCTTAGTTCAAAAACTTAGGTGCCCTTATAATTTTGCACGCACGCCGAACATGTGTCAAATAGAGAGTGCCAAATGCAGTTAGGTAATGTTGCATGTTAAAGATAAGAGAAAGGGGAATGAGAGGGATCTGTTTTCTACTTTATATTTGACAATATTACTCTCTTGTGTCTTGTGTTAAAAAAGAACCGTGTGGGAGGAGATTAAAATGTCGCATCTAAATACTGCAATAGATAAAATCTGGGAAGCAATGATCTTAATGGAAGACATACCAGAACCACCAAACATGGGTCATGAACCCCCATCATGAAGAAGAAGTGGGGAGTTTTGTGCTTATCACCGCTTTCACGGACACACCACCAGTAACTATTGGAATGTGCATAAAATCATACTAAGAATGATAGATCAGGGGAATTTAAGTCATTTCCTAGTGCAACATCAACAAATTCTACTACTACCACCAGAAGGGCAGACACCAGGAATGAAAGATGGAAAGCTGATATATCTGATTGAAGTGGGGGCTAAGGAAAAAGTGTTTATACTGTAACTCAATAATACACTCATTCAGAAACATAGAAGATTTTCACGATAATGTCTTAAGTCGAGTTCATGCGAGAGACAATGACGGAAAAGAGATACTCAGCCTCACTAAGATATCACTATTCAAGGATTGGAAGAGGCAACCAATTTCATTCAACGAAGAATAAATACCAAGATGTGGAGAACTACATGAGAGTCCATTAGTGGTCAAGATGGAGATCAACCCAAAAACAAAGACTGATGAAGAAGAAGATGATGACGCATACGCATGGGAAATAAATTGGATATTAATAGATCCTGGTAGTTTGGTTGATATACTGTTCTACCATACTTATAAGACTACGGGCAGAAGAGACGATGAAATCATCCCATCAACTTACAAGATTTATGGTTTCAATGGGTCAACCAATAAACCTAAAGGAGAAATAACGATGTGAATCCCACTCAAGAGCATAACGACAGAAATAGTATTATGCGTAGTTGATATAGAGTCTCCATATAATTCCTTCATAGGAAGGTCATCGCTGCAAAAATTTCTAGGCATGGCATCAACCTTTGATCAATGCATCAAATTTCCTTTACCTCAAGGTGTAGGAGTAATAAGAGAGGATCCAACAGAGGGGAAGATCTGCTATGAAATTGATGTTGATAAAAGTGAAGAGCGTGCGAATAAGCGAAAAGACTGGAAAAAGGAGATACGAGAAGGGAAGAAAAGCGAGATACTAATGGTTGATGTTGTGAACAAGAGTAGAGAAGTAAAGAAGACTTTTACTAAGTCTACAATGTTCGCATACGATAATGCAGATAACAAGTGCGCCAGAAAGAATGAATTTCAGATAGAGAGATGGTGTTGATACGAAAACCACCATTCCATAGAAATGGAAAAGGAGATGTAAAGGATGCATGGGTTGGACCATTCATCATTAAGAAATCTATTGGTAATGGACTGTATGAATTGGTGGAAAATAATGAAGCAGAACAAGTGGGACAAATTTGGAATTAAGTATATTTAAAGAAGTAAGGTCCATGCGGCAATAATAACAAGGCAGGAGAAATAACTAATGTGCGAACAAGTATATTATAAAGTATACGCGAACTTAATGAAGCACAAAAGGCGAAAGAAGCAATCAAGTCATCCCAAACATAGAATTTTTAAGAGATAATTATCATGTAAGCGAATAAATGAAGAAACAAGACATCAGAGTTGTACTAATTAAGAATATGAATTAAAATGATAAGTTCTTCTTCCTTAAATATATTACATATAAGAAAAAGGCAAAAATAAGACCTTAACAAAAGGAATCAGAAGTAAAACCTCTATCAATGGAGGCTAGGCATCCAATTGTGGAGTGCACCCTAGTTCGCGTAATAGCAAGAGGCAAAAATAAGAACTAACGCGTGTCACAATTGGGGAAAACTAGAGATAACAATTAACATGACTCAGGTGAAAGCTACACCGACCCTGGAGCCTGAGTCATGGAGATTTGGGGTGAATAAAATCTCATCCAGTAGAGCGCCTTAGTCGAAATACTAGGGTAAGAAGCTCTCTACTAAGGAGTGAAGAAACTCGATCAGGGCGCCGAGGTACACGGTTGAGTCAAGAGTGCCTGTGGCGTACCTGACCGCTCTTGACAAGTCCTAACTATGATGCACTCGATCCTCAAGAAACCCCACTTAGGGTGTTGTCTTGTAACCACAAACCATATCGACAGATGGATAAGGGGCCGCTAAAATAACTGATTGTTACATCACTAGATGGGAAGAGCCCACCCTAACCCGATATGGGTAAGGTTCTTTAAAGGGGCATTCATGGGGAATATAAAGACGACACCCTCCATTACGGGGCTGAATTGTGTGAAAAGACATAAATATCATGGGGATATAACTCAAAGGAGAGAATATGCTTGTCGTATTTGAGCGTCAATATATCCTGCATAGGAAATAATACAAGAAATGATAAGGAGAAATCAATGGGTCATTACATGAAAGTGTAAAGACCTCCTGCGATTTCGCCGCACAAAAACAATTATTATATAAAGGCAAAATAAGACCTCTAATTAGGGCGGCACAATAAGACCTCGTGAGAAAAATAAAGAGTAAAATTAATATTGTTTTGTAGAAAAGAAAAGAGCTCAAAGATTAATGCACACATATAAAACCAAGAGACAATAGGACGTACAAATGCGAAAATAATAACAAAAGATATAGCTGAGGCAGCAGATAAAAACACACTCATAAGGTAGAGCAAAGGAGAGGTAATTCAGATATGATATCACAGTATAACATATGGATGCAAATGAATAGATGACATATTACAGCATAATGAAATACCGCATATGATAGATACATGCATGAATGCTAACTTTATATATAACATATATGGTATTAAACAACATATGTATAATTCAATCATCTAGAGATGAATAGCAGAGGAAAGAATGGGAATGCAAGCATATAAAGGAATGTTATTCGCCCCCATATGATAGACTCGGCACATGTTATACATTATATATTAATATTGGCGCATGTGTTACATGTCAACACATAGGATATATGTTATTATCTATGCAAGAAAAATTTTCTTTCAATTAGTGACAAACTACAGGATTAAAGATTATACATTTAAGGAAAAAAATGTACATTCAAATATTAAAAGCCACAAGGAAACCAATGTACAAAGGAGGGAAAAGGAGTACATAATACAAAGAGTAGGACTTTATAAGTGGAGAAAGAAAAAACAAAACAGATTTTATGAAAAAGCTACTATTTCCCGACCATATCATCTTCCTTTTTATCTTCCGCTTCAGATTCACCACTATCTTCATCTTCAGTTTCTTCATTCTCCCCAGACTCTGCTTCACTATCCGAGATTTCAGAGCGCTCTTCATTAGGAGAGACTTCATCAAAATCGTCATCGGGTATGGGAATAATATTATCAATGCAGATCTCCAATGTATTCTTCTTAATAGTCATGTCACGAATATGGACCGCGTCCTTAGTTAAATTGGAAATAGTAGTCACCAACTTATTTTTAAGTTTGTGACATCTATTGTTTCTGTTGGAAAGCTCTTCCTTCAAGTTCTCAATCTCCTCAAGATGCTTCTTTTCGGTAGATGCGAAAGGAAATTAAAAAAAAAAGGATTATTAAAGCCGGGTTCACATGAAATACAGAAAGAAGGACAAAAATGAAGACAATATAGAAATATAGACAACATTCTTTTTCAGTAATAATGGATCTAACCAATTCAGCATGATCGGACTCTAAGCTAACATTTGTACCTAAACCATTCCTAGCATTATCAATAACCCTAGCAGCCCAATCAAACTCAACGTCATTTTCTATAAGAAGTCGAGATCAGATCATATTCTCTCGATCAATCAATGCGTTCTTTTCACTTATAGCTAGATCTCTCTCCACTTGAATTTGGAGATTAACCTCACGAAACTCCTTTAAGTATTTCGCACACTTGAGAACAACCTGGTCCTTCTCAGAAATGAGAGTGTTATTTTTCGCCTCTAAAGTCTTAATCCTTTCTTTGGATTCACGAAAACGACATCTAAAACAATTACTAACGGATAACGCACTCCTATGATCACGACTAAGAATTTAGTACTTCGACCTGAGTTCCTCCGTGGTAAAATTTCTTAACTTGCCATCAGGGATGTTATTCAAAGAAGCGTTAGGATGCTCAAGAAGAATATCATCATCAACAGGATAATGAATTACCTTATCAGTCAAGTTGTAAATCTCTGTAAGAACATGCAATTAAAAAGGAGCGAAAGGAACGCATAAGCAAAAAGGATGGAGAAATAAAGAATGACGCACCAACCAATTGATCATTCCTTTTGCGAATCTTAGTAACATTATTTTTATAAGTATAGACCTCAGCTTCAAGTTTAAGATTTTCAGCCTCAAGAGAACGAAGTTTCATTTGAAGATATGAAGTGACGGCATGTGACATGTGAGCATTCTGCATAAATATGAAATAAATATTGAAATATAAAAAAAGAAAACACCGTAAAATTATGCGCGAAAGTCTATAAATAACCAAAGAACCAAGTATGAAATCAAAACTTGTACTCAACGCAGAGGCAACACCTCGAAGGGAATCATGGCACAATGAGGTAGCGTTACAAATCTTTGCAACCATCTCACATGTACGAGTCAATGCATCATCACCAATAGAATACATAGAGTTAGAGAAGATAATGGACGACTGCCCCATAAAAGATGTGACCAACGAATCAGCAGTAGAATGCATTTCATCATCACCAGAATAAGAGTCTGAAGGATAGGGAGAATATGCATTTCTCTTCTTAGTAGGATTCTGATAAGACCATGTCTTATTGGCAATGTCAGCATTATTGAGCCAGTACGTCGCTTAAGCATATTTGGCCTACTTGGTCAATTATATGGGTCAAGTCTCTCAAGATTGTGGAAGCCACTTTGTCTAGCAAGTAAAGCGCGCAGTGATCACACAAGTCCAATGAAGTCACAAGGCATTGGGCAAGCACAAATTATTTATTATTAGAGATAATATATTTATTAAGGTATTTTATTATATTTGAAGTCTTTAATTATTTTATTTAGATTTTATATTTGTTTGGAATAGTATTTTAGGAGTAGTGTTGTTTTCTTATTTTCCAAGTAATATAGCCTATAAATAGGCCTTATCAGTTGATTTATCGTAAGAAGAAAACTATTAAGCAAATTTCTACCCTTTGGTTTATAGATTTCTCCGAATCATGACCTTTTGAGCTTGAGTTGCTGGCCATTGAATAAGAAACACTTCATTTATTATCAATTGGTATCAAAGAAAGTTCGATCCTATCCGACTTCCGCGATTACTACATCATCACCATTATCCCATTCATCATAAAAAAAATGTTGGAGTTGCTTATACGTTCAAGTCAGAACAAGATATTGAGGACATCTCGAACTACGAAGTCCATATATTAGTGGCATCGTCAATCTGTCTAATTCTTGCTGCACCATCGTCCATCAGTTGCAAGGTTTTATTGCGCCGTGGAAACATACAATTGCTTCTACATAATTGTTAGGTGAGTTAACTTTCGTTCCACCTACTTCCATTCATCCATCAATTACATTACAGTAAAACCATTCCGTCCTATATCCAACACCTTAAGGTGGTTGGCCCCTTCCATCAATCATTAGCCTCCACCAAACCTTAATGTTTTTTTTTTTTTTTTTTTGAAGCATGCATTTTATTAAGTTAAACTGAGATTACATGTGGGAATTTTATTCCCATAGAGTCTGCTATTACAATAGAATTTATAGGTGGGGTAATTACATTATCCCATATTGTTGTTGTGAGCTTCCCTATAGAGCAATCATCTGCCGCTCGATTTTCCAGACCATCCGCTGCTTGATTTCATTTTTTGTAGATATGTGTAATTGTATATTACTGAATTTAGATAAATATATACTTGCTTTCTGCAATCTGATTAGAAATATAAAACGGAGCATCGACGTCCGAGGTTAGAAATCCTGTTAAGTTCTCCGAGTCTGTTTCAAATTGAACTTGTGGTCATCCCCATTCCGTTGATGTTCTTGAAGTGATGAGCATGGCCCAAGTTTCTACTACAAGTGCAGTGGTGATACCCAGTGGTGCTATTTCAAAGATTGTGCCGGCCTCCTCGTTTCGGCATATAATAAATGCTCCCACTATTCCGGGATATCCCCTTGCTTCTTCGTCTGTGTCAATTTTTATACAATCTAAGTGGGGTTTTAACCATCCCACGAAGATACTTGTTCTTTCTAGTGTTTTTTTCCTTGGGTTTGGATAAGGCTGCATCCCAGGAAGTACTGACGATAGGTGGTTTTGAGCCCAAGTATATTCCTGCTGGAGTTTGATGGTCATCTGCGTTATTCGTCGTATTTGGAAGTTGTTGGCGATAGACGGTGTCGTTCCTAGATATCCATAATGACCAAAAAAAGGAAGAAAAAGCTGTGATGACCGGGTCAGGAGCTTGTGTTTTGAGGAGTAGGGAGATTATCGTCTGATGGGGCAGTGAGGTGGGTATGCAATATATGAGTAGGGTTTTGGTTATTTGTGAGATAAAGTAGAAGGAGGTTCCATGAATCAATGGCTGTTTTACAATGAAACAGAATGTGACTGGATGTTTTAGGACTAAAACTGCATTGAGGACATATGTTGGAGTTGGTGAGTTGGATACGGTTGAGAATGTTGAGGGTTGGTAGGCCCTCATTAATTTCTTTCCACAAGAAAAGTTGTACTTTTGGGGGACACGGGAGTGTCCAAAGGAAGGTAGTTGGTGGGAGAGGGTGTTGATGGGTTTGTGCAGATTCTTTGATGAGGCAATTATATCCTGATCCCGTCGTATATTGTCCGCTTTTGGTAAAATGACAAATGATCTTGTCTAGTTGGTTGTTCTGTGGTATGAGAATGCTGACGATCCGTTAAACTATGGGCTGGGAAAGTAGATTCAGCCTATCATGATTCTAGTTCCTTATTGACGGTTCGATGATGTCAGGAACCGACTGTATGGGATAGCATATGGATGGGTTAGTATTGTTAATGAATTGTGGAATCCAGTTTGATTGGATAGGTGTGTTTACACTAGTACAAATATGGGCTTTGGTGACAGTTCAAATTTCTAAACCATGACAATTCACAGTTTAACTGTTACTAAAGAATTACTTCCCAGTCATAGGCAACAATTTATTATCAAAACTCACACCAATAGTGGTGAAAAATAGTGACAGTTTTGAAACTGTTACTGAATACTTGTGCAGTGACAGTTTTTGTAGAAAAATGTTATTGTACAGTGATGTATAATAACAATTATTAACAGTTACGATTCTTATGCTACTGTAACTGTTCAATTTGAAAACTGTTATCGAAGTATAAGCTAATAGGTAACAGTCTTTTTAATGACCGCCACTTCCATTTATGGTGACAGTTCTGATACAAAACAGATGCTATCGTGTAATTTACCGTAAAGCTTTCTTATATGCACAATGTTGTCGGTTTGACTAGTAGTGCTGTGGTAGGTCAGTTTTGTAACTTCTGATGGTTGGTCTCTCGGCGCCTTTGCCTTTCATTTTTGTTGGAAACCCAAAACGAAAAAGCTTAAACACAAATTTTCAATACCATCACCCATATTTCTCTATTTCCATTAAACGATGAACCCAATCTCTTTTAGCAATTTCTTATTTATTTACAAGAAGATCTCAAATCTCTCTTTACAAGGTTTTTTGTCTTGGAAAAATCTGGGATCTTATCTTTTACTTCAATCTAGGGTTTCAACCTTTCCTTAAATCCTTATCCCATATTTAAGGAAAAATCTTTCTGAAATTCTTCAATTTCGTTTTTGTGTGTAGAAATCGAGATTTAATGCTCTCTCTCTATCTCCATCAAATTATGGTCTTTAGTTACTTGATTTGGTTCTCGATGGGGCTCCTACAAGGTACAAGTTTTCGTTTTTTTAGTGAAATCCTCAGTTTGTGATCCGGGTTTATCTTGTTTTCTCTATTTAGGTTTGTTTTTATGATTTATATTATTTGTATGAATCCCTAGATTTTAGTAGAAAAATTATTGTTTAGGTGTGCTCTTGGTTGATTTTGTAAGATTTCAAACTTGTCATTCACCAGGCATGGGAGAAAGAAAAGACGAAGGAAACATGAGGGAGGAGCAGCAGGAGCAGGATCGGTGGTGATGATACCTACTAACAATAATACTATATCACTAATACCTCAGCTTCAAAATGTTGTTGAAACTGTTGTCGTCACTACAACGGTGTTGCTTTTGGTGTTTTGGTTGGAAGCATTTTGAAGATTTTCCTCCTTGTCAGGTAATCAATAAATGTATTAAGTTGAATTCATCATACATAGATTTAATTTTTTTTTCGAAATTTTAGTTGCATCCACATGATTGAGTGATTCCTTGTATTTTACATGGTATAGTTAGCTTGCATGGAAGCTTAGCTCATGATTTTGATGTTTGCAAGGAAGGTATGAGTTGTGCGTTGAAAAGAATTAGAGGGAAAGATGATATCGAGGCTAGGCAATCACCTAATTTCAAACCCTATCTCTCATGGAATCATTTTCTGCTTCTAATTCTATACTAATTTTCAAGAAAATGTATCTCAGGTATGGTAGTTTGACCACCTTTAAACCTGATTGAGGAAATAATAATATGAGTTTTATTTTTATTTTCATCAACTTTCAAGGCTTTGAAAGTGATTCTATTAGACCTCTAATAGAGAATAGACATAAGCATCATTGAGCTTGTTGCTTCTGCTCGTTAAAATCATGGATGCTTTATAGCTTGATAAATAATTTGTTGTTCAACTTGGTTCATTTATAAAGCTTTCAAGATACCGTCTTTATATTCAAGTGTATGTGGACTTTATAGGAACTTTAATTTGTCCGTGGCCAGCTGGCTTCTGAGCAATCTAGGTGTTTTAAACTGGAGGTATGTGTTTGCGAATAATCAATTTTGTAAACTGCTTTGTCTGTCCAACATTACTTTAGAGTCTTGTTTGTAAGCAAAAAAGGAGACTTATTAGAATCTTTAAAAGGATGACGCATGGAGACTTCTCTATCCATTTTATTTTTAGATGGGTATGAATTTATTTATCGAGCATGCCATTTAAGAACCTTGTCTTACTTTTTCCCAAAACCAAAATACAGGTTGACGTTGCTGAGCTACGACAGAAGCTCCAAACTATGGAAACCTTGCAAAAGGAACTTGAATTGCTCCAACGCCAAAAAGCTGCATCCGAACAAGCTTCCTTAAATGCTAAACAAAGGCAAAGCTCTGGTGGTGTCTGGGGTTGGCTTGCAGGATCTCCACAAGATCAAAAAGCTGATGATGCCTAGATCAACATTCTTTTTATATATATTATACTGTAATTTTATTCAACAAAGAAGAATTTCCGTCCCAGGCTAGGATAAATACGGATTGCGAGATTTAAACTTGACCGAAGAAAGTGGAATTATTGTTGGAAGTGACATGCTAGAATAATGTCAAGAGCTGCAAAAATACCCAGGTAGATGCAAAGGATAAGCCTACCTTATATTATAGATTGCAGAGCGTAGTTGTTATTGTTCCATTTTTTCTTCTTCTCTCTAATTGTATTGTGAATGACAGATAACGGTTAGCTTTACCGGTGTGGTCATCAAGTTATTCCCAGATTTAATTTTTTCTTCCGATATTGTGATATATACTTATACTTAAATATAATCACTACCTTTTTTTTTTCTGAATGAGCCGGGTCATCATTTTTGGACCTAATTGAGGGAAACGTTTTGTTTTGCAGAGCGGTAGCATATTTTACTTCTGGACACATGTTAACTGCGGTCGGGAAACTTCTCCTTAAAGAGCCTCAGAGGCAACCGTAACAGGTCTCATCTTTGCGCTGTGTTATAATTTTCTGCATAAGGTTACTTTGATCTTCCACTTTATTAATTACGGCATAATAATCGGTTAAAAATTTATCTTTATCGGTCTTGATTGTGTTCTTCCTCAAGGTACTTCCGTAAGTTATTCTTGTTTCAAATTTTTATAGTGTGTAATTTGGTTAATGATAAGGTAAATTGGAACTTGAGTTTGTTGGTAAACAAATTATTGGTTTCATGTTTCTGGACTACGGTTTTAGTTGTAGCTGGTATCTGATATGACTTCTTTTATAGTCTTGTATTCAAGCAACTTGATGAGAAAGAAGAGATCAGTTATGGGTCTTCGCAACCACATACAGAGGAGGAAATTCTTTGGTGATCTTTTTCATGTTCTCGGCTTTCGGCACGTACGTAGTTTCTTCTCTACCAACCTTGTGTGGTGATGATCTCTCTTTATTGTTATTCTGAATTCATACTTTGTAAACTAATTTTCATAGTTGAATTTCAAGTTAAGGTCGGTGATATTTATTTTGATTCCTAGTAGAGGTTAATTTTGAAGAAAAGAACACTAGTTCTCACTTTTGTGTAGAAGACTTCACTCCTCTGCTTAAGAAAGATCTTTCATTTCAGTTCAGTTAAATCAGTTATGTTCTCAAATACATTCTTTGCTTCAGGATTCAAACGTTAAACCGGTTGCTTGGGAGGAAAGAAAATGTCACAGAGAATCTCATTTCCCTGCTCAGGTAACCAACTCAAGTTCTAACTTGTGTAGATTCGTTGTTTAGCTGTATCATGTTTGTGCTAATAAAATAAAGTGCAATCTATCTATGTTTACTACTAGCGGAACTTACGTTTTATATGCACATTGCTTTCCAAAGTTCCCACTGGTGATATGTAGAATTTTATCAGGTGGAGGAGATCGAAAGCTATTTGTGGAAGGACTTTCTGGTAGACTGAAATCTAGGGCCAGATTATGACCAACTCCCCATAGGGTATTCATTTACATTGTTGTTTTTGTTTCTTCAGATTTCCTATGAACTGTTAGTTGTAGAATTTAAATTTAAAAATGTGACATCTACTTCTGCTGGTATAAAGCAGGAGAACATAAGACTGCAAAATTAATAAAAGTGTACTCTACTCATGAAAACTCCAACTGTTAGGAATCCAAAAACCGGCTTCTGAGGAAGCAAGTGAATTTTGGACGATAAACAAAAAATATTCAGGTATAAATTGAGAAAATATATTCTTTTCTTTGGATCTCCCTTTGAATTTGGTGTTGATTATACTGGATCTTGTAGGAACTGAGACATATGTTACGTATTACAAAAGAGGGAATGCAATTTATACAAATGAAATACCACGAGGAATAGCATGAGGTAATCCCAGAGGAAAAAATGTAATACTGAAACTAGCAAATGCGACTTTAAAAAATGAGGTTCTAGAATCTCAACAAAGTCATCAGGTAATATACAAATTCAATTTTCAAAATATGTAAGTTTCCATCTGGATATTTCTTGAATAAATAATACTAAGATATCATGTTGAGCCTCATATATTTAGTATTTATTTTCTTTTCAAATTTTCATTCTCTGCCGCATCTCGCCCCGGTCTATCGCAGACAACTATGTCTGAATCGTCAAGAATTCCCAAAACTAAAAAGGTAATGTCACTACCTAACTGTTAGTATTTTTTGGGGACTCTTTTCTTTCTTTCTTTTGCTAATAAAATTTTAAATCTTATTGTGATCAAACTTAAATTTCCTTCTGATGTGTTGACTCGTTTTTAACTATCACCTAAGAATTTCCATAAATTTGTAGTTGTCAAAAATGGGTGATGTTTGAGGTGAGTTTTTCATGAATGTTGACTTCATGAGAAGAAGTTTCTTTATATGTTATCAATAAGTCATCTGCGCACATGAGATGTAGTATTGGCGGGGCCTTCTGAGAAATGCGGAGCCCTTCTATCTTTTTCTGGTTTTCAAGAATTCCCAAATTTGTGGATAGTATTTCCGCGAAAATAATAAATATATAGGATGAGAGAGGATCTCCTTGCCTTATTCCCCTAGTTGGGGTGATGTACCCATGTGGAGTGCCGTTGATATTGATTGAGTAGGTTACTGTTGATATGTATAGCATAATATAATACACGAAGGTAGATGGGAATCCTAACCTGGTGAAAGCTTTTTTGATGAAACCCCAGTCCAAGGAGTCATAAGCTTTTTGAATATCTAGCATAAGAGCTATTTTGGGAACTTTAATGCGGTTTGAGGTTCTAATGTAGTTAAAAAGTTCGACAGCGATGGCTATGATGTCGTGAATGGATCTTTGTGGCACAAAGGCACTCTGATATGGGCTTATTAAAAATGGGAGTAAAGGTCTTATGCGATTAACCAGTATCTTTGAGATAATTTGTAAGTGACATTACATAGCCCTATAGGCCTAAATTGGGATGGTATTGAGGGGTGATCAATCTTTGGGATTAACGTGAGGTTAGTATGGTTCATGAGAGGGTGAATACTAAGGGAAGTAAAGAAACTTTGTACCATATTAATCAACTCTGATTGGGTCGTTTCCCAAAAAACTTTGAAAAGCTTACTGGTATATCCATCCGGTCCTGGGGAACGTTCTAATCCAATTGAAAAGAGCGCCTCCTTGATTTCCTTGGGGGTCACTTCGACTGTTAGCATATTACATTGTTGGGGTGTTAGCCTTAGTGAGATCACTTCAAATAGGCTTTCATCAATTAATGTATTTGGTGCTGTATACTGATTTATGAAGTGCTCAATCATGAGGTCGATAATTTCATCCTTATTAGTAATCCAGATGTTCTGATGATTCTGAACCAAACCTTAGTCTTGATTATTATTTTATCTTTATAATTAACGCCATCGGAAACCACATGTCTCTGTCCACATTATATCTTTTATTCAACCTTTTATTCGATTGGTTACTGGGCCCAACAAACCATTATTTCATCAAACCCAACTATTTGTTATTCGTCCATTCAAGCCCATACTAAATCCCTTACCCGTTTGAGCCATCTATAAAGCAACCAGTAGGCGTTCACCCAATTTTTATGTCACTATCTACCGAGCAACTAGTAAATGGTTATTATGCCAACAATTTGATGGCAGAGATCCACAAGGTTGGTTATTTCAAGCACAATTAATTTTTGAGTTACGTAAGATTCCATCGGAAGACTTTGTGAAGGTATCTAGTGAACACCTAATTGGTAGTTCATTCAAATGGTACAAGTGGATGCAAGACTATATTTTAGGTTCTTGGAAGAATTTTTGTCATTTATTAATAAAGCGTTTTGGAAATGATCTGAAACTTGCTTTAGCCAAATTGCAACAAGATTTAGATGAAAGTCGTACTTATTGGGAATATGCATTCCAAGAACTCAAGGTGCATCAATGATCTAAAGTTGTTGAGCTACAACCTGTTACAACTACATCTGATTGTTCTAATATTGCAATTTCAAAACCCAGTGAGCCGATTAAGTCTTGTGATACTATCAATATTTCATTAGAAGTTTTCGAACAAAAAAATCAAGAAGTGAGTGCGTCAAAATCAGACTTTGGGAGCAAGGTCCTATTTAAGGAGGGTGGAACGGTAAGATCACATGTGGAGCCATTATCAATATATATATATATAGTGGACTTTGAGGGAAAAGTCCCATTTAAGGAGGGTGCAATTTTAAGACCATGTCTTATTGGTAATGTCAGCATTGTCGAGCCAGTACGTCTCTTAAGCATATTTGGCCTACTTGGTCAATTATATGGGTCAAGTCTCTCAAGATTGTGGAAGCCACCCTGGCTAGCAAGTAAAGGGCACAACGAGCACATAAGTCCAATGGAGGCACAAGGCATTGGATAAGAATAAATTATTTATTATTAGAGATAATATATTTATTAAGGTATTTTATTATACTTTAAGTATATAATTATTTTATTTAGAGTTTGCAGAAGGTCCTATTTTGTTTGGAATAGACTTTATTTTAAGGAGCAATTTTAAGACCATGTCTTATTGGCAATGGCATTTTCTCGCTTAAGCATATTTTACTTGGTCAATTATATGGGTCAAGTCTCTCAAGATTGTGGAAGCCTAGCAAGTACTTGAGCACATAAGTCCAATGGAGGCACAAGGCATTGGATAAGAATAAATTATTTATTATTAGAGATAATATATTTATTAAGGTATTTTATTATACTTTAAGTATATAATTATTTTATTTAGAGTTTATATTTGTTTGGAATAGTATTTTAGGAGTAGTATTGTTTTCTTATTTTCCAAGTAATGTAGCCTATAAATAGGCCTTATCAGTTGATTTATCGTAAGAAGAAAACTATTAAGAAAATTGCTACCCTTTGGTTTATTCATATCTCCGAATCATGACCTTTTGAGCTTAAGCTGCTGGTCGTTGAATAAGAAACAAATCGTTTCTTATCAGATTCTTAGAAGAGGACTTAGAGACGGTTTTCTTACTTTTTCCCTAAGAAGGAAGTGCATTTTTTTTGAGCCTTCAGCGTCTCCAACCTACACATACACGAATAATGAAAGATAAGAAACAGAGGCAATAATATTGTTAAAATTAAATAAGGAGTATTTCTTACTTCATTGCGCAAATTTGACGCTTGAGACAAATTTTTACTAGCCTTCTTCCTTTGCTTTGCCACCTGAAGCTAAGATAAATAATAAGAGAAATGAAGAATAAAAGAGGAAAAGCAAGTACAAAAAATAAAACTAAAAGGAAACGTACCACATGTTTTTCCCCGGGACATAAAAATTACCAAGAGTTGTAAGCAGGAAATCTCTCAGGAAGAGGGAGATCAGATCCATCAACACCTTTGCCAGTAATATAAGAACCTTCAACAATAATAAGATACTCCACCCAACGAGTATCTTTAGATTTACGAGCGGTGTTATTGGAAGAGTCATGAAAATCAACATCCGCATGATACTCTGGTCCTCTGCAAGGACGTCCTTTCTAATCAAGCGAGCTCCCTAACGGAAAGACTCATTATTCATAATAACAACATCGTAGTTAAGAAATAAGTTCTCAACCGTGTATTCCGTAGGAACAATCTATTTATGTGCCTAGATTGGATTTCTTATATCCTCTGGATAAGTGGATCTGAATCCTGTCGCGCGACGAGCATACTCCAACATTATCCTTATACAGTCACCGCTTAGTTGAAATACGCCGCGCTAAAATCTCGCATCAGACAAAAGCTCATAGAACAATGGAATTTGAGGATTGTATAAAGGAATGGGAAGACCCGCAAAAAGTTGGCCAAGAGAAACAATGATTCTATCACTATCCCATTGATCAAGTGAAAATCATTCAGGCCCGATTACAGAAGTAGGTTCAGATCCATGATGGACCGATAATATGAAACCTCGGCGACCAAAATCATCCTAAAACCTAGTAACTTCTTTAAGGGTTTTTCCAGACGACTTTAAGAACCATTTTTATAATGGGAATGTCGATAAGGAAAAGGTCAATCAAAGAGATCAATATGATCGTGATGATCAGGAGAATTCAGATGATGATAAAAATTGGAGAATGGAGATGAGAATTTAACTGAGATTATCAAAGCAATCAAGATCAGGATGATTAATATGATGGAAATAAACAAAGCTTGAAAATAAGAAAAGAAAATTTGGAAGAGAATGCGAAGAAAATAAAGATGATGGAAAAAAGTGATCAAGGAATGAAGATGAACAGCAGCAGCGGATGAAAGTTGTAGAGAAGGAGAGAGAATAAGAAAGAAGAGAAGACATGTAGCAGTAAATAAAGGATTTTCATCCCAACTCCCGAGAGATCTCCTTCTATCATTACATTAATTAAGAACGGATGGATAGGAAGAGGCGGTTATTAAAGATGTGTCAAGTAATGAGTGGAAGAATTAACACGTGTAGGCGGTCAGGCCAAAAGTACGGAAAAATATCGGTCGATAAGAATACGAAGAGATGAATTGGTGCGACAAAGTAAATTAGAGTTTTCTCATACCGCACTCTCTACCTAAAGAGCGATATGAGAAGAGGCAAAATGTCGGTACAAAATACTGCACACTCATCTAGTATGCAAAGTAACTCTGTTGGTTACAAGCGAGTACGACCGCAAACAAAATACCCAAAATGACGAACCAGATGGCGTCATTAAGTCACGAGTAAAGTGTGAAGAACCGTTTGGTAGTAAAGAAATCGTGCATCAATAAGAAAGTCTACGCGACATTG
>JAJJWX010004312.1:0-68129 GCA_023529315.1 Papaver bracteatum
GGAACAAGCGGTCAACCAAAACTTAGTTTATAAAAGGATTATTCTGTGGACAGCGACCGAAGAAGATTGATAGCGATAGAACGGATAAGGAAGATACCTTTCATACTCTTTTCGTTTTGCCATGACTAACAAGTGAACCTTACCACCACCACTGTTATTTTCAAACACATGTATACTGTTTTTGATAAATGTATGATCACGATCCTTCTACAATAGCTATTTTGTCACCTCAACTTTTGTATCCTAGATTTTAAGAACAAAGATGATAAAGGCGTGGAGCAATTTATTAATACAGTAAAAAAAAAAAAAAACATCAAACAGAGATGACATAGACCAGCAGAACACAAAATGATCTTACAGCCAACACAAGAAAGAAATACATAAAAAGAAAATTAATCATCAATAAGTCGACAACTACAGTACGCAACTTAGATACGTGATCGACTTTAGGATATACGAGGCCATCACGCTTTAACCCACCACATCAACGTTAGATCTCCAAAAATCTCCCTGAGATCGGTTTATTCACAAAAACTATCAAAAAGTCCACCACGGCACGTCAATCCTGGACAACAATTCTCAGATCGATTACAGGGTTCTCCGCTGGTGAAACACTGGGCGTTAACAGAATAAGATAAAACCGAGAAAATCATTACCAACACAAATAAAAAAATTGAAAGACTCTTCCTCTCCATCTTTCCTGTAATAGTTAGTTGGTGATATGAATTCTACAATGGTGATATGAATACTACAATGGTTCCATTCCATATATGATATATATGTCTATATATAGAGAGTTTGTATACCCAAGGTTTCAATTTGAGTTCTTACTGATTTTATTAATATTTAGCAATATCCATCAAAAAATAATCCGAAAGTAGCAGACTTAAGTTTACTGGGCGCCGGGCGGACTTTAAAAAGATAAGATTCATAGGAACATCTTTTATTTTATTTTGCGTCTTTTCCAATCAAAATAGGCGGCTTCTTTTGTCAATCTATCCGTAAAGTTGGGTTGTTGAGAAGTTGTTTGATATTCGATTACAAAATAGCTAGGCGGCTTATTAATTAATTAGCGGTTTGCTTTTATTAGAACTGAACCAACGCAAAGGCTATTATTCTCTTTTAATGCACATGACTTATGCTTCTTTCTACGCCTGCATGCGATCTCGCCACCCGATCAAATGAAATGTTGATGTCGTAAATCTTCCGATGTAAAGTTATTTTTGGGATAATTGGTATTTGATACTTATATTTTGTCCAAAGTTAGTATTTGGTCTAATATTTGTCCAACTTAGGGTTTGATACTTAAAAATGACGTTGACCGTGGTTAACTGTTTTGACCAAATATTTAATTTTCTTATATCAGAAATTGTACTTAAATTTACAAATATATCCTTGAAGTGGGTTTAAGATCCAACGACTCTGATTAATTATTAGGCTACGGTGAGAGATTAAATATTTAGGAACCCTAACTTTCTATCTTCTTCCGCCTCCATTTTTATTCACTTCTTCTGCCTCCAAATGCAAACCGGTAATTAAGACTTAGCCCTTAGGATCCCATATCAGCCGTGAAGGTTATTTCCGATCGAAAGGCTTGTTAATTTAGATTGTTGGTTGATCAACACATAGAGACGAAGAAGCCGGATCGCAGTAAGATCAATAAATTTGCAGGTTAACGAAGGGGATGGTTTAAATAGGAAATATAAATCAAGAAGAATTTTAAGATTTTCCAAAGCATAGTGGTAATGTCTATTGAATCATTTCAAGGCAATAACAGTTGATTTTAAGTTTGTCCATCTCTTACCCAAAGCCCGAGGACATTAATCTAACGCAAAATAAAGATGAGGAGTTGGGTTGTTTCTGAAGATGGGTTCTCTCTCACTGATTCATTAAGCACTTGGCCTGTTGAAATGAGATTGTTTATTGGTTGTTTTTTCCTTGTTTTCAATTATGAAAAGAACCATGTTTTCTATCGTTTTACTTGGCAACAAGACTTTTTAATGGAGAATTTTATAGATCGTGGAATTTTCTGGATTGTGAAATGGGGTTGATGATGGTGGCGAGTCACGCGACCATACGATGTTGGTGGTGGTTTACGACAGTAGTGGGTGGGTCTAATGTAAATGTTTAACAAATGAAGGTTAAAATGGTAAATATGTAAATAAATAAGATTATAAGTTAATTAAAAATTGGCTTAACGGGGTCAATGGAAGTCAACGTTATTCCTAGGTACCAAATCCTAAGTTGGACAAATATTAGACCAAATACTAATATTGAACAAAATATAAGTATCAAACACTAAATAATCCGTTATTTTTTTATACAACGAAACTGACCAGAAGAAACATCTTCTTCTAAAATAAGACGGGAAGAAATACATGGAGGTTGAATAGATAATTACCGCTGGTGAATTTTGTGTTTGACATCACAGGTAGTTTTGATTGGTGCCACAACATTTGCCGATTTCATTTGTTCTTCTACTTCGGGTATTAGTTCTACTAAGGCCTTGTGTAAGGTTTTCAGTTTGGTTATGTGTTTGACTGGACCAATCTGAAGTATCAGCAATTACCGAAAACGCTACCCCTCCTTCCCATGGTCTTGTAAGTGATATAGATTGACGAGTTTCTGACATTTTTATAGTTGAACTGTGTCTAATCTAATGCTCACTTTTACTATTTTTAAGGACCCTCTGGGTATTAATTTGGTTTTTGTATCAGTTTTTTTATAAATAATTATTACATGGAAGGAAATTTACTTGAAATCATATTATTAATTTATAATTTTACTGATTAAACAAACAAAAAAAGAAAAAAACAATGCCAAACCTTATTTACCAACATCATCAACATATTAATCACCAAACGTATCAATAATAACAACAAAAGATCCGATCTATTCAAACCGATTTTGCTGGATTCGGGACGAACAGTTAATTGTGTTTCTTTTACTATCTTATCCAAGTGATTAAATAATCTTTGGTTTAACCGAAATACTTAGTTGGATCTTTAAAGGGACGGATGCAAGACAAGGCTCCCCTGTTTGTATCAAAATGTTAAGTTTAATGAATTATCTTTTCCCATTAAGAAAAAAAAAAAAAAAACCTAAGCCAAGGGGGAAAGTCAAAAATAACCCCGAATTGTATTATTTTGAAGTACTCAGAATAGTCTTCTTTTATCTAAAGTAGACTCAATCCAGAGTTAAATTATTCTGTCAAGCCCAATCCCCTCCCACGTGCAAAACCTAGTTCCGCCACTGAATTTTTACTTCTAGATTTTTACAAAGTGCAAATTTATTTTGTTTGAAATAAATTCGTCCTTTCAGTCTAGTTCTGCTACCGTTACTAATTTTTTCTTTAAGAACAGTTGAAATGGTTGAGTGTTTAGTTATGAATTGGTGGAGCCTGTATAACTCTGATAATGGTTATCTGATCTTTGATCACCTTTCTAATGATCCTATATTAAATAGGTTTTATTTATTAAACATATGAGGTTTGTATTTTTTTCAGAAGAAAAGTATTATGTGATAGGATTTTTCTTATAAATGGTAAAATGAATATTTACAATCGACTTTAACCATGAAATTTACTCAATTTTGAGCAGAAACTTTGGGTTATTCAATTGGGAAATTGGAGGACATGCGAAATCACGATATATATTTTTTAACCTTTCATGTATTTTTTGTACAAATAACACGGTTTATAGTTGAGCACCAATACTAAGGCCGAGTTTGGTCACTTTTATTAAAATTGTTGATTCTCCTCTTACTGGTCTGTGTATGAAAGTTTGGCGAAAGCTATCTGCGTTACCAGTTTCCGGCTGAGTGGGAATACATAAGTGAGAAACACACCACTTTGCAGGGAATTTCACTTTAACGAATCTAACAGAATTCCGGATCCAAAACGTAGGACATTTGTTATCACCATGGATACCCAAACAAATCATTATTCGGTTTAGTGTACTCCGATATCTCATTTTTGGGATCTATCGATTTCACAAAACCAATTAATTTAAGTTGCATTTTTTTCCCTACATTCCAGTTTTACGTATTCGTAAGGCTTTATATATTCTGAATTGGGATGGGATGGATCTACAGATCTAATAGATGAACAAGAGATCACCTATTAAGTGAGACCCAGAGCTGCTCATTAATTTTGCAGCTTCGTGAGTATTGCACTGTTTTCCGACATGGAATATTGACACTCTTTAGATGTGTGTAGATATAAAAAGTGTGCCTCGACATGTGGCGCAATGTAAAATCCGGATCAACTTAGTATATTGGTTACATCTCACTTTAACCTAGTTTGCTTAGTTAGAAAGTAAAAGGATGTATTGTAATTTCCACTTTACTATGCAAGGAATTGTAATTTTCTTTTTTACAATTTATGGGTGGTTATTCAGAAAAGTATTGGAGGTTAGGTTTTAGCTCTGCTTCCACCTAGTTTCTTATAAACCCATTTCTTTTTTCTTTTCTTTTTGTTACTTTTTTTTATTAATCCATTAGAGGGTCCAACAAAATTTTAGTTGATAGTCTAGCACCAAGCTGAGCACCAACACCCTTTTGAATAACAACTCCTAATCTATAAAAAAGAAACCTACCTACACTAGAACTACCATCATTACTAACTAAACAATTCTTCATTATCTTTAAAAAAAAACATAATGTATCCTTGCTAAGCTCTCTCAAAGTAGAGAAATCTAGAACACCCAAACCATAACCGTGTGACACACATTCGTCTAAATATTTAGTACATTTGCGAAACACAACATTCGATACAGCCTGGCCCGGAATAAAAACATGGATTCCTTCCCATGTGAAGGGTGAGACTCCCATGACATCCATGCAAACATCTTGGACATTTTTCCGATTATGAACAAGAGTATCCGTGGGGCGCGAATCTCTATTATCATCTGACAAAAACCCAAGGTCCACTTCTTTACGTGCAGGTACTCCAGCTTTGTAACAGATGTCAGCAATTACATCACGTACGAGGTCATGTATAAACTTGAGACTGACATCTTTAGCACAATGTAGTGCATGATCATCAAAAATATCCATAAGTCTATTGAACCTTGCACATAAGCCACCTTAGACGAAAATGGGAATACCAAGACGATAGCAAAGTACGGATCTAAATTGTCTCGGCCCAAGGCATTGATTCAGCCCACTAATGGGTACAGCCAAAAGATAATTTTGTGCATGCTTAACTCGATTGCATTGCTGCTAAATGGAATCACTTGCAGGCATAGAAAATGGGGATTTGCTTCTTGACTGGGTCAAAATACGTAACTTGGGGCAGTATCATCAGCATGATAACTATAAATCCCCATCCAATTTTCTTTCGATCTTTATTTGGAATAAAATTATTTATTTTGTAAGTTGTACATGTTTACTTTTCATAACCTCAACTTATTGACATAAAATATGAACGGAAAAATGAGTCTGTGACGAGGTTATCCTTGTGATAGCTACCGTAATGGTGCACTTTTTGACCCTTAGATATTATGTCATAAATGTACACACATATCTCGAGTTATATTGTATTAGGTGTTGAGAAAAAATTTAAAAAATCAAAATTTAGTCACACTTTGGCGCCTTTTTCCTAGGGAGCGCCTCGCGCTCCCAGAATGCCTAACCGAGTGTTCGGGTCACCTTTTACAATATAGATCTGGAGGCAGAATTATTAAAACAAAATAACAAAACTAATAAAATAATTTACGATAAAAAAAAATATAAATAAAAAAACAAAAAATATTTATTATTATCATCTTTTAGGTCCTTGTATTTATATGAATTATTTCTTTTTTAATCTCTCTGGAAATTTAAGAGTTTTAGCCCGTTTGATTAAGTAATTTTTAGTTTTTCAGTGTTTCTAAATCAAAACGTGGGTTTCTATTTCTTTTGGGAATATTTTTGATTGAAAATATAAGTTTTGTAATATATGGTTGTTTGTACTATCTATAAAATTGATGGAAGACCCGTTAATCAAGCCCGTTTAGCCCGCGAATGAAGATTCCAGAAGTTTCCAGAAATCTTGTTTCCCAAGTTGCTTGCATATGAAGTTTGTATTAGGGTTACATAAACTATATAAATACGTGATCCTAAACCCTAAGAGGATATGGAATCCTAGGTTATCTAACCCGAAGAAATACAATTGTTTCATGATCATCAATAAAATCATTCTCTACGAGATTCCTCCGTGGATGTAGTAAAAACTTGTTGAACCACGTTAAATTCCTCGTCTCCTCTTATATTTTTCATATGTATTCTAATCCTGATTCACATCATCATCATCAAATCAATTTTGTTTAGTTCCTAAAAGTAATTTTGGGTACAAACATTGGCGCTCACTAAGGGGATTCGCGCAAAACAATCGTCTTTTACCATTGGGAAAAGTGGAGGAAAATTTTTACACGAGATTCCATTCAAAAATCATCTCAAAAATAGTTAGGGTTCATATATAAATGTTGCGAAGCCGATGAAGAAAATGTTGCGAAACAGTTGCAGAAACCGTGGCGAAAACAACAGCATCAACCATGGAGAAAAGCGTTGTGAAACAGTAACAAATATAAAAGTCGTTTCCAAAGCATATGATTCATCCAGCCTCATGTAAACCTACAGATCAATCCAATCATATCCGTCAGATCAACAATGAAAAAGCGGGGATCTAACTACCTTACCCAATATTTCGATTAGCAATATGTATGGACAACTCTTGGTTGTTTTCTAGAGAATCAACTAGACAGTTAGACTCAATCAATAGAAAATACTCAAGTAGTTATTATCTTAATCTCTCAATTTTATTTACTCAAGCAAATACAATTCGCGAGTCTTAATCAAAGAGAGATAACTTGGATGATTCCAAAGACCAATATCCAAGTGTCAATTAATTTAAATCAACAACCAATAAGGTCGGATATTCTAATTGATTGAACAACGCACAACCTGTATTATTTCAATTATATAACAAAATATAATGCGGAAAAGAAATAACATAGACACCATAATTTTGTTAACGAGGAAACCGCAAATGCAGAAAAACCCCGGGACCTAGTCTAGATTAAATATACAATGTATTAAGCCACTACAGACACTAGCCTAATCCAAATTAACTTCGGTCTGGACTGTAGTTGAATCCCAATCAATCTCACATTGATCCAAGGTACAGTTATGCTCATACGCCTCTGATCCCAGCAGAATACTGCGCACTTGATTACCTCAGTTGATCTCACCCACAACCAAGAGTTGCTACGACCCAAAGTCGAAAGCTTTAATAAACAAATTTATCTCACAGAAAAGTCTACAAGATAGAAAAATTCATCTCCCATGAACAAACCTATGAGTTTTGTTCCGTCTTTTGATAAATCAAGGTGAACATGAACTAATCAATAAAACCAGACTTATATTACCAAAGAACAACTCAGTTTTATCAATCACCTCACAATAAACTTAATCGACGCAGCGAAGAATATTATTGAGGAATCACAAATGATGAAACGAAGATGTTTGTGATTACTTTTATATCTTGCCTATCGGAGATATTAGAAATTTCAAGATAATTATTACAATTGTACTCGTACAATAGAAACAGCAAGATCAGATCATACAACTACAAGAAAAGTAGTATCGGTCTGGCTTCATATTCCCAATGAAGTCTTTAAGTCGTTAACCTGGTTTTAGAAGAAGAAAACCAAAGGTTAAAGGAGAATCGACTCTAGATTAGCAAATTAGTATCACACAGAATGTGTAGGGATTAGGTTTCCCAATTTCCAAAGTTATCCATTATATAGTCTTTCAAATCAGGATTTGCAATCAATGTTAGCTTAGTAACAAAGCATTCAATATTCACCGTTAGATGAAAACCTGATTAGATTCAAGCTAATATTTCTCAACCGTTAGATCGAAAACTTAGCTTGTCATACACACACATGTACTTGACGATTTTGGGTTTGTGTAACCGTACCCAAACGTTTACATTAGTTGGTTCAATATTAGTCAACCAAATGGTTAGCCAAAAGATAAATTTCATATCGACCATATTCTTCTTCACCATAACTAGTTCAAATGACTCAAATGAACTAGTTAGAGAGTCGTTCAATTGCTATGAGATCTCATGTACTACACAAGACACAATTGAAGGAAAAACGATGTGATTCACTCGAATCGATTCATGAACTATAAATCCACGGTTTGCAAAAGCATTCATTGGTTAATTAAGATAAGTTCACGAACATCATTTTTAGACATAACCACTCAAGTTCGCGGACTCAAGTTAACCGGTTGGAGTTCACAAACTCCATCATAAATTCTCGGGTTCGAGAACTTTCATGAGTTCGCGGACTGAAACCGAACTACAACTCCAGCAGAAATTCTCGGGTTCGAGATCTATGCACGTTCGCGGACTGATTTGACTGCTCAAGTTCCGGTTTCACTTGATCAACATAGTTCACAAACTTCGGTTCAAGTTCTAAAGACTTATACATGTATGTGTTACCACAACAATTTTTACATCCCAAAATGGTTATATTGTCTAAACTCTCATTTCAATCATTGAAACATTCTCAGAGGACGTTATACAATTTGTATTCACAAACTATTTTTCGTCAGAGCGATTTACAAAGTGATTGAAACATAACATGACTTTCGTCACTAGGTAAATATGAACTTGGATAAAGCGAAATCTTTACCAACACATATTTCAAGAAATAGATAAGCGAGATATACTCAGCTCGAAATATCACATGTGTATATTCTTAGTCTATATAGTAATACGACTTTTGTCTCAAGATAGGAGATAGAGTATATAGACTTTCGAGTGATAGATAAGTAAAAGTCTCCACATACCTTTTAGTCGATGAAGATCCACTGGTTCCTTGAGTAGTCATTCGTCTTGTATGATGATTGCGATGGAGTTCTTGAGCTCAACTACACTTTCTATCCTAGTCCGAGACCTTAGCTATGGTAGACTAGAAATCAAGACTTTATAGTTTTGATCACTAACATTGACAAACATGCTTGAGATAGCAACGCATGCGATTTCGACCGAGCAATGCTCTAACAGACAAAATCTGGACTGATATATATGCCCATCCACGATTCAAGGAACAAGTTCAAATAAGCTTAGCTAACCAGAAAGAGAGACTGTAACAAGTCAAACCCGGTTTAGCCTAACTGATTTAGCCTTGGTCCGACCAATCCGTATCTGGTCCGACTCAATCCATACAACAAGAAACACGTCATCTAAATCTGCATATTCATCTTACGACACCTCGACGACCTCCATGACACGTCATCCTGTTAGGTCCAGTCATCTCTTCGCCACTTCAGCAAAACTGTCACACTTGGTTCTGTGTTGCATGCCATGTGGGCACGTTCGGCGCATCCATGCCATGATTATTGCACCGTTACCGATATAGTCATTTTGGGTTAAAACGGGATAATTAATAAGGGAAAACCATTTTTATTAAGGGGAAAGCTAAATCTGGGGGATGTAAAAAAAAATCCTCTGTTGGTAAAGCTTTTTTTTACCAAGCTAGGTTACATTGAAAAGAAAAAACCAACCCAAAAACAAGGTTCCAACATAATCAATTCCAGGTCACAATAGTGAAAGAATGAGTGGGTAAAATAATTAATAAAAAAAAAAAAAAAAAAAAAAGTCTGTAGACAGAAGAACTACATTTTCAGTTAGACTCTATTTAAACTTCCTTTGCAAGTAGCCAATACAAATCACGCTCCATGTATATACATTTCAATGGCTCACCATTTTTTTTTCTATTTTTTCATGGACTAAAGTTAATTATCATCCAACTATTCCATTTTACAAAGAACAGTAAAAATGACTACATTCTATAAGTTAACGAATGGAAAAGAGGTAATCCCGTACTTTAATATTTGGGTTCTACAAATTAAAAGATCAAAATTATATTAAAATTTAAACTCAAATTAAAAAATAAACGTTTAGATTTTTCTGAATCCATCCCAGATTCGGCTTCCCCTTAGTAAAAGTGGTTTTCCCTAATTAATTATCTAAAACAGATCCTCCGTTACATTTGTACACTAAGTCCTTTTTTTCGATGGATCATTCTCGTCTCTGTTTGTCTCAGATTGGGACAAGCTGTCAACCAAAACTTGGTTTATAAACTTGCTACGCATCGGGCGGACCCGAAAATCATCTTTTTGGTTTGGTTGGTGTGATATGCTACGCATCGGGCATCTTTTTCTTTTAATCATATTTTTGATTTGGTGTGACGTGGTTTCGCCTTGCCCATCATGCATTTTTTGATTTGGTGTCGTAAGGCTTCGCTCAGCCCTGTCACGATGCATTTTTAATTTGGTGTGACTCGGTTTCGCCTCGTCCCGCCGTTTATTTTTGATCTGGTGTGGCTCGTTTCACCTCGCTCCGTCATGATGCATTTTTGGTTTGGATACCATGAAAGTTGGCAAGAAGGATGGAGCCTCCTGCGATTTTTTTTTTACCATCAAGCGTGTATTTCAGATCAGATAAGGTAGTTGTCTGATCACCAATCACTTGCTTAGGTACCTGCTCACTTGCTTCGCCATTTTGGTCTTTACATCCACGAAACAATGCATATGAAGCAGTAAATGATGTGCAAGGTTAATGTTTAAAAGTGCATCTAAGTAACAACACAGCTTCGGCCCAGTCAAAGAGATGCTAATAACAACTGCTTAGAGCAATATCAGAGATTCAGAATTGTATTATGTGAGGCTTCGCGTTTGTTGTGAATTGCTTGTGTTGATCTCTTTGTAACCTCTGTAATATACCTTGCATAACCGTTTTCATGGGTATATATGTTGTTATGGTTTTAGTTAACCGGTTATCAAAATAAAAATCCTTGTCAAAGTCGATGCAACAAAAAAGAAGGAAGCATACAAAAAAAAAATAACTAACATAAAAATTAGTTATCAAGCAGTGTTTAAAAGACCAAAACGGCAACCAACAAAAATACTAACCCAAGGAATTGCACTATGTATAAGAAAAATTTGCTAATTCTAACATAATATTGCAGAAAATTAAAACTGAAATTCCTTGCTCCCAGATGTGTACCACTTCCAACACCTCTATCACCACCCCGCCACAAACTTCTCTAATGCATCAATGCTATCTCTTTTATTCAAGCCCTCCAACAAATGTGAGCTGGATTAGTCCGATTTTTGAGCTTCTTGTAAGAAAAACCTGTACAAAATACATCAGAAAACTGGAAGCCAGATACCACAGTAATTGGTCCCCCATAAAATGCCCCTGGGAAAAATTCCATCAATTACACACTCATGTGCACGGGCAATCCATAACCGGGTCAGGCTATAAGGTATAAATGATATGGATTAGTTTTAAACCAGAGGAAAAAGGAAATGACATGCAAGAGAAGAAGTATAAGGACAAAAATAGTACACCAAACAACACCCACCAAATGTACCACACTTTTGACTTTTCCAATGGAACAATTTAGTCCATACTGCACAACAAGCCACATTCTTCAAACCAAGTGGGAAACATGCTATTGACTAAAATCTTATAACCAAACATATAAAGCATATACTCAAGATAGTCGCACAATAAGTAACCAAACCAGGACCTCTAACATTTGGCCGCACACTTTCAAGTTTCAACACTATCATTCTCGAGATATATTACAGTTTAAACCATTTTTCTACAGTTTGAACCAAAGCTGTGTGAAAAACATCCTCATAATATATTTCATTTCCTTCAACCTGTGCTCATGGGCTAGGAACAGACTATTAGCATCACATATGTACCTGCCTTAATTTCGTGACATGGTTATCGATTATTCGAGTTTCCTTGGTAACGTGTATACAGAATAGCCGATGATAGACATGGAATTTGTTTCTTAAAAATTTAAAAAGGTCATAAACAATCTATTGGAATAATTGCATTTGATTGAAATTTGCATTTGGTATTTCAGCTCTTGCAGTTTATACCTTTGAAAGCAATTGTGCAACAAAACTGCGATCCAGCAATGGTTTCCGTTTAACACTAACCCTTGACCATTCACAAAATTTTAAATCTCATGTTATTGCCCTCGAGGGAATGATCATTTCTTGAATGCTCCAACAACTACTGCATCTGCAGAGTTCATATGAAACCCCATCAATTCATAAGCCTACTCCGGATGCAAAAAATATTAGCTCAAGTAGATCAAGTCCTGTTGCTGCATATAAAGAAAAACATGAGAGATAACCATGCATACAAAGGCATATGATAGAAATCCAAAATGCTTCAACATTAGAAAGAGTGTTAAGTACTCACATTGTCAGTCAGCAAAAAAGTGATTACTGCTCCAGTATCTGGTCTTTGATCCGGGTAACTTCCCCCTCCAAAAAAAAAAAAAAAGTACTTATACGTAATTTATATTCGAAGAATAATGATGAAACCCCATCGAATCATACACGAACACCATATAGCATGATGACGAACTAACGTAAAAGTCTCTATTTTATGTGGTCTCCTAAATTTAGTCGAGGAGCAAGAAGAGAAAAGTAGTAATAGAAATATTGGAGTCTTAGAGAGATGAAAGCATAGAAGAATGAGAACTGGATACCCACCTCTTCACAATCTATTGGTATACTCCTATTTTTTGCATTTTCTTTATTGCAAAAATTAACCAACGAACATCCTAGGCAACAAATGCACGAATATCCAATTGGATTTTGTGTTACAAATGCTCAAAACATAAAGAAAAAACTTTAGCTTCCAACCACCAGTTGACAGCCTAGATTATGACCATCCTACCAAAGACTGGGGAACCATACTCAGACCTCGATATAACATTTCTTCTACATGATCTAAAATTCTAATGACGGATGTTATTTGTTCAATCTGTTTTATTATTCTTCTTTTGAAAATTAGGCTAATGCACCAAATGCAGCTAAGTAGAAAAATATGTATGATTTCTACTCTTCAGGTTATCAGTTAATCACACAGACTCAAAGAGTTCTTACTTGCTGAAGTTCGGTAAGGTATATTCGAGCATGCTTCCAACCACCAGTTGACAGCCTAGATTATGACCATCCTACCAAAGACTGGGGAACCATACTCAGACCTCGATATAACATTTCTTCTACATGATCTAAAATTCTAATGACGGATGTTATTTGTTCAATCTGTTTTATTATTCTTCTTTTGAAAATTAGGCTAATGCACCAAATGCAGCTAAGTAGAAAAATATGTATGATTTCTACTCTTCAGGTTATCAGTTAATCACACAGACTCAAAGAGTTCTTACTTGCTGAAGTTCGGTAAGGTATATTCGAGCATGCTCAGATGCAGTTGGCCGTTCAGTAAGCTCACTCAATTTGCATAAAAAGTCGACAATTAAATATGTTCTTACCATGCAATAGCATTAAGAAGATTCAAATACAGCAACTAAACGTTACTAACCTGAAAAATATGGGGTCGTATTTAGCTTTTAATAAACCAAGACATTCTGTAAACTCTGCTGCAGAAGCATCTTCCACATCAGTATGCAACCATTTCCTGCATGACCTGAATCTCACCCCCCTCCTTAGAAAGCAAGCTTCAAATGCAATCTTCAAGATTCATCGCAAATAAACATACACCAACCCTTATTCCATCTGTAGATCCACATGGTCACCACATTTTAGCCAAATTCCATCGTTTAGGGCCTCAAAAGGCAGTTTTTGCCAAACAAGATCAAATTTTTGGACGAGGTACATGTAAGTTTTCCTGCGTTTATGCATTCCCAGGTGCATGTATAGACGATAAACTAATTTTTGAACGGAAAGATTTCGAATTTTTCGATACTTAAGGACGTCGAGGGTGCTGGTTAAACAAGATCAAATTCTTGGACGAGGTACTTTTAAGTTTTCCTGCGTTTATGCATATCTAGGCGTTCGACATAGGCTAAAAACCCGAGTGTCGTAAAATTTGGATCAATAGGAGTCCATTTTTATGGGAAAAAGCCCAAAGATCATGACATGTTGATCTATAGATCCACATGGTCACCACATTTTAGCCAAATTCCATCGTTTAGGGCCTCAAAAGGCAGTATTTTCCAAACAAGATCAAATTTTTGGACGAGGTACTTGTAAGTTTTCCTGCATTTATGCATTCCCAGGTGCATGTATAGACGATAAACTAATTTTTGAACGGAAAGATTTCGAATATTTCGAAACTTAAGGACGTCTAGGGTGCTGGTTAAACAAGATCAAATTCTTGGACGAGGTACTTTTAAGTTTTCCTGCATTTATGCATATCAAGGCGTTCGACATAGGCTAAAAACCCGAGAGTCGTAAAATTTGGCTCAATAGGAGTCCATTTTTATGGGAATCAGCCCAAAGATCAAGACATGTCGATCTGTAGATCCACATGGTCACCAGATTTTAGCCAAATTCCATCGTTTAGGGCCTCAAAAGGCAGTTTTTGCCAAACAAGATCAAATTTTTGGACGAGGTACTTGTAAGTTTTCCTGCATTTATGCATTCCCAGGTGCATGCATCACCAATAAATTTGATTTTATTATCTCTGATGGAATTGTTGATTGCGGTTTGTGGTTTTTGGGTTTAGGTTTAGGTTTAATTCTGCAGCTAAAGGAGGGAGAAGGTTGAAGAATGACAGAGGCAGGGGAATTCACTGCAATAGAGGTCCATTCCAGACTCTAACAAGTAAGTAGACTATCTTCTTTTAACAAGTAATTTCTCTCGAGAAGCAAAAGAGATATTATATGAAACTAAAAGGAAACCATATGGAATAAGGGTTGGTGTATTTTTTTCAAGATGTATAGGGTTACCTTCTTATTGTCTTCCTCTGCATCATCTCTCTGATTTTACTTTGGTTTCTAATCGAGCTTCTTGAGATCTCACAGTATTTAATGATGAATCGTAGATGGGTTTAGATAGATTTGAGCAAAGATAAGAAAGTCCATGAAGAAGATGTCACTGCCATGGATTATTGAGTGAAATTAGAGAAGATTAAGAATGAATCAAACAGTTCGTGTGGCTGTACGACATGGGTTTAGTTTGAATTCGAGATTGTAGTTAGGGTTTGAGAAGTAATTGATGAACATAGAAGAAGAAATTTCTAGGGTTCGCTGTTGTTATTGATAAATGGAAGTCCGGTGATGAATAATAGAATATGGGGATTGGAATCGATGGATATTCAAAGGGGTTGTGATGGATTTAAGATTACATCAATAAGAATTGAAGATTGTTCGTTGAGTTTAAAAGAGGCTCGGTTTGAAGGCACCGAAATGGCAGAGAAGCAAGCAAGAGAAGATGTAAATGGGATGAAACGGAGGCGCGGTTCTTTTTAGGTTTAGGTTTTCTTAGTTAGGTATAGAGTTTGAAGGAAGTATTTGTACACACCAACGGCGTAACTTAACGTCCCGTTAAATATTCGATGTAAACAGAGTATAACAAACTATTTAGGCACAAATTCTGACAAAAGTATTGTCTATCCACGTTTTTGCTAACGGGATTACAAATTTTCAGTTAATTACAGGGTGTAAATAGAGTGTAATCCAAATTTTAATGACCCGGCCAATAGAGTCCCGCCAAGTGTCCTCTTCAGAATTACTAATGCCCAAAAATTTTATCTCATTTAATTTGAGGGGGGTGTCACACTCACCGTGCGATGTGGGAACCGATATGACTTAGCATTTTAAAGGAGGGGAGATTATTATGTGGACAGTGACGGAAGAACATAGATAGCGGTTGGAAAAGGACCTTCCCACCGTCACCGTTATTTTCGAGAACATATCTTTGATACTATTTCTTTTGCCATGACTAACAAATGAACCATACCACCACCGCCGTTATTTTCTAACACATGATCATGATCCTCCTACAAAAGCTATTTTGTCATCTCAAACTTTTTTAGCCTAGATTTGAAGAACAAGGATGATAAAGGCATGGAGCAATCTATAATACAAAACAGAATGGGTTTTTAAGCTTGCACGGTCGGATAACATTTTGAGAGACAAACGTTGCATCCTATCATCCCAGTCTCATCCCAGTGAAAGATATCAGACGGTCGTCGTTTCTGTAACCCCTCCCATTATGAATCAAAGTTTATTAATCTTTAATTATTGCATCACCTGTAAACTCAAGATATTCAAAGAAGTATTAAATGAAATCATAATATATCATACATGCATTAATTAGATTTTGTGGTGGCATGATGAGTTTAATGGTAAATGGGATTTATTTGTTTATTTTTATTCATAACTCATGAGTGAGATATGCATACACACTATTACTTAAATAATTTTGTATTCGATTTTGGATAATATATATGAATAATTTTACAATGTACTTATAGACATTATTTTCATTTAAAGAAAAATAGAACATTATCTTGCAAAAGAACACGATTTATTTTAAAATCCGCAAAAAAAAAAAATTAGACAAGTCAGATATCATATTAAAACAATGTCGTTATAGCAGGAGCTATCTCTAGATATTTATTAAAACTCTCTGTTAACCTCATGCGTATTAACAATACATAAAAAAAAAAACCTCAAACAGAGATTACATATACCATTAGACCACACAATGATCTTATAACCAATACAAAAAATACATAAAAAGAAAATTAGTCACCAACACTAGTCCAGAAGGGGGGATAAATCACGTTTTTAAATGACAGATTAATTGTGTGATTAGGGTATAACAAACAAATTATGTCATATAATATAAAAATAGTGGGACCCACTATTTAACACACAAAAAATCGTTATTTTCAAATGTGATAAATATGTAGGTGCGTGATTTTTCAAGAACCATTAAATCACGGATTAAAATTGTTGGATATTGTAAGTTTTAATACGCCCCACTAATATTTTGTTGCGCACCATAAAAATGGCTAAGCACCGACTGAGCAAAGATACCGGCTTAATTGCCATAGGTCTATAGAACCGTATCGGTTCCGGGTTCCATTCTAGGATACCCCAACACCAAAAAGGATAAAACTTCAGAGAACCAAAAGAGAAGTTCTTAGTTCATCTCTTCACGCCGCCGTCCGTTTTTCTCCCTCCATAAACCTAACTACCTTAGAAGAAGAAGAAGACACGACGATATTAAGTAAGTTTGAATTCATTTGTATCTGGGTTTTTTTCAAGTTTCCCTGATCCTTAAAAATTTGATTTTGGAGACCAAACTTGTATATGCAAAGATTTTGATTTGATACATTGGTTAAATTAGAAATTGGGAAGGAATAATTTCGATTAGTTTGATTGCATAAAAGTGGTTTTTGAATTCACTTTGTCAAACCTTTTTCTCTGTTATTTTGCTATACAAACCTAACAACCTGAGGAGACTCGAACTTAGAAGAAGATGAAGACACGACGATATTAAGAAAGTTTGAATTCATTTGTGTTCCTTAAATTTTTGATTTTGGAGACCAAACTTGTATATGCAAAGATTTTGATTTGATACATTGGTTAAATTAGAAATTGGGAAGGAATAATTTCGATTAGTTTGATTGCATAAAAGTGGTTTCTGAATTCACTTTGTCAAACCTTTTTCTCTGTTATTTTGCTAGACAAACCTAAGAGGAGATCGAAGAATAAGAAGAAGAAGATATCAAATTAAAGTAAATTTCAAATCCTTTTTCATCTTTCATTCGGTTTTTTTGCTTAAGCTTCTGCCTGGTTAATGAAAAGTTGATTTTTGGAGACCAAATTATTATCAATCAGATCCATCGATTTTGGTTAATTTAAAAGCTTTTGTCTAGTTAATTGGTTAATGTAGAAATTGTAAAGGAATGATTTTGTTTATTTTTATTGCATGAATTGGAAGGGAATGAATTGGGTTTTTAAATCTCTATTAAGAATTTATAATTGCAGAGATCTTGGTTTGATAAAATTGTTTGATTTTTACGGGAAAATTGGGTTTCATGACTGAGTACTCACAGTAGGATGTACTGAATCTTTACTTCTTGCTTGATTTTTAGTGGGATTGTAAAGATCCCCTTTAACCCATTATGTCATTTCGTTAACTCAGCCAATTGCCTTCCCATGAATCCCATCCTACCCATGCTTATCAGAATTTTCACATGATATCACATGAGCGAGCAATCGGGGATTCTCAGTGGATATTACTATATTAGGCTTGATTTTTTGGATGTGTTTAGGATTTTGCAAGGCTTTCTACCAAATGATTAAGAACTACCACATGTAGCATAGTTATTTTTTTTGATTGTTTCCTGGGAAGTTAATGTCATCCGTCAGCAAAGGAAACCTAGCACCTACAAGGACTAGTCGAGAACAAAACTCCATGAAGATGCCAATTTGGAGATTACGGGGAAGTTCCAATTGTGTGTAGCCCAGCAGTGAAGTGACTGTATGCCGAATATCGAGTCCCATTGCACCACCAATCGAGGCACTACAGTGTAGTTTTGTTGTCGTGCACAAGCATAACATGGTGTAAATACTATGAATAAGGCCTTATTTATTTTTGCTAGTAATTTAGGCTTACAAGAACATGACATTTAGATGTATACAATATTTTAGTGGTAGGACCAAGAGCTGTGAATATGGGTAGCCAATATTAGCCTACCCTTTAGTCATAGTGGACATCTTTGCAGTCCACTTTTGTACAGCCACCTCCATTATGTTGGAATGTAAGATGTTCACAGCTCCGAGATGACGTAGTCATTTTGTGCCATGTTTGGCACCCCCAAATCGTACTTTGGTACTTTGAACACTACCTAAACTATCTCGCTATCAGCAGATTATGATTTGTTTCAATGTTTTTTCTTCTTATCATTCTTATCTTTGGTTTATATATCTTCTTAGATGTTGTCACCTCTAATCATTTAATTATCTTTCTTCAAGGATACCACCATAACTATTTGTTTGGAATATTGTGTCTAAATAGCTTTTCATCTCCTTGGGATGATACCCATATCGCATTGTAATACTACTAATGTGATTCTGTGAATGGAATTACTGAAATAAGCCCTTGCTACTATGTAAAACATTTCCTAGATCACTCAATATTTGTCTATTTCTGGATACATTTCATATATGTAAATTGTGAAGACTATTTCTTTCGGTAACTTATAAATTCTTCTTCATAACATCCTCAACTGCCTTTTATCAATGGTTTTGCTAGGCTTTGCCTCTTGAATCTTGTCTAGATGGAATGTCTTAATGATAGTCTTGTTTGAGATTGTTACTGCTGCCTCATGATGCAATACGATAGCCTACTGAGTATCTTTGTAAGATCATCTTTTTGTGAGTTACATCTTACTTATTAACCTTCGATATCTCGTGGAGCAAAAAAAATAAAAAAAAATTCCATAATTTAGCCCTACCCTACGCTAATTCCTGGGTCCGTCCCTGTGTGATACTCTCTGGTCTATTTTGTAATGTTGAGTGCCTTATTTTATGATGTTACAGGAAGATTAAGAGACGCAGTTCAGCACTAGTAGACGTTCCGGCAATGGCTCCTGATAAAAAATATTAGTACCGTTTTTGAGTGGAATTTTTCATTATCATAAAAATATTACTTTGAAATTTTTCCTAATGTACTTCTTGAATTTTTTTACCTTGGGTCTTAGTTGAAATTAATCCTTTTTATTCAAATATTCAATTATTCAATTATGATAAAATATTGAGTGGAAATTATATAAAACATTATTTTTTTATATTTATTACAACTGTGTACCTAAATTTTTACTCAAATCTTCAAACTCGGTTCATGATTATGTAACTAAGTTTTTACGCAAATCTTCTGAATTCGACATGATGAAGTTACTGTTTCTTCGGTTTTGCTCGAATTTGTTCCAATTCGGTCAAATTTTCAACCACATAGTCGATTCTTGATTATGTAACTAAGTTTTGACACAAATATGCTCAATCCGAAAGGATCAAGTTCCGGTTTCTTCGATTTTTCTCAAACTCGTTCCAAATCAGTCAAATTTTCAACCGAATTGTCGATTCTTTATTATGTAACTACGTTTTCACACAAGTCTTCTCAATTCGAAAGGATGAAGTTCCAGTTTTTCGGTTTTGCTCAAACTCGTTCCAGATCATTTAAATTTTCAACCGAATTGTTGATTCTTGATTATGTAACTAAGTTTTGATGAAAATCTTATGAATTCGACATGATGAAGTTACTGTTTCTTTGGTTTTGCTCGAACTTGTTCCAATTCGGTCAAATTTTCAACCAAATAGTCGATTCTTGATTATGTAACTAAGTTTTGACACAAATATGCTCAATTCTAAAGGATCATGTTCCGGTTTCTTCGATTTTTCTCAAACTCGTTCCAAATCAGTCAAATTTTCAAACGAATTCTCGGTTCTTTATTATGTAACTACATTTTTACACAAGTCTTCTCAATTCGAAAGGATGAAGTTTTAGTTTTTCGGTTTTGCTCAAACTCGTTCCAGATCATTTAAATTTTCAACCGAATTGTCGATTCTTGATTATGTAACTAAGTTTTGATGCAAATCTTCTGAATTTGAATTAATGAAGTTCTAGTTTCTTCAGTTTTGGTTGAACTCGTTCCAACTCGGTTAAATTTTAACCGAATTGTTGATTCTTGATTATTTGGCTCACAGACAAGAGATTAAATTTAAAATTTGGGATATGATGGACATTAGACAATTTCAAAGTTGGTGAGAAAACTACTTCACCAATATGTTTTACAGTAGATAAAGTACCATCAGGGAGTTGTATTTGAATCAAAGAAGTAACAGGTGAGTAGGAAGTGAAATATGATAATGAGTTACAAATATGGTGAGTAGCACCACTGTCTACAAACCAAGGTTCAAAGAAAAAATTATTAAATAGCTTACCAACAAAGTTCACCCTCGGCTCCATTTGAGTATCCTCAGAAGGAGGACGTATCAGTGCTAACAGGCGAGAATACTGCTCAGCTGAAAGAGTAGGCAAGGCAGGTTGATACGCATGCTGGGAATCAACAGCGACAGTATTAGCAGCAACAGGCTGTGGAGTATATGAAGAAGGAAAACCGTGAAGGCGATAACAGCGGTCTCGAACGTGTCCATGTCGATTGCAATAATCACAATGGGATCTGGGCCTTTTGTTGTGAGCAGCAGCATGACGATTCGCAGATGATGATGCAAAAAAGAGATTCGTATTGAGTGCAGCCGACTCGATGCTGGGAAGGGGAGTTGAAGTAATATGTTGTTGTTCTTCCTCCAGCTGCACCATGTTGAATATGCGGAGAGCAGTTGGGAAAGGTTCCATCATTAGGATTTGACTCCTTAGGTTGGAGAAGCGGTCGTGTAATCCCTGGAAAAACTCCATGGCTCGTTCACGCTCGAACCTCTAAAGAAGAGATTTTCCAGCACCACATATACAAACTTCGGTAGCAGCCACAAGAGAGTCGTATTGATCCCACAAAGTTTTAATCTTTGTGTATTACAAAGACACATACATTGATTCTTGCCTAATAGCAGCTATGGAATACTTAAGACGAAAAAGAATAGGTGCATTAGATATACAAAATCTCACATGGAGATCTTTCCAGATGGCATGTGAGGATGGAGCATAAAGTAAGCTAGCACGAATATCAGGTTGGCATGAATTCAATAACTAGATGCCGACGAGATCGTCACATCTTTTCCAACATTGATATTGCAGTGCATCTTTCGTAGGAGGCAGTGAACCATCTACGAAGCCAAGATTTCCTTTCGCATTTAAAGCTTTGGTGATTCCCCTCACCCAAAAACCATAGTTGTCTCCCTGTAAAAGAGGAGAGGAAAGAACTGTGACCGGATTGTCACTTGGGTGGATAACGTAGGGGTATAGGGTTCTAAGATTCCCTGAATTTGCTTGGGTTTCATGATTTGAATTGGTTTCCTGATTGGAATGAGTTGGATATGAAGGAGGTGTTTGAACTGGAGTATCTACCATTGTGAGAGAAACTAGGGTTTGATAATTGAGCGGAAGGGATAAAATAGGTCCTAAGATGGATCAAGATGATACCATCAAAGATTCTAGGTTACTGTTTTAATGTCTCACAACTGTGTAGACTTGAGTTTTTTTCATTAAGTATATATACATGTTTACATGAGACTAAATCAGTAGAAACTGAACGAGTTTACAGGGCAGTTTATAACATAAGACTAGGAATATATGACGCAACTATAGCAAGAGACTAGGACTCACAATTGAATACAACAATAATGTAACAACATACGCTGATTTGGCCTTATGCTCAGGTGTTGTGTATGTGCTGACTACACACCCCAAGTGTGTAAGATAAGTACGTCTAATATACACATACAATTTGCAAGTTGCAACATTAGTGTTCAAGTTATTATAAAAGTGGCCTATTATGTTTAGGAGAAACTGTAGGGACAAAAATAAACCGCAAGGATATTATAGTCATGCGAAAAACGGAAATGCATATAGATGCTTGTACCAATACAGTTCGTGCATTTCTTTTCTTTAAACCACCATAGTTCTAGTATCTGTTTTCTTTTTCCATTTCTTTTCGGCTTTGGCCTTGCCTGTGTAGTTTCTTGACTGTTGGTGGTCTGCTTCCGTTTTCTTTTGGGTTCAGCTTTCCTTTTCTATTAAATTCTTTTCTTTATCGAGCAAAAAAAAAAAAAAAAACAGTTCGTGCATTTTTTCACTTTTGACTGTGTGAAGCAAAACAGTTTTCAAAATCAACTTCACTTGGGACACGCCAGCTGCCTCTATGGTCAAGAAAAGTCCATGCCAAACCCCAAATATGTAAACTCACAATTTAGACTTTTAATTTGCAAGTCAGGAGGTACCACTCACTGTTGTATATATATCTCCATCCTCAAATACTTAGATTCACTACCTCTATAAAGATATTAAGTTTGAGAGACTGCAAACCTCTTGATACCACTATAATGCCGGCCTTGGATCTCAATTTTCTTTAATGTCTCTTGCTCAAGAGGTATGCTTAACTTTCCATGCAGAAAGGATAACTCCTGAATCACTAATTTTTCTGCATCCATTTGAGTAATTTCATTTGTGAAAAGTTCTGCATATAATGGAAAATATGAAATAACCAAGACAAAGACAAGAAAAAAAAAGTGCATGTGCATTCTAAAGAATGCGGAGTAGAGATATACACAAAACTGCAGGAGTTATTTTGTAAAAGGGTCGTATGTTTTGTACCTAATTAGGGTTTGGGTCGTGAAACATGCAGTTGATGTGTTAGGGTCGTAAACTAACTTTGTTTACTACATCCTGATGGAGCAAGATGACTCTTACCGCTTGTTTCACTGGTTTACTTGACTCAAAGCTGCAATTCAAGATATTTTGTTTATCTGAACAAAGATGGGATACAGACTGAGTGTGAGGTGTTTGGCTCACCACAGGGACTTGAAGAAATTAGAGTTCATGTTAAGATCAGTATTCAAGGAACTCTGTTACTAAAGAGAAACAAAAAAATTCTTAAAAGAGGTTTACATTAAATAATTAATCTGAGTGAAATGTTTGTCTACCATGCGGACCAGAGTGGACGGAAATTGCATATTTGAGAATTATTCTACCACCAAACGGTCCAAACCCATTTGGAAGAGGAAGTTTTGCAAAGATACTAGATGAATCTTTCAAAATTTCCAAAAGATAATGTTATGATTTTGTGTCACACTGAGGTTGTATGGTTCCATTGCAACAAGGAGAACTCCATGTTACTGAAGCAAGTGGAAGAATTCACTGAAATTGAAGAAGGAATGATACTTGAGAGAGCAAACTAAATGTTATGACATTTAAACTATCAATGCTAGTCAACTAACATTCAAGGTCCTTGGCAAAATAAAGAAAGTCACTAACGACTTTCTAACGGTCATTGGTTAGTCTACGAGCCTAATGCATCAACTGCATGTTCTACAACCCATATCCTAATTAGGAACCAAACATAAGATCCTTTTACAAAATAACTCAAACTGCAGCCATATCATTTTGTAAAATTTCCCAGAAGTCATAGCACTGTTGAGCTGGAAGAACGTATTGTCAATTCTCTGAATCTCTTAACAGGTGCCCTTGTCGTTTCGTTTACATTATAAATCCATTTCTCATACACTTTGTGGTTTGGGGCGCTCAACTATAGATTAGCTCGACAACTTATCTTTCTAAAGAATGCTTAGTATACAGCTGTCATGTATGACAGTCTATCCATGAAATGAAATTAGATCTATTAGATGGTTACCTTACAATATGAAGGGATACGAAAAGACTTTTAAGGAGGAAAAAACAAAGAAAAAAAACATTGCCACAATTTTGAATACCAAATCTGATCAATTTTTGGCGACAAAAGAATATCAATCAAATAATATTAAAATTAATAAATTAGCACGTACCTGTCAAATGTTAACCAAGATTGGTTTCTTATTTTCATCAATCAGATGTTAACATTCTCAGTGCTTCTACTACCTGGTCAACGATTGCCCGAGACATTTCCTTGCCAATTGTGGCCACCACATTAAGAGATTAAATAAAAATTAAATCGCAACAATGTGTCTCACACAATTCTAGTGTAGTTCCCAATTACCAATAAAGAAGAAAAAGAAGCATGACTTACCAGCTTTTTGGCCCTATTTTTGCAAGATTAACAGCAAGCTCAAGATAGTGTAATTACGAAATTTCAACTCCTTTAGCTTCCTCCTAAACACCCCAACCAAACCAATTACAATGAAGATCAATGGGTAAACGTTTATTGTTCCATGAACAGATAAACAGAGGAAAGAACTAAGTAAAATCATCAAAAGACCTCAGATTTGATAAACCCTAATAGTAAGATAAAAAATATGGATTACTTTGTTCAACTTACTTACGAATCAAAATGCCAGAATAGATAAACTTAGGAAAGAACTGAATAAAATCATCAAAATATCTCAGATTTGATACACTCTTGATAAATCCTAATAGTAAGATAAAAAAGCTTGATTACCTTATTCACGATTAGGGTTTAGTTGTTTGGAGGATTTCTTTTAACCAGAAACAGAAACTGTTTTTTATTATCAATAATGAGAAGACAACAAACCCTAGTATGCAAAATCGAAACATCCAAGTAAATAAAAAGGAAAGGAGGAAACCCCAATTTCTGTTCCATGAATCTAAAACCCGCAATCACTACTCTGAAAATCAAAGAGAATGGAGAAAAACGCAGAGCACGGAGCAGAAGAAAGAGCAAGAAGAGAAAAGAGGTAGCTCTGTAGGTTTTTATTTTCGGTGCCACGACGTGAAAAAGAAAACCTTAACTTATGTTTTTCTTTCGGGCATGTTTTCCGGCGTGTTTATGCGGTTTTTTAAAACCCAAAAAGATATTTAGTGTTACGTTCATATTATTCGGGGAAAGTGGATTGGAGAATTCTCAAGAGGGCGGTGGCGTTCACCCAAGGGTGGATATTCTCACCACGCGACGTGGAGCCTTATATGACTTAGGAGTTTAAAGGAGTAGATTTATTTATTTTTATTTTTGGGGACTAATCAAAATATAATCCCAAAAGTAGCAAACTTTAGTTAGTGGGCGGCGTTTGTAGAAGAAGATAGATATGATAAGGGTGGGGAAGATATCTAAGAGAAACTGCAGTCATACGACTATAAACCAAAGACTAAAGACTAAAAAACTAAAATAATTTGGTTTAGTCCGTGGAACGACGCTACCGTGCAAGAGTAAATATGGTGGAGCGGATGTATAAGAGTTCGCCTGATACGGGGCGGTGTTATAGGTTGCGCTCGAATGGGACGTAACTTTAAATTACGCCTGATATCGGGCGTAAACTGCAATTACGTTTGTCGCGGGACGTAATATATAAAACCGCCCGATGAAGAGGCGTAGTTTTAAATTACGCTTGATGGGGCGTTGTTTATAATTACGCCTGATGAGGCGCAATTGCAATATTTCGCCCGATGGGGCGTAGCCAGTGTACACCGCTTGATGGGGCGTAACACAGTACAAGAAAAACCAATTACGCCAGATGGGGCGTAATACTTAACTAGCACTAGTAATTACGCCTGGTTGGGCGTAGCCTTTAAATTCCGCCTGTTACTTCGTTGGGGCGTAACTCACATTTCCGCCCCACCACACACCCGTTACGCACGTTGGAAATCCTCTTCGTTTTCATCGATATGTATAGAATTTCTAAACTCGTTCTCATCTTCAACCTGTTTTTACTTCCTTTAACAGACCTTGTTCTCTACAGTTTCCGAAATTTCATCTTCACAATTAATTCCCTAGGCAAGAAATTAAGTACAGATGAAAGATTAAGTTGAATTTATGCGTGGTATCAGGTATGTTATCTCAATCTCTTTTGTAAATTCAATTTGTTCATATGAAATTCCACCAATACTGAATATCGTGCAATCGGATTATTTAGTTGCCGTGTTTTTAATTTTTCTCTGTGTTTTTACTGCAATGTCTAAAAATCTGTAGTGGGTTTTGTTCGAATTTGAATTTTGATCGTTGAAAAAAAAAAAATTGAACCCTACCCGTACCCAGAACTTAATGTAATTGCATGTGAGTTTTGTTGATACCCTAATCTATGATTCATTATGTGTAGTTCATGATTACTGTGGTTGATTATTGTTTGGTTAATTTGATGATTGTTGTTTGATTAATGTTTGGTTAATTTGAGGATTCTCATGATTGCTTCAGAAGTTAATTATGTTTATTCTATGTGTATAGATGTCGATTTCCAGGTTCAATAATCGCATAAAGACCAACAAAAAACAAAAGTTCGTAGCTGACGATGGTTATAATTTAATCTCTACCGGTCAAATCAGGGAGATTGATATTCCTGGGTTAGGGAGGTTTCCTGTCGTGGAAGATGATAAACCACACGCTTCTACGGATATCATGGATGCAAATAACAATAACTATGAGTATACACATCGTGGTAACCTGCATTCGATCATTAGTCACTATAAGGTTATTTCTAAACTTAGTCCTAGAGTGAAATATATTATTGAAAGAGCCGGATGGGATAGACTGTTGAACATGGAAGTGGGCAAATGTCCGCATGCCATGGTCGATTATATTGTGGAGAGGTTTTGGGATACGACGAATACTTTTCACTTTCCTTTTGGTGAGATGGGGTTCACACCTCTTGATTGGGTGATGTTGACAGGAATGAGTATTGGAGATGGCATTCTATTTACCAGTGCTTAGGACGGATTACTGAATCTTTCACCATAAATGTAACCACTGCTTATATAGGGTGATTGTTATCACAATGAGCATATGATCAATGTATCTACTGGTGTCAAATGCAAATATAAATGGGGATTGGCCAAGTTGTATGGCTACGAGTTTTAGTCCCTTGACTTGGAGGATCCAATCCTCCCATCCCGGACCAGTCCATTCTTCCCCCAATTGTTGGCATATATAGTTGTTTCTTCCCTTAATTTTACCTTTAATGCATTTATATTGATAAACACCCTCCTGTTTTGATATGCAATGTTTGTAGTATCAGTTTTGACCATGTTTAGTTGTGCGACACCTCAATTACCTTCAGATTTGGCAATCAAAGATAGCGTTGGAAACTGCATTTCACCTTTACATTCATCGACAAAGTGGGAAACCATAAAGCTTTAGAGTTAATATATTCTGAGTGTTTAGTTCTTCTACTGGCATTCAACATTATACTAATCCTCTATTAGGTAGAAAACAACACATTGCACATATGACCAACAACATAATGAGCAGAACTTTTGCTATTGTGTTATCTAAGTTTGCATTATGTGTTTGTCTAAATTTCTGATTCAGTAAGCAGTTTTATTTTATTTTTGAAGAAGAAGATCCAGTAAGCATTTGAGGATCTCTCTTTATTCCTCTACCAGTATATAATGAGAAACACGGTATAACTTAATCTGTTTTTCACATATATCTAAAGTAGATTAGCATTCATATACTTAATCTTTGCAGCTTCATAAGCACCTCCAACTGTGTATAATAATATTAATCCGCTTTTAAGTACAAAAGAACGACATCTGTAACCAACAATATAATAAGCAGAACTTTTGTAACTGCAATAACTAAGTTTGATTTATTTGGTTCACATCAACAAAGAGGGAGAACAAACTGAAGGGAAACATGAAGGGAAACAGGCTGTCATGCTCCATTGATTCCTCCACCAATAGAGTTCAATCAACATTTATATTGTGGAAGAGATACCTGTCTTCTGTGGCTAAAATATTGTTAGAATACGGGCATCCAACTCAAAACCAAATGGCAATGAGTGGAGAGGCCCTAAGGGATTATAAACCGCAGGATCTTAAATGCCCAAACAATGTGGGACTAATAATCTCAACAAATATGTTCGGTATATTATGTGATAACCGTTATTGTGAAAATGGATTTTTGTTATGCAGATTGGAATGCGACATTAGTTATGCAGTTTTTGTCATGATTCCTCTGCATCTCTTAAAGGTACATCTTTAACTTAGGCTTCCATTAGATCAGCTCCCATGGTAACGGGAATATGCTAACCTCTAACTCATAATTTCGAACACCTTTTTTTATTGCAATATCTTCTTCATTCATCTATAAATATGCAGTTAAATTACAAAGCAACACAAGTAGGCAGTTGACTGAGTGGACAATTCAGTAACACCAAGTCCAAGAGTTCCTTGAAGGATGCATTTACCAATTTATCAGAAGTGACAAATATCCACATTATTAAGCTCTTGGAAAAAATATCTTTGGGAAGACGGCGTTATGTTTTTAAGGTATATAAACATAGGTCCAGGAAGGCACATTTGAAACTTATGCCCATTTACTATCTCTATCAGCACCTCATTATTGTTTGAATTTTTTGTGTTCCGAAGGAAACTGTTGTACTGCATTTAATCAGATAAGATACAATGTTACCCTGATAATATTCAATGTGTATGTAATGGGTCTTTCACTCTTTGCTTCATTTTTATCAACTGTGTGTATAGTGAGCTTTCTTACATATGCGTAGGTACGTGCCTAACGATTATAAAGACAACAAAAGCTCACAAGCAAAAGAAAAATTTTAGCGCCGGTACGAAGCACGGGTTACTATCTAGTTCATTTCCAAGAATCTGACAAAATTCTCATACCAGCAAAGCAAGTTTGCTATCACCTTGGATACTCAAACAAATTACTGTCCCATTTGGTTTGCTCCAGTATCTCCTTTTTGTGCAATATTGATTTGACAAAACCGATTAAATGTTGTGTTCCTTTTTCTTCTTTTCTTCATCCGGGGGGACATCGTCTTACAGTTCTACGTATTCATAAGGCTTTATATATTCTGATTTGGGATGGATCTAGAGATCTAAAACACGAACAGGAGATCATCAATTAAGTGATGCCCACTGCTGCTCATTAATTTGGCAGCTTCATGATTATTGCACTTCCTCCCGACATGGAAATATTTACACTCTTTAAAAGTTGCAAATAAAACTAATCAATCAAATGTAAAAGTTAGATTGACATCTGACAAACCAAGATTGACGACACTCGTTGAAATTGTGCACTAAATTGGAGTCTCAGATAAATAGATAAGGGAAGTTGTATTGCTGTATGTAGATTAATAACTACTCAAATTGTAAAGCAAAATAATAACAAATAATCAAATTAAATTACTCAAATAAATTCAAAACTCGTTGAAATTGTGCACCAAATTGGAGTCTCAGATAAATAGATAGGGGAAGTTGTATTGCTGTATGTAGATTAATAACTTCTCAAATTGTAAAGCAAAATAATAACAAATAATCAAATTAAATTACTCAAATAAATTCAAAAGGGATTACAAAAGGCAGTTCCCATCAAAGAACTGAAAAAACGAAAAAAAAAACCTATCAGGCCGGTATAAATCCGGTAAGAAAAGAGGTCTTGATAGATATTCTTGTCAACGACCACTAGAAAGACACGTATCTCCCTTCACTCCAATAAGTATACGGCCAATCAGCTAATAAATAAGTATAACTCCCTTTTTCTGTTTCTGATTTTTAACTCTATAATCTCCAGTCCACCATTACCAATTTCAAATAAACGAGCTCCAAGTTTAACCAAATTTTGGCCAATACAGTTCCTATCAACACGCAAGTATTGATTCATCATCACTTTTTTTTTTTGAAGGAATGAGGGTCATGAAAGCTCCAAACTTCATTGATTAATAAAATATAATTACATAACATTCAATTACATCCATGAATCGAAATACACGATTAGTACAATAATTTTGAAACGAAGAAAATCGAAAACAAAAATCTGCACCAATATATGTAAACCGACAGGGGAATTGAAATCTTCTAATGGTTTATCACCATTTTGTTGGATACACTCCGAGAAGATATGATGCTTCCATAAAAGAAGTAATATGCCCAAATTCAACATCGAATTCTGTAATCCATGTTCATCACGTCCGTAGATGATCGTAGGAAATATTGAATGAAATCGAAGTCCCTCCAGGAAGTATGAGAAATCGTAATGGCATAGACTTTCCATACGTATCAGAAATAAAAACATACTACAATATCAATTGCTATAATGCAATTTGTGTTGAAGTAGTCAGTCCAATAAAGTAGTGGTAGTCGAGTCTTTAGTATAATGTCATATTGTTCCGGACAATTAATTATGTTTGATTCATTCCTTGTTGCCAGTAACACCACTAGTTAGACATGGTTGTTTTGATCCTATTTTATTGCGTTTGTAAGGCTATTTATAGCCATCGTTATTTCTCTTTCAATAACAAGAAATACAGTAAGTTTTCTTATACATTCTTGTCTATAGATTTGGTATACGAGCCATCTAGAACTGGTTTGTCAAAAGGAGTGTGAAAGATTTTTGTGTTTGAGTGATTTGAGTACAGCATGGCCACAAAAAGCAGTTTTGTGCAACCATCAATTCAAAGTTTGATGGTTTCTATGAACATTGGTCGATGCTGATGGAGAATTTCCTGAGATCAAAGGAGTATTGGAGTATAGTGGAAGAAGGGATTCTAGATGTTGATGAAAAAGCTACAGAAGCTCATATGAAGGTACATAATGATGCGAAGTTGAAAGATATGAAGGCCAAGAATTACCTTTTCCAGGCCATTGACCGATCAGTCTTGCAAACTATCTTAGATACTGGATCAGCCAAAAGTATTTGGGATTCAATGAAGAAGAAGCATCAAGGAACTGAGTGTGTACAACATGCACAACTGCAACCTCTCAAAAGGGATTTTGAGGTTTTACAGATGAAGGAAGGTGAATCTGTGAATAGATATTTTTCGCGTACCTTAACCATTGTCAATAAGATGAGGCAGCACAAGGGCAAGGTAAGTGATGAAGACGTTGTTGAGAAAATTTTGAGATCAGTGACACATAATTTTTCCTATGTGGTTTGTTCAATTGAAGAGTTAAAAGATCTCAGTACTCTCTCAATTGATGAACTACAAAGCAATTTATTAGTACATGAGCAACGGATGACTGCACATGTTGATGAGGAGCATGCATTGAAGGTGACATATGGAGAGTCTTCGAGAGGAAGAGGACGTGGTGGTTTTCGAGGTCGATGCAGAGGCAATGGAAATGGAAGACCTAATTATGACAAATCGACAATTGAGTGTTTTGGGTTTCATAAACTCGGAAACTTTCAGTATGAATGCCCAAAGAAACCCGAAGAGAAGGCACACTATGATGAAGCAGAAGAAGTTATGTTGCTCATGTCTTACACATATGAGGGGAAGACAAGTCAAAATGAAGTGTTCATGTGGTACCTTGACTTAGGCTGCAGCAATCATATTAGTGGCAAGAAGGAGATGTTTTCTAGTCTTGATGAAGGTTTCAGAGAAACAGTGAAACTAGGAGATAATTCAAAGATGAAAGTGATGGGGAAAGGAACTATTATGATGGTGGTGAATGGAATTACACAGATTGTCACTAGTGCCTTTTATGTTCCAAATTTAACTAATAATTTGTTGAGCATTTGGAAGCTAGCTGACAAGGGCTTTAAAATTGTTATAGAACAAGGGAAGTGCACACTATACCATTCTCAAAGAGGTTTAGTTGCAGATATTGCTATGTCTTCAAATAGGATGTTAAAATTGTTTGCAACCATAAAGAAGAAGGAAGAGATGTGATTTTTTGTTGCTGATGATGTGGATGAGTTGTGGGATCGTAGATATGGACACTTGAATCTCAAAGGACTGAGACAACTTCAACAACAAGGAATGGTAGTCGGTTTACCCTCACTTGAAGCTATGTCAAAAGTATGTGAAGTGTGTCTCTTGGGAAAGCAACACAGACTCCCCTTTCCAAAGGAAACTACATGGAGAGCTACACAAGTTCTTCGACTTGTACATGTTGACATATGTAGACCTATCAGGCCTATGTACAACAGTGGAAAGAGGTACATAATTACTTTTATTGATGATTTTAGCCGTAAAACATATATTTACTTTCTTGTACAAAAATCAGAAGCTTTTGATGTATTTAAATTGTTTAAGAGTCGTGTTGAGAAAGAAAAGGGTATGTGTATCAAAGTCCTTCGTACTGATCGTGGTGGGGAATTCACCCTAAGAGAATTTAATGAATTTTGAAGCAGTATCACCATCAAGAATAAGTATCCAATTCCTGTGATTTATGAGATGCTAGATGAGTTACATGGGTCACATATCTTCTCTAAGATCGATTTGATAGCTGGTTAATTATCACCAGATCAGATTCTCTCCTCAAGAAACTCATAAAATAGCATTTAATACCCATCAGGAGCATTATGAATTTTTAGTCATGCCATTTGGACTAACCAATGCACCAGCAAGCTTCCAAGCCTTAATGAATGATGTCTTTGAACCATATTTGAGAAAGTTCATCTTGGTTTTCTTTGATGATATCTTAATCTATAGCCATGACATGGAAATTCATGCCAAGCATTTACAACTTACTATGGAATTACTTAAGAAGCACAAATTGTTTGCTAAAATGAGCAAATGCTCTTATGGGCAAAAGTCCTTAGAGTACCTGGGGTACATCATCAATGGAGAAGGAGTTGATGCTGACCCTAGTAAGGTGGAGTGTATGAGTAATTGGACCATTCCAAAGACCCTTAAGGAACTAAGTGGATTCTTGGGATTAACTAGATATTACAGAAAATTTGTGCAGAATTATGGATTGATTTCCAGGCCATTAACTGAGTTTTTGAAGAAAAACAAGTTCCAATAAAGCTTAGAAGCCACCAGTGCATTTGAGTTACTCAAGGAGGCTATGACAAGTACTCCAGTTCTGATCCTTCCTGATTTCAGCAAGCCAATTGAGATAGCCACAGATGCTAGTGATTTGGGAGTGGGAGCTGTATTGATGCAGGAAAAGAGACCAATCGCCTTTTTCAGCAAAGGAATGGGTGCTAGGTTTTTAGACATGTCCACCTATGAGAAGGATATGATGTCCATAGTCATGAAAGTTGGGAAATGGAAGCACTATTTGATGGGTAACAAATTCACCATCTACATTGACCATCAAAGCTTCAAGTATTTTCTTGAGCAAAGAGTAAATTCACTTCTGCAGCAAAAGTGGCTAGCTAAATTATTGGGCTACAACTATGAATTTAAATATAAGAAGGGCTGTGAAAACAAGGTAGCTGATGCATTGTCAAGGGTACAACTTCCAGGAGATGCACCTTGCAATTCTATCTCTCAATTACAACCAGATTGGATGAAGGAAGTACAAGAAAGTTACCTTGAGGACCCTACAGCTAATGAAGTGCTACCAATACTTATAGTTTAAGGCCACCAATCTGGATAGTACTCACTGGAGCAAGGAGTCATTATATATAAGGGTAGGATTTACATTGGAAACTTAGGGGAACTGAGGAACAAAATTATAACAGAAATACACTCATCTTCCATAAGGGGACATTCAGGTGCAATGGCTAGTTATCAGAAGGCTAAGTCTTATTTATAATGGAAGGGAATGAAAAAAGACATACTCCAAGTGGTGCAAGAGTGTGACATATGCCAACAACACAAATGGTTTACTACCCTTCCAGCAGGACTCTTACAGCCATTTCCAATTCTAGAAAAAGCATGGGCAAATATCAACATGTATTTTATTTCAGGCCTACCCAAATCTGAAGGAAGGGAGGTAATCTTAGTAGTGGTGGAAATATACACCAAATACAACCACTTCTTGGCACTAAGTCATCCTTGCACAGCAGCAACAGTGGCAAAGGTAATGCTTGACTCAGTCATTAAATTTCATGGGCTTCCAAAAATAATAGTATCAGATAGAGACAATATCTTTTTAAGAAATTTCTGGCAGTGTTTACTGACAAGAATTGGCACCTCTCTACACTTGAGCACTTCTTATCACCCCCAAACAGATGGGAAAACTGAGAGAGTAAATGTCTTCCTTGAATATTACTTAAGGTGTATGACCAGTTATAAACCTAGCAAATGGGTGTCATGGCTATCTTTGGCAGAGTGTTGGTACAACACCATTTATCATACAAGATTGAAACTCACTACATTTGAAGCCTTGTATGGATATGACCCTCCACAGTTTGGTGTTATTTCAACCTATGATGGAATCATTTTAAGTGCAGATGATTATGTGCAACAAAGACAAGCAGTCGGACAGATGTTAAAAGGAGTGCTTCAAGAGGCTCAACACATAATCAAATAACATGTAGACAAGAAGAGAATTGAAATAGAGTTTAAGGAAGGAGACTAGGTGTATTTGAGGCTACAAGCTTATAGGCAGACCTCAGTGCAGCTAAGGAAGAATTTAAAGTTGGCTGGTAAGTTTTCTGGGCCTTATAAGATACTGGAGAGGATTGGGAAGGTAGCTTAAAAGCTTCAACTTCCACCTGAGTCCAAAATTCACCCAACATTTCATGTCTCTCAGTTGAAGGCCAAGCTAGGAGCAGGGAAACTTCCTCAAACTACCTTGCCAAGGGTGAAAAAGGACCATGAAATGAAGGTAACTCCTCTGCAAATTATGGACAATAGGCAAGTGAAGAAGGGTAAACACAATATCCCTCAAGTGCTGGTACAGTGCGAGAAATTTTCCACTCAGGATGCTACATGGGAGGACAAAGAATTCATGGCAAACCAATTTCTAAAGTTAATCCTTGAGGTCAAGGATTTGTAAGAGTAGAGGGTATTGTCAGGACCCTAGTTAATTGTGTTTATCTTGTCTTGTCTTAATTACTTTTATTGTTAAGGAATGGATGTTAAGGGATAACCACTTGTGTGGGCTGCCCTTGTAATGGGTTTTCCATCAGATAAAGATGCCCAATTATCTTTTGAATTGTACGAACCGTTGTGGTATCGTGCTGCTCACACGAGTGGGGTGAGGAGTGGCTGCTTATCCTGAAACTTGTGGTTGAGCTGGTTATGAAAAAGTAAATCTAGAATCTCTTCTCTTAGTTCTTCCCTTCCTCTCTACCCCTTATTCTCAATTCTTTAACTATATCGTAAGGTAAATCCTTACATTTTTTCATCAACAAAGAGAGATTTATACTTTTTCTTAAGGATATCATGTGATTGCTTTTGTTGTTTGTATTATTCTTGGAGTTGATTCCTCTTCACACTCAAATTTATTTTAATTTGAATTATCTTTTCATTATGGGTTTTTAACTCTTTAAGTGATGTCTCATATTGAACTTCAAGAGAACTAAGGTTTCACGCTTGATATTCGTTTATTTTCTGGAGAATTGAATATTGGTGCGAAAACATGGCTTCTTTGTTTAAGAAAGAATGCCTCTCCTTAGAAAGGGTATGATTTTCATCTGACAAGGTTTGGTGTATTAGTTCAGCATTATAAGATAATTTAGAAAAATGAGATATCTGACTATTTAATACTTCAGTTTCTTGGAAAAGAAGATTATTTCATGGGTTAGATTAGTTATGTGATCAAGCGAATATAAATGCCAACACCAACAACTCGCCGAGCCAGCATCATGATGTTCCCTAACCCATCCAAGATGATGCATATCCAGACTAAGCCGACGATCTTCATCTTATCGCTTCACGGTCTACACCACAAATAGAATCTATGCAAGGCTGCCAAACATGGGGATCATGAACTCTCCTTATCTCTCGAAAAAGTCGTCACCTTCCCACGGAACTGAAACAAGTTGTTTCCTTACCGAAGACAACACTCACGCCATTCCATGCCAACAGATCAGTGCCCGCGCCAAATTTACGCTAGCGGCTCCCATTCCAAGCCGACCAATACTAACGGCTCCATTCTAAGCTAATACAATGCATGAGGCTCCATTCTTAGCCAATAAATGATGACTACTTGTTCCAAGCCAATCCAACGCTGGAGGCTCCTTTCCAAGCCACACGATACCTGCGGCTCCTATTCCAAGCCGATCCAGTGCTAACGGCTCCAAGTCCAAGCCGACCAGTGCTAACAGCTTCCCTTCAAACCAAATATACACTAGTGGCTCCGTTCCAGCCTAACCTGCAGTACCATGAGCATAATTTACGCATATTTGCCAAACATAAGGATCACAGACTCTCCCTGGTTCCCGAAAAAGGTTAGACGGATCATCATGACCATCTTGCATGATTTACGTTTTGATTCTGTCCTTGTCTGTCACCATCTTATTCTTACCTCGCAACAATGACCTTGTTCCGAGCTAAGCAGGGGACTTAATGTTGATGGTGGTTTTTAACTTAGGGGTAAAGTCATAAAACCCTAGTGAGACAGTGACGTCGCAGAACTTAAACGCATTTATTCTTTGTAACTTGGAATAATGGAGGAACATAAAGATACGAAAATACTTTCTAAGTCTTACTTTGTAACTTGTGACTAAAACCTTGAACGTCATGTATAAATTGTTTGATTTGCAATTTATATTCAGGATATTTTTCTGTTATTTCCTTGCCTATTTTATATTTATGGTGTTCAGATGTCTCTGATACTAACGCAATGTTCATTGGGTTAGATCTTGTGTTGTAACTCCACGAATAAATTTGTTTTACTTTTATGTTTTGCAGCCTAGCGACATCCTAGAGGCAAAGTTTGGAGGATCTCTTATAGTGCGAGTGTTCACAGGCATCTTCAGTGAAAAAGTCCCCGAACTTTGTTGGAGGCTTCTTACACTTCTATGCGAAAGCAATTACATGCTTTTATACTTTCTAATTATATTGATATGTCCTTGTTATCAACTCTAGTACAATCCATATATCAAGATAAATGTAAACAATGTTTGATATTGTCAGATTCAATGCCATGGTAAGAATTTTAATTAAGATTATTTGAATATTTCGCCGTTTTGGTTTTTGTAAGGCATAAAGATGTGCCAACGCATCCAAGTGTCTTAGATAGTTTGGACAATGAATATTGCATATCGGTCACGGTGTAATAAGGAATTCGTGTCCACTGATCAACTTTGGTCATGGTGTACTTCAGCATCCCGTGACTAAAGATCCAACTTGTCACGGTGTACAATAGAAATCCGTGACTATTGAAGTTTGGTCACAGTGGATTTGACATGTATCCACGAAACTAACCGTGACCGAATGCTGGACTTTTGGCTTCGCAGGCTTTAGTCACGATTTTCCAAAAATGAGTTACCGTGACCGTAAACATATGAAACACTCACTTATAAGTGAGTGTTTCAACAAATGCAATTAAGATCCAGTCTCAGCACAATCAGATTTATTCTTCATAATAATCATTTACCAATGTAGCCGAACATGCGACATATAATTTAGGCGGTATAACCAAGCTTTGTGACTAAGTACAATATGTACAAAATGTATGAAAAATAGGAGGCAGGCAGCAAGAAAATTACCTTCGACAAAAGTTAGTGGTCTGGCACCCATTGTCGTTTCTTCTACTGACTCATCTTGATCCATGTGCTAGTAAGATTCGTGAGTCAAAAGTCATAGTTAAAACTTAAAAACTCTGACAACACAACACACGTAGTTTAATCACCCAATGGTTGATACTTTCAGACATCCCCCGTTCAAACCAATTTTGCCTATAAGTCACAGCTATGTTAACCTAAGGGCTTCATGCTGGCCATGTCAATGATAGCTGCATAAGCTATCCTGAATGACAGTGTTATTCCACAATATAAGTAGAATGAAGCTACCGTAGATTCTTCTACATACCAAATTGGATTAGTCTGAACATCTATTGTATAGTCCATTGCATGAGTTTTACATACGAAATTGCATAGATTAAAAACCAACCATCCAGATACCAATTGATATGGAACTGAAACACCACTAAAAGATTTAAAGCAAAAACATCCTAAGCTTAACATAGAATGGCATAAATTTGCTATCGCATTAGAAATTTGGGAATATTTATCAGGATTGGTTATATTAAAAGTAATTTGCCAGAAAAAAGACCAATTAACAAAAATCATACCTTATTATGTAAAGAGTGTAACTTCCTGGTAAGATTAGCCACCAATCCAATATGCTTCTCTTCTATTAGAACCTTATAAGAATTCAAACCCCAGATATGTTGAAGAAATCACACCCCTCTATGAACGGAGTTTGAAGAGATGGAGAAGAATACAATGTCGTCTTGCAATTTTGTCTCTGGATCCTTTTATCTTTGGAAATGGGAACAATGGGAACTAAAAAAAAAGTTTGATTTATCAGTGTAACCAGTCAAACACAAACCAAAGAGAAAATAAGTTCTAGGGTTTGTGTGAGGAGATAAACCGAATCGCAGAGGTAGAAAGAAACCAAATAAAAAAAAGTGGAAAGAGAAAATTAACGATTATAGATGCATCCAACGGCCTAAAACTGAGATGAATTTCCTATTAGTTCACACCAACTCCCGTACGTAACATTATTAAAATTTCATGGGCCGTCGCTCGTGGAAACTCAATCCGGATGATTCCGACCGCAGGATGGGCCTCGCGGATCAATCCTGGCCATTTTATGACTCTTAAATCTCAAAGTCAAAGTACATGTCTTTTTATATCTTTTTATAACATAGATACATTCCAAAAGATATACTCCTATGTCTCTAAAAGATAGGCTTGTTTCCTTATTTGGGTATGTCAAAAAAATAAGCATGTTTCCATATGTGGAAAGTCAAATGTTATGATTTTTACTAGTATACTCATAGTCAAATGTTATGATTTTACTAGGTGGAAATTTCTGAGGAACCCATGTTTGGGTTCTCTCTCTTTTAGAAACCTATCAATAAGATAGCCCAAAACAAAAGATGTACGGTTGAGATTACTAGTTTTAGATTGAATTTAGGTTTTCAGATATTTCGTCAGACCAATTTACCCTTTAAAAATTACGGCTTATTAAAAAAAAGTTCAACTAATTTCACCTATAATCGGTCAAACAAGTAGTCATGGGCTTATTTGTGGGCGTTTTTTGTTCCTGATAGTTTCTCCGTTTATCTATCATAAATCTTTTTTCACAACTGTAAAATAGGTTAAAGTTTAAACTTTCTCATCGACGTGATAGCCAGTAGTTCGACTGGTTTTTTACATATTCTCCATTTTTCTCCCTTTTCAGGTTGTTTGATTCATTTTTTAGAAACCACTTTCGTCTACCTTTTAATTCTAGGGTTTGTATTTGGAAACTTGGCACCGTGGTTGATGCTATGACGACCAACCAGGTAGTCTATTTTTCCCTGATTATATGAATTTGATGAGGAAGTTTTGATAATCATGTAAACTAGTTTCTTGTGATTATATGTTACTTCTTATGTTCTTCCAATCTACTATATAAGCAACGATTAAATATTACGGGTGTATCAGCTAAGTTATAAACATGGTTAGTTGCTTATTATCATAGGCATTTGGGTTTTAGGGTTTGTCTTTTTGATCAAGGATGGCTTCTGGTTATAACACCCAGCCCTACTTTGGGAATTTAGTTTTACTGATTTTTGCAGTTATCAAATGCAAGGATAATCTGGGTTTTCACATGCCTTTTTATGAACATGTTTGTACTCAACAAAAGAGGTCTGACTTTCTACTTTTCGTATGCTATTTTATGAAACGTATCATGAGAGGACAAGATCCCCCTCGCATAAAAAAGAATAGTGCAGAAGAAGATAAAAAAAAGAGAGGATCAAAATGGCGGTTCAACTGGTGACTGATGAGCATCATAGCAATGTTAATTAGGATTGTGGTTTTCGTTGTTTCTTCAAAACTTAAGATACTGAAAGATCAGTTCGGAGGAAGGTTTTGTTTTTTTGGTTTAATAATTGAGATACTTGAAGAGACCTTAAATTTTTGCAGAAGTTGATATTAATCCTTTCGGTTTAAGTTTTCTTGAAATCATTGATTCAATGTGATGTAGTTCAGATACAAAATAGTGATAGTTGGAACTGTCCCGTATTAGTAAACTGCCTATTGCAGATAATGGAATTGTGATAGTTGATGTTTTTGATGCAAATGGATTGTGATAGATGTCATTATCTTTCCATAGAATTGTGATACACGTAATTATCCCTAGATTATAATGTGATAAATGGTGTTTCCCTTTACTAATTGGATACTTGACTGAAGTTTGTATACTTTGTGATAAATGATAATCTGCAACAAATCTAAAACTAAATGCAAGGGGAAAGCTGCTACAAACAAATGCAACCAACTCCTTCACACTGAATGCAACCTACTCCTTATAGGCAATTTTTCCCATTTACCTTTTCTAGGATTGATTCACTGAATGCAACCTACTCCTTCACACTAATAAAACGTGGTATATAGAATTTTCACAAATATCAGTAAAGATAAATGGAAATATAATGTTAACTAAGATGATAAATTAATGTCATAAAATAAGTACTTGAAGTGATCTGAACATAAATGAGGAATCAAAAGATAAATAAAGAACTAAAAAGATCCAACTAATTTCTAAAAAATAAATAGGACGAATCTAAATCTAGGAAATGAGCAAACTTATCATATCCCAGCAAAATCATGAACTTGCGGGAATGGTCAAGTTCGACTGTTGTGATTCGATAGCCTTTTGCAGTATCCCCGGAGGGTATAACAGTCCAGGAGTTGCCTTCATCGGTTAGTTCTTTTATCTTTTTCTCATATTCCGGTGTCAAGCGACTTGTCATAATTTCGGAAATCTTATGACGCTTAACGATCACGGATGACTTCTGGTTATTACACCTAGCACTACTTTGGGAATCCATGATCATAAGAAACATCAATTATCACCAGCAAATCAATTCCATTGGACAATAATGACAATTATCACATCATTTCTACAATAAAAACATCAATTATCACCAGTAAATCAATTCCATTGGGCGAGAATGAAAATTATCACTTTCTTAATGCATAAGAAACATCAATTATCACCAGCAAATCAATTACATTGTAAAATAATGACAATTATCACATTCTTACTACGATAAAAACATCAATTATCACCAGCAAATCAATTCCATTGGACAATAATGAAAATTATCACCAGCAAATCAATTCCATTGGACGATAATGAAAATTATCACATTCTTACTACAATAAAAACATCAATCATCACCACCAATTCAATTCCATTGGACGATTATGACAACTATACCATTCTTACTACATGAGGGATATGTAATTTTTTCACAAATAATCTGTTAATTGAAGATTATCAACCTAATTATAAACTCACTAATCGCATAAAAAAAGGAATCTACCTGATTTAGTGTCCTTACTTGGACCTCCTTTAGCACCATCTTTATTGGAATCTTTGGTTTTCTTTATCTTCTTCGGCTTCACGAAATCATCATCGTCAACACTAGTTCAATTATAACAAACATCTTTACCACGATGTTTATTATCCCTTTCAAAAAGAAAAACACATGGTCATGACCATGTTATTAGTGTTAATTGACATCATTTAAGGAACTGATTTTGGTCAGGAAAAAAAGATAAAACCCAATTAGTTTGATTATCACAGACTAACTAAATCATAAAAAGAATAAACCCAGTTTTGATTTCAAATCAAAAGACTATAAAATGAAAAAATTTCTCACTTCCAAAACATGCATGGGTTAATTAGCAATCGTAATGGTGATAAATCAGATTTCAAGTTCACGGAAGAGACCATACCGTGTTAGTTAAGGGAATTGTAGTTCACGCATTAGTTTCAGTGAAAACCAGCAGCTCTGGTTTATTCTCGTTAAGCTCGACGGAAGAAGAAAGAGAGAAGAAAGAAAGAAAGAAGCAACATATACAGAGAATAGGGCGGGGCGACAAAAACTAACCTACATGATTATTGGTATTTTCGTAAATTTTTGGTTTTTGACTATTTCACCGTAGATCAAATTTGGATAATTACTAATATAAAAATAAGATTAATTATTATATTAAAAGGTTAGTACGGTAAAACTAGTAGTTTTAAAACTAATTTTGGGCTTCTAAGATCAACTGCAGTTATACGACTATAACCAAAGATCAAAGAGCAAAAAAAATTGAAAATTTTGGGTTTACTCCGTGTGCGACGTTACGGGTGGGAAAACCAAATTTGATCAGGCGCAACTTACGATTGCGCCTGAATGGGGCGCAACTAATACTTGCGCCCCATTAAACTTTTTTTATATTTTTTTTTGGGGCGGAACTTATGAGTTACGCCCCATTTTCAACTTTCATTTTTTTGTTTTGTTTTTTCTACGGGCGTAACTTTGAGTTACGCCCCAATCAGGCGTAACTGTATTTTGCGCCCCAATTTTTTTTTTTTTGTCTTCGGGCATAACTTCAATCTACGCCCCAACAGGCGTAACCCTAATCTACGCCCGATCAAAGACTAAACCAAAGACCAAATTTGGTTTGGTTTTTGCTCTTTACTCGCTCCGTAGTTTCTGCGTTTTCTCCCCAAATTTAGTCGATGATCCATGACTGTGGTTTCTCTAATATAGGGTATTTTAATGATGGGTTTCTAATATAAAAAATTTCAAAATTTGGCTAGAAATATATTCACCCTTTTTTACTAGTATACCACTTCTCTCCCATCCATGTTAGACTAAGGATAAATTAGTAAAAAACATGAAAAAGTGGCTATAATGATTGATTTTCTAATTTTTGTGAAAACCAAACAAGCCTATCTTTCAAAGACGGTTAGAAAAAAAAAAATCATACACATTAAATTTCTCAAAATACAATTCAACGTTGGATTGTTTTTCTCTGAGGCTGTGTTTGATAACAGAGAAAGAAAACAATTCCATGGAATCAGTTTCCTGGGGGAGGCAAGGAAAGACTTTCCATGAAATTCCACGGAATTGAGTTTAAAACATACTTTAGGCCACACTTTTATTGCAATTCCATGGAAACATATTTTTGACCAAACGACGGAAAACACGATGTTTCCATGGAAAGATGGCTAACTCCATGGAATTAACTCTTATCAAACACAACATGAAGTTCAAATAATAATTTTCTGTATAATTTTGTTTTCATGGAAATTAATAAGATGTATTCCTTTAAAAATAAATGCAACCAGTTCTAAAAATATTTCCATTAATGTTATTTTTATTTTTCTATATTTTCCATTTTTAAAAATCTTTTTCGATAGTTATCCTAAGATACTTTATTTTAGTTTTTTTAATATGGAAATTCACGTTTTTTTCAACAAAAAAAAAATTCATCGTAATATCTCTTTAAAATGTATAAAATAATAAATTATTATTTTATCGATTAAGTAATATATCTCTTTAAAATAATAGGATTTGGGTCCCAATCCTATTATTTTATTGATGTTTTATTGTACACTCTTCTTCATTAAAATGAAATATAACCTCAATGTGAACACAATAGGATACAATGGGTAAACATTACAAACTCTACCTTATTTTGAACACAATGAAACAATGGATACACATTCCAAGTTAATCTTTATTGTGAACACAATGTAAACCCATTGGGTACACATTATTCTAAATATAAAAAGAATTTTTGGTATTGTGCACACAATGTTTAACAATGGGAACACATTTCATCAATTAAAATATTAATTAAGATGACACTATTTCTAAAAAGGTTTCCAAATAATAATAATAAAATAGAATGTGGAGGACTTAATGGTCATAACAATTTTAATTCAAGGGTAAAATAGGAAAAAATAATTCCATAAAACATTTTTAGGAATTTAGAAAAAAGTGAACATTTTTGGTAATTAGAATTCCAAAAACAACACTTTAGGGCAATGACCCTCTGGTGCTCGCAAAAAGAATTTAGAAGCAAAATGAAAGTAAACGATTTTTGCATTGTGAATGTAGAAAAACAAAAGAGAAAAAATCAACTAAGTAACAATCAATCTTCGGTGTTTCATGGTGCATATTTCATCTCCTTGTAAATAAATATATCCTCTTTAGTAATTATATTACACATTTCCAACAAAAATGCCATGGATTCGGTTAGCTTGGTGGTGATCGTTCTTAGGAGAGCATTAAATCAAAACATACAATACTAGCCGCAACTTGTACTGGGTCCGGGCCTGGGAACGCCTCAAGGGCTTAATCGGGTAAGATATTTTAGAACGGTTTTTTAGGCAGTACTCCATTTTTGTTTGTTTTTTTGATTGGTAAAAAATGTTATGTTAATGTTAGTTTGTTAGTGTTTGAGCGGAGACTCGAACCGCTGACCTCTTGTTTGAGAGTCAGGCTCCTGGCTCAGTACTCCATTTTTGTGGAAGACTACTATTTCTTTTTTGGATGGATATTTAGAAGTAAAGTAAAACACCCTTTATCCATATATTTATTTTAGTACCAAAATTAGAACGCGTAATTGGGGGATATGAAAACTAATTGGGGGATATGAATTACTTCCCCCAACCCATGGTATGTGTTAAGGGGTTATTTTTGGTTATGAAAATACTAAAATACTCTTCCCACAAAATAAAAATCAAAAACTTAAAATCAAAAAACAAAATCATATCCCCAATTTCCATTTCCATTTCTTATTAATCTTATTTAGGGGTAGAGGTTTGAAACCCAAATATTCCCAATTCCCTTTCAAATTCTAAACTCTCCCCACTCTATATCAAATTCTCTTCTCCTCACTTTGGAAATATATTTTTTTTATTCGTAAGTGATGAAGATCATGCTGAAAGTGATGATGACCATGCCGGAATTGATGAAGACCATGCCGGTACCATGTTCCGGCATATGGTCTTCATCAATTCTGGCATGGTCTTCATCACTTCCGTTTTGAATTTTTCTGGTTTTAATCAGTCCACTGCCGGCATGGTCAGTTGATATGAAGACCATGCCGGTATTGTTTTCTGGCATAGAAAATAAAGCAACATGTTATGCCGGAAAACAATACCGGCATGGTCTTCGTATCAACTGACCATGCCGGCAGTGGACTGATTAATACCAGAAAAAATTCAAAACGGAAGTGATGAAGACCATGCCGGAATTGATGAAAACTATATGCCGGAACATGATACCGGCATGATCGAGAATTTTCTATCAATGCCGGTAGTCAAGTGAAAAAAAAAATCAGGTTTCTGGATACTTTTCATCCTGTTCCGGCATAGAAATTTAAGCAAAATACTATGCCGGAACAGGTACCGGCATGCTCGAAAACTAGATTACCATGCCGGTACGGCGACACCTGTTAAAAACCTGAAAAAAAATCAACATTCTGAAGATCAAAACCAGAAAAAAATCGTAACGAGAGGGCTACGCCCCCCCCGAACCCCCCCGTTTAGGGGCAAACAATTTATGAACATTTCCAACAATTGCCGGCATGGGTTTTTGGTTGAATACCATGCCGACACCAAGCTTTTTCAGCTGAAACAATGGTGGATTCAAAGAAAAAAATCAATTTTTTCAACCTCTTATTAGCAGTAATTCTCTCATCACAATCATCTTCCATTTTCAAAAAAAAAAAAAAAAATTCCTATCAAATATTTTTTCCCCTCCTTCTACTCTCACCCAAACACAAATAAAAATACACACTAATTTATCCCCCAAATACTTAAGTTTTTTACTAATTATTATTAACCACTAAACCTAATTAGTGAGGGGTAGATTAGGAATTAAAAAAATAATTACATAAGGGGTGACACAAAATTGCTATTGGGACTCCTATTTTGTCTTGTAGCTATATCCTCCAATTAGTTTTCATATCCCCCAATTACGCGTTCCAAAACTACCCTTTCTAATTAAATTAGTGTAATGATTAGTGAGTTACTTGGGTATCTTTTTATTTTCTAGTTTATTTTATTTTATTTTTATTAGATTTTACTTGGGTATCTTTTTATTTTTGGTGTGCGGGATAACTTGGCATAAAAGTGGAAGATAAAATTTGGCTTCCGGAAAGGTAAGTAAGATAAACCAAAATTTTATTTAATTTAATTCTTAGATTTTCATTTATTCTTGTAAATATTTATTTTAGAAAATATTTTGATTCTTTAGACATTTTATTTGTGTGTACATAATTAGATTAGGTTAATTTTTATTTATTTCTTGTAAATATTTTATTTTATTGTATTGTATTTATTTTATGTTCTTTATATAAAAAAAAATACACGTGCACACACCAATTGCATCGTCAGACAACCGAATTTAGGAAACCTGTGAAAAGGTACGATGAACCCGTGCTTTGGGCCTTATGGGAGTTACCATCAGAAATTCCACAAACCTTAGCCCAGTACCGTTGACCAGTCTTTGACTGTAGGTATATTCAGCTTAAGGTAACCCGAGCCTACCAATTTTAGTCTACCCTGCATTTCCACGTGCACAAAAAAAATAAAAAAAATAATGTTGAGATGGTATTATAAAGACCAATATAATGATTATTCAACAGAGTATCTAAATGGACAATATCCGTACTATGCCCATAGTGTGGATAGCACTTGGAACCACTACCGACCTTCTGAGGGTTATGGTTCATACCATGGTGACCCCAATTACTATTCGTACGTCCACCAATCATACGAACGGGCGAATGAGCAATATTATAATGAAAAAAATGAGAGTTCTCCATCTTTAGAGGATTTAATAAAACAATTTCCACCTGTTCCTGATGAATATAAAACTCATTCCTTAGAAGATGCACTCAAACAATATCAATTGACCAGCCTATCTTTACAGGAATCACTTAAGAAGTTGAACAAAACTGTATGTGAATCTGAAATAAGAATGAATAAACTGTGTGGGACTTTTAATAAGTATGAGGATAAAAATGCACCTAAGGATATCTCTCATAATGAACTTGAATTCCAAAATAGTGTTTCCAATCTTATCCTTGATAATACATATAATTATTCACCTAATTTAGAGGATGAGGTTAGATCAGAAAACACTGAATGTTAGAAAAGGTTCAACCATCCTCGTATTGTTATGATGATGAGGATAGTGTCGATGAAGAATTTGAAATATATAGTCATAGTGATGAGGAAATTGTTACACCAATTGAGCCTTATGATGATAATGTTGTTTCTAGTTCAAATCTTAATAATATTGATAATTATTCACCTATTCAAAAGGATGAGGATTTGACTAGGGATACCATAGTTTTAGATGGTGTAGTATATCATTTGATTATGAAGCCGAGGATGTCTTAGAGGAAAGATTTTATCCTGAGACTAATGTTTTAGAGTCTAATGATTCAGAAACAATAGTCTCTTTTGAGGATTATAGAAATGTAGAATCACATAATTATAACCTAAAAGAAATAAAAGACCATTTTCCTAAATATGAAATTAAGGAAATTGTGACTAGTTTATCTAAGGATATTGACAATTCTAAGTTTGGGGGTGAATATCATTCTCCCCGTGGTTTACCTTTGACTCTCCCAAAGGTCCCTAATTTGGGACTTAACGTATGTGCCTCTACCATCTTAAGAGACTATCATCATGCACGTTTTCCTGAACCTAGTTATGTCCAAAGAAAGACTCATTTAATAGAAACCCATCCTATGGTTGATGTGGTTACCCCAATCCATGATACCATAATTGATTTTGTTGTCCCACCAAAATTTTATTTACCAAATGTGGGAGTATCTGAATTTCAAATGTGTCATTATATAGTTTTTAGAACTAAACCTAATTATTTTAGGAAATTAGAATTGTCGACACATTTCCTTAAGAATGACCACAACTTTCATTATGGTCAACTTTGTGAGTCAAATCTGATTGACTTTGACGATCCACAATTATTCAGGTTATTTTATGTGCTTCTAAGTTTTTATTTCAGTTTTTCCAGACTCTGCAATCTGATCCTCCGGATCATACCAATTAGGAAACATGGACGATGAAAATATTTTATCCAAACCCTTTCATAGAACCTGAGCCTGAACCACAGCCAGATGTAGTTGTCTTAAAAAGGAAACCAAATAAGGGTGTGCGTTATTTGTTCATTTTCTTGGCATTCCTTTTATTTTTGGCAGATTTATTTGGTTTTGATGACCCACATAGGTTCCGATTATTGATATATGATTTTATGTGGTGACTAATTCTACCGACATCTAGCAGAAGATACTAGACTTAGCGCTTATTTGGAGGAAACCCATACATGGTGATATTAATGTCCCTCTGGAGGATCCTATTGTTGTACATTATAGGGGGTTAGTCCTCTAGTGATTTGTGGGGAGTTGAGTGTAGTTGGGTTTTACCCGTTAGTCGTGAGGGAGTTCTAGGGAGTCTCTCAAAATCCCCGTTAGTTGTGGGAGAGTTTAGAAGAGTCTCCCAAACTCCATACAAAACACCTGTTGGTCGTGGGGAATTTGAAAGAAACCTTTGAACTCCCTGTTAGTCATAAAACCCTAGAATGCTAGGGAGTTGGTTGTTTTGGGGAGTTCTGAAGAGTTGATAGTGTATTTTTACCTCTCCACAAATCTCTCAAAAGAGTAGAGATTTGGGAGGGAGTTTGGTCAGAGAAAAAAATAAGAGAAAGAAGAGGAAACGCTTCACCTTACGGGTATGCTTTTGTTCTCATCTTTTTTATTCTTTGATCTCCATGATTGTTTTGATTTGATTGTTTATAATTTATTTTGTGTTCTTCTGATTACGGATTTTAGGGTCACCAACATCTCTGTTGTTTCCCCTGAGATTAGTTGTAGGGTTTTACCACTAAATGGAGGATTAGCTGATAAGTCGTTAAAACAAGTGGACTGTGAGATGATATCCAAACAGGGTGAACAAAAAGTCTCAAATGGGTCAGATTGTAGTTGTGCATATATTTATGCTTCTCCTAACTCACAAAGAATTTGGGTTAGTATTTTAACCGAGTCTAGAAGACATACTGAAAATCATCTCCACAAAACTTCAGAATTTTTGGAGTGACTGAAGTATTTTTCTGAGATTTTACAATGTTCAGTCACGTTGCTGAACTTTTCTGTAGACACAATTATTGTAGTTGTGCAGATATTTATGCGTATCTCCTAACTCACTAGGAATTTGGCTTGGTACTTTTAACCGAGTCTAGAAGACATATGTATAATCATGTCCACAAAAATGCTGAATTTTTGGAGTTACTGAAGTATTTGTTTGAAATTTTACAACTTTCAGTCACGTTGCCGAACTTTTCTGTAGACTGATAGACGCATTTATGTGTCTAATTTGTCCTCAATGTTCCGTATTGTTAGCACTCGTTTTTGTCCTTATTATGGTGTTTTGTGTGTTTGTAGGTATTTTTTGGAAATAAAGATTGTTGGAAAATTCGGCTCGAAAAGTTGCTCGGGACACCCCCAGAGGATATCTGCTATTCAGACTCCCACTTCGGATAAGGGGTACCTCAATTACTAAGGGGCACCCAGATCACTATCCACCACCAACTGCTATTCGCACCCCAGAACATGATAGGGGCACTCCATCCTTACCTTTTGAAATCGATTCTTGGCGGGAAAATTTTGCACGCGCCTGCAGAAAGTTTTGTGATTAATTTTGATGGGATTCGTTGAGATATTTCCGGTGGCTTGGTTTGCGGTTATCCTGTTTCACCAAAACAGGAATGGTAACAAATTTGGAAAGGAAGAATACAGTACGTGGAGAAAATAACCGACGTGGAGTTATACTCGGGATTTCATCATAATTCCCCGAGATTGGTTGAAGTATTTCGTGTGTTTATGAATGTTTAGATCATGCCAACTAGATGCAGAAGCGTGAGGAATTCAAAATAAGGATGTTTAGCAGCTGCAAAACGCGTGGAAACAGAAAAAGAAGAAAGAAAATGTTCTCGAGTTAATACATTGATGTGAGAAGATTTGGTAGTATTATTCGCATTTACTACGAGATATTTTGATCCTACTGAGTATATATAGTGCGTTGGGGACTCAGAGATGGAGATAGAGAGTTTGGGAGGAAGAATAGAGCATTAGAAAGTCGAGAAATCAAGCCGCGAAAAATTCCAGTTCTACTGCTGCTGCCTCCTGAAAACGTGAAGAACAGACTCTTCACAGCAGTCGTTTATTCTGCAGAAGTTCTACGACACAGGAGCGTGGGTCGCACGATTCTGACAACAAACAACAGTTTTCGTTCATTTGTAACAAGTGTTTGCAACATTTATAAGCGTTGCAAACACCACATTTTCACCATTTTCACCATTTCATCATTTGTAAACCATTTTTGAGCAATAATAATGAATTTTGAGTGTGTTTCCAACATGATGAGCGGCTAATTCTCCCACAACCAAGGCAATGAGGAAGCTATTTACGCATGAATGATTGGTAATTAATTTATTTTCTCTAATTTATATTTTATAATTCACTCAATCACTGCTTTTGCGGAGTTTTTAATTGTTTGCATAATTTTTGTCATTAGTTGTGATTCAATTAGATAGGTTATGCTTTGTATTAAGATAATCTATGCTTAAGGGATACAATTAATTGTTGAGAATTTGCCTGATTATTTGTGAATTAAGAAACAAGGGATTTAAAAGATAAATAGAGTTTTGGGTTGTTAACCATAATTTATTCATGTGTAATAGTGGAATCAGTGTCTTGGTTATTCTCTCTTATCTTGAAATCAAATTTGGATCTAAGTTTCCTTTACTTTTAAGTTTAATTAAATCTAAATTCCTTTGCCTTCACAAGTTTCAAAAGAACCTTTCACTATCACTTTCTACAATACATCATAGACACAATTATTGTAGTTGTGCATAGATTTATGCTTATCTCCTAACTCACAATGAATTTTAGTTAGTCCTTTTAACCTAGCCTAGAAGACATACATATAATCATCTCCACAAAAATTCAGAATTGTTGGGGTGAATCAAGTATATGTTTGAGATTTTACAAAGTTCAGTAACGTTGCTGAATGTTTCTGTAGACACAATTATTGTAGTTGTGCAGAGATTTATGCTTATGTCCTAACTCACTAGGAATTTGGCTTAGTCCTTTTATCAGAGTCTAGAAAACATTCTTATAATCATCTCCACAAAGAATTTGAATTTTTGGAGTGACTGAAATATTTGTTTGATATTTTACAAAGTTCAGTCACGCTGCTGAATTTTTCTGTAGACACAATTATCGTCCCTGTTGTTTTTTAAAAAAGAATGAGTTAGGAATGAACTCTCTCAAACTCCCCTAAACTCTCCCAAACTCCCTCTAATAAACTCTCTCAAACTCCCTACACTCCCACAAACTCCCTGAACTCAAAAACACCAAACTCTCTCAATCTCTCTCAAAATCCCCAAGATTCAAACTACACTCAACTCCCCACAAATCACTCGAGGACTAACCCCCTGTTAGTTTTTTTTTTTTTTTTTCTTTCTTTCTTGATCCCATGGAAGGATTGCTACGCTACATCCAGGTACTATCTTTCTGACTTACCTCTTTATTCCTCTTGTTACTTATATTTTTGGTACTGCACTTTAATTTGAAACATTGAGGACAATGTTAGGTTTAAGTTTGGGGGTGAGAAAAAACCTTTTAGTTAGTTTTTGATAAAGTGAAAAATAAAAAGACAATAAATAAAAAAACATAAACATAATAAAAATAAAATAATAAACTCCAAGAAATTTGTGCCAATTCAGGATGACACTAACCGGTCTAAGTGGATGGAAATATCTTGGTTGTAGGAGTTAAGGAACCCAATAACAGAGTCTATTCATAGAAATACAGAGTTCAAGTGTTAGAATGGAATCATCACACTACGTTCTTTTTTTATTTTATTTGAAAAATTATATGTTTTTTTAAGTGATTTGGTGGGGCCCACACATCGAATTGTTACCACTGCCGGATGGAATAGAGTGATTGAGTTAGTAAACAATAAATAAACCTGAACAAACGGAATAAAATCGACAAAAAAAAACACTTAGATAGAAATATGTGTGTGTTTTCCCTGTCTCCGTCGCCTAAACAAGCGTGGAGCGCAGGATCCATGGGAACTATCATGTAATCTGCTGACAAGAAGCATGCGCTTGGATCCAAAATATCAAATCATGCAGTTAAATAAAAAATGAAAAATGAAAAATGAAAAGTTTATTATTATGGAATAAAATCGACCGCTGGTTCCCTTGTATATCCTAGATGAGTTGATCTAGAATTAAGATTATCGACCCTTGGTTCCCTTGTATATGCCAAGAAGTGTTGATATTAGTCCAGACCAGTATCTCAATCCATTAGGAATCATAGGTTCATCTAAGGCGGAGGCCTTCAGACAGATATGTGAAACACCGTTGACCTTAGACAACATTGTTTTGAACTATCTATCTCTATAATCCATCTTGTTAATCTATTCATTTGTGTGATTCCGATTATTAATAGAACTCTGTCACTTATATATATATATATATATATATATATATATATGAATACTATATCTTTCCGATGTTTTGTCTCTAATACGATATTTTTCACATTCCTCTTGCTTCATTTTATTCTTGAGTAATTATTTTGATATTCAAATCGGTTTTGGGAAACAACATGGGTTACCTGATCTTTTTATTTTTTACTTAAGCATGTTATTCCAATTTATTATCTGGATGGAGTAATAATGTTGTGCCAACATGAAAATAAAATAAAAAATACAGTAAATAAAAAATTTCCCCATTTATTGTTCCATCATACCATTATTTCAAACTTCAAAAAGAATATTTCATCTAACAGTACATATACCTAAACTTCCAATCCAACTCCATGATGTTTATGAATACATTTGATCCAAAATTATTGATAACTAAGGCTCTAAGGAGTGAAGAAAAAACCCATAATATTTTCCCTACTATAGATAAACACTATTTATTTATTTTTTGCAAATGTGATAGTTATAAAAATGAAGAACCCTTGGCTATTGGAAGGCTGAGATATACACATGTGAGTTGAAAAAATAAACTTATAATAGTAAATCAAAACATGTGTAAGATTCTTTCTTAATCATATTGATAACATAAAATTGAAGAAATTCGTGGATAAAAAATTTCACACCAACTATACTAAGTAGTGCATGAATGACGTTCTCACATCTAGTGTTACTCAAGTAATTTGGATTTTTAAAGAGAATACTCATATTGATATTTGTATCTACATAAATTCAACTAAACTTTCGAAGAAAAATTATTAGTTTCAAGGTAGAGCCGACACAAACTTCTGTCGTTTTCAATGTATACAACACACATTGGGTTTAATCGACCTTGAGATTAAACAAATACCCCAACATTAGTCAAATAATGTCTACAAATACGGGATAGAAACAAAGTGCTAACGGGAAAAATGAGAGACTAACATCAGTTCTTCAAATAAAATACCCTATATGTATCAAAGTTTGTTAACCAAACATGTATTCAAATTAAAAAGTCATCAACTTAACACAAAAATGTAAAAGAACCCAAGTTAAATCAATACTTTCATAAACAAAACTTATAAGAGAATTTTGTAATTATTAAATACCTTTAAAAATCACTATTAGAGATTTAATTGCATGCCTCGTTAAAAAATATGGTAGGACAAAATCACCAGATTAATCTGTAGAAATTTCACTGGATATGTAGCAATTCAGAGAAGTTTACACTGGTGGTGATGCGTTTCATCTAAGTGTTGTTCGATTGATTTTTTTTTTAGAAGGTTTCGGTTTTCATTGGAGAAACCGAGAGGGAGCGTTTCATTACATTCATTATCATTCAGAAATCCAAGACCAACTCGCCCTCTGCTTACGGGATCTCAATACAACCTTAGATTTATCTATTGGATGGAGAAACCTTGACACTAAATATGTAGTTTTTAGTGTTATTTATTATATAACGTGACATCCAAATGTTTTCTTCTTCTTAATTTTCATGTATTTTAACCGAGTTTATATTATCATTAAGACGACCAACCACATTTCTAATTTATAGTGTTATCCTTTTGTAGCAGCACATAATTAACATAGTCAATTACTACTCATCAAAACCGGCCAGTACCACAAACCACCAGATATCACTTCTTTCTCCACCACCACCATTTTCCATCCATCGTAGAATATTGGGCACACTTATAACTTTTAATCCCACACGTCATGTATAAAGTTTAGATTTTACAAACTTAGGTCGTCAATTAATTTATTCAACTATATGTTTTTTGTTAATACTGAAAATCATGCGTACGAAAGGTTACCAAAGATAGCAGTGGTACCAAAAACAACCATTTTGTCTTATATGATTTGTAATCATCCCAAAAGTATTTGTTATTCGCCTTTTTTGATCGTGTAAAAAACAACCAACTCTACTTTTCACAATACAATATTACCCGTCATGTAAAAAAAATTATTATTTTTGATTCAAAAATAAAAAACCAATACCACCGCCATTAAAACCATCCAATGCCACTATTTCTTCCACTAAAACTAATGTTACCACTTCCACCACTTAGTAACACCTTCCACCGCTTCCACCACTTACTTCTTCCTCTACTACCACCACCACCACTAATATCTATTGAAATAATTTTTGTCAAAATTATTATTTATTGATGGAGATATGTATTAATATTAATTAAGGGATATTTATGATGTAAAATTAATAAATCATTTATCATGAGAAATTAATGAGACATCAATTAATAAAACACTTATACCAATTAATATTTAATTTGAACACACCATAACCATAGATTTATCTTCTCTCTAGACAAATCACTTATACTAATTAATAAAACACTAATACTAATTAATATTTAAGTTGAACAAACAACCACTGTTGATTTATCTTTCCTATCAATTCCAACCAAGGTGGAACAATGGTTAGAGGCCACTCTTATGACACAATAAGTCATGAGTTCGAACCTCCCCGTGATAATTTTTGAAATTCCATATTTTGACTTGAGTATTCATTTTTAATTCATAATATTGGAATAAACACCACGTGTGAGACTTGTAGGGTTTGGCACGGAGAACCACAGCCTTTGATTTATCTTTGCCAAGGATAAATCCTGACCACCACTCAGATATGCAAAGTTAGCTAAACTCTGCTTTATACTATTGATACCTAGCATCAGGGTACTTTCTCTTGTAATCAATGAGAGTATGCCAACCAAGGAGGTTATTTAGTGTCATTCCTAAGTTCTTCACAGATATCTAGGTTTGGAATGAAGGTTTTGTGGGTACACCTTTTGTAAACCTTCCCGAGACTATAACTCGGCCACTAGGGCCACCTAGGGGTTTAAAGGCTTATTGCATACACTAAATGTAATCGCGATGCCTGCGATGGTGAGTTAGGATTTTCATTTTCTAGATTAGATTTGCTCGGGACTAGCAAACAATAAGTTTGGGGGTATTTGATAGATGCATTTATGTATCTACTTTGTCTCAATTTTCTATATTGTTAGTGCTCATTTTTCTACTTATTTTACTAATTTGTTTATTTGTAGGTGTTTTTGTGAAATAAAGCTCAATGGACTGAAATGTGGAATTCCGCTAATAAAATGGAGGAAATGAAGTGATTTATAATTTAATGGGCTAGGCCCAAAAGGAAGAAGATGGAGAATTATTTCATTTGTCCAATTATTTGATTATGGGAATGTGGAAAGTGTGGAGCCCATTATGTCGACATCATTTACAAGATATTAAAAAGTTATATGGAGATATTTATTTTAGTGAAGAAACTAAAAGTGTTAAGTAAGAAATCTACATGGACTAATTGATGAGAATTAAATATATAAAGAGTATGGAAATAATATTATTCTTTATGGTTGGAGTTAATAAAGAACAAATAATTCCCAAAATAAGGAAAATTATAAATGCATGAGAATTATATTATTTGACGCGTTGCACATTCTTATTGGAGGATTTTTCATTGTCTTGACACGTGGCGGATTCTCATTCGGTGATGATGTGGTAGTGGTGAATAGAAAAAGAAAGTGGATTCCTTTGAAAGGTATAAATACGCTGTGGAAACAAGAAAAAAAAGGGGAGGTCCGGAGTCTGAGCAAAAGAGTAGAGTTTTTATTTCATTGTTTTTATTTCTCTTTTGTAATAATGGAGTAATTCCTGTGCTATGGTGGAGGAAGAAACTATTTTTGATGGGTAATATTTAATATTTAATTTCTTTGACATATTTACTCCACATTTGTTCTTTTAATTTATTAAAATTTTTCTCTTCTTTACATGCTTCACAATAATTGTTTTGGGTAGTTTCTACCGATATTTTATAAGCGAAGAAAAATTAGGCTTTAAAATAACGACGAGAGTCATAAAAAAAAAGAACTTGTATCGTTATATCTTCCAATGCATGAGATTGGGTTCGAAATTGTTTTGAGTAAACTAGGAGTATTGTGTCAAAGGAATCATTACAAACATTAGAAGTAGTCGAATCCAAAACCCTAGATTCATCTCTCCTTGATAAACCAAAAATCCAATTTAATTAGTTTTTCTTAGCATTATTTTAGTTAATCTTAAACCAAATCTTCATAAAAGTCCGATCAACGAACTTCTACTTACCACCTATAAAACTACATCACAATACCTCCCCATGGCCATCCCTAGTTGTAAATTACTATTTTTCTCGTAGTGGGATTACCTCACCTCGATCAACCAATCCGATAAGTCTTTCTAACTCTTTTCTTTTTAGTATTTTGTTTGTTGAAACCGAAACCGCATAAGATTTTCCAACACCTATTGTTTAGGCATGTAGTTGTTTGTTTGATTTATTCCAGTTATGTTACCAGTAGCACCACTAAGTCGGGGTTGTTTTAATCCTATTTCTTAGCTCTTGTAAGGCTATTTATAGCCATCTCCATTCTGCTCTGAATAACAAGGAAATACAATCTTCTTCCTTTACATTCTAGTCTCTAGATTGACAAATACGAAAACGGACGAATCGCTCAAATCAAAAACCTAACAAAAACAGGAGACTACATGATGTGAAGAAATAGATATAGGCAGTTTCGTCGCCGGTACCGGGGGTATACAAAACAAAGTTGATACTTTTTGATGGGGCAGGTAGATATATCCTAAGGGTGCAAGGATCGAGGGGTACCACTACCAATAATATTTTTCAGGGGTATATAGAGGTATACAGAGGAACAATTAAGATTAGGAACAGGAATAATTAAGGTCACGGAGAACTCTAGGTTTATACGCAACTATTACTTAATTATCTAATTCATCCTTCCGCAAGTTTCCTAGTTTCACTACAATTCAAATACCAAAATTATTTAGGTTTGCGATCAATTTCTCTATAAATACAATAACTATCTCCATGATTCTCAAATTTAGTAAAATCATAGCCTTAAGCTAATAACGATATATGGGTAATCTAATTGTAAAAGATTTATTCAAAGTAACTTCATCTTCTTCTTCTTGCTTCAAAAGAAAAAATATTTCTTCCTCTTCTTCAAAGCCTAGCTTATTGCATGCAAGACTGCAGGAATCATCGGCAGCCATATCAAAACTATCCGAGGATATTTTGTTTGATATCTTTCTTCGCTTAGGTCACAGCTCTATCTTAAAGTGCAAGCGTGTTTCAAAGGTATGGCATTCTGTTATATCTAGCCCTTTTTTCATAAACGAGTGGTTGGCAAAGTACACAAGTATTGATAATTTTGTTGCATGGTTATTTTTTTATAATACTCATTGTCTACATAAATATAAGAAGAAGAACTCGGTTACTAACACCTTAGCTTCAACTGCGACTCCTTATTATTCCACTCGATATGTTTCTGGTATTGATGGGCGGAACTTAGAATTTCTATACGGTTCAATCACATTCAAGGAAAATCAATTTCGTTTGGGATCAAGCTATGGTTTAGCTCTCTATCAACAAACAACAAAATCTAGTGACTCAATATTGGCCGCTAACCGCTTTTGGTCCAAAATCTTCGGGGTTGCTTTTTCCGAAAATTCTTGGGGATATAATCATCCAGAACTAAGACATTACCAGGAAAAATACTATGTTTTCAATCTACTTACCAGAAAAACTATCACAATTGAACGACCCTCTGATAAATGGATTGCCGGTCACTGCATCATTAGTATACCTTCCACTGCGCATGCATCATTCTGTTCCACAATGGTCGTGCGTATTCCACAAATTTGGACCCCATCCAAAGAATTTGAACTTGATATTTACTCTTCTGACACGGATGAATGGCAAGCGCGAAGGGTTTCATGTTCACCGGGAAAAACTATTACCATTAAAACTCTCACTTCACTGGATGTAGTCGCCCATAATGGAGTATTATACTGGATTAACGGAGAAAATAGTGTAGAAATTAGAACAATTGATCTCAGGAATGACAAGGGCATTGATGATTTTCATCGATGCAAGGCTCAGTGCCTGCCTGTGGAGTACGATAGAGATGGATGTCTAGGGGCACAATTGGAAGGCCATATATGTTACTGTTCAGTTAAAAACCACAAGTTGAATTTATGGGAACTTCGCCTCGTAGAGAACTCTAATAGAGATAAATGGGATTGGTATTTGGTTCACAAGGATGTTGATATAAGTAATATCAGTAACTATTCTAACTATAAACCTTCAGCATTGAATCCATTGGATTGCGATATTGTACTCCTTAGGAGTTACAATCTTTGGAACAGTTTTTTGGCATACAACATTCGGACCAGAAAAATCATAGAGCCTAAAGACTTCTTTAAATCATGAGGAGGCTTCACATGACAAGTAGAAGTATTGAGAGCACAACAGAAAAAGACGTGGTCGACGCGAAGTAATTATTACTTAAAAGATCAGCAATACCTGGCTTTTGGAAAGAAAACTATGAATGGGTGATCAACTATGTTTTCACGTTTGAACAGAAAAAAAGTTGATTTTGTTTTGTTTTTATTCATTTATTTAGTTAGTTCTCTGGAGTTCGTATTATTTACTGAATTTGCTAATATATTAAGTAACTTGCATACATTTCACCAAATCATTGCTACTCTTTGGAGAATAGATTTCCAGCATTCCAAACATTCTATTGTACAGCTCCAACATAAATTTAAGACGATTCAGATCATACCCGCCCATATTCATTTCTAGGCCATCAAATAGGGTCATCATGAAGTAAAAGAAGGTGAACTTATCGACCATTTATAAGTGCAATCAAATTTTCATTATAGTTTGCAGAAGTATGTTAAATATAAGTCAAAGAGAACAAGTCGCCAACAAAGTGTATTACTATATATGTTGTAAAAGGCACTAGGCGAGGCGCCAAACCTAACGCCTAGCGCCTAGGCGCGCCCTAGGCGATCATTTATAGAATTTGTATGCTCTTTTAGACTTGTATGATAAAACATAATCCCCAAGGAAAAAGAGACATCAATCACGTTATTCCCTTCAAAACTTGATTATTATTTATTTCCATATTGTGATAATTGATTGATATACACAAAGTTTCCATACTTTGATCATCCCTTCCTTTATGGTTAATACTGCCATGATATATACCTCATTATTACAGAAGTTTCTATATATATCCTAATCCACTACATCAATTACGTTATTCTCTTTCAAATCACATTATTATTATTTCCATATTTTGATCAATGATTGCTGACGGTGATTGATATTTCAATACACATATAAGTTTCCATACTTTGATCATTCATTGTCCATGCGTTGATATTTCCGTGATAACCTCCTTATTAATGAAATTTCCATATTTTAACCATTGACCAGGGACGTAATTATACGTAGCAATATTAATATCTTACAATGAATGAAGTTTCCGTATTTCAATCACTAATTGACGAGGAGGTCGATATATAGCAATATTATTATCTAGATGTTTCCACAGCTCCAAACCTCCCTTCCGTAACGGCAACCCATACCATTCCAGTGTTTAGAAAACCGGACCGGATCGGCGGGTTAGCCCAGTAAACCGGTGACCCAGCCACTTTTCCGGGCTGGTCCATTATTGACCCAGTAAATTTCTCAAAAACCGTCCTCTTTTGTGTGAACCAGATAACCCGGCCGAGTTGACTCGTGATCCGGCCGACCTAACGTGGTTTCAATAGGTCGAATCAGAGAAAAAGAAACGAAGATTGATTTCTTGAGTTATAAAAACAATAATTGTTGAATCAGAAAAAAACTATTGTTTCAAATCCCACTTTGATTTGCTAAGTAATTTATTAGTGATTTGTTTGTTGTGAAGAGAGTACTCTTTTCAACTTCAAGAGCTTCAATAAATCTTTGTTGATTTTGAGAAGTTCCCCAATCTTCTTCAATGGATTATCAAATTGATTAACAATAGTAATATTAGAGGATTAACTTTATAAGAGTCTACAAGATCTATCAGTACTAATATAAGAACATATTGATCAAAAAAAAAAGAAGAAAAGAACAGATCTACATCCATGTTGATGATGTCGTAGTGTTGTGATCAATAAGGCGGATGAGGTCGCGAGGTTGTTGTTTTGATGATCAATAAACAAATATATAATCAAGACAAATACTGGTCGGATGGTGTTGTGATGGTTAGTGAAAATAAAACAGAAAAATCGAAATAGAAGCACTGTGTGCTGTGTAAGTAGTGAAGAAGAAAGAGAAGGGAAGAAAGAGATGGGCCGTAGAAAATGGGGGGCACAATTAGGTTTGCTAAAAATAAAGAGTATTTAATTAATATACATTAAAACTTCAATAAATTAATCCGCGATAAATTAATAACTTCGCTAAAATAATATTTTTTGCCAGTCCCGACTTGGGCTAGTGTATTAAATTAATAACCTCGCTAACTTTATAAGATAATAAAAAATTTGAGTATCCAATAGGGCCCAACTGAAATATAAATTAATAATCATTATAATAGCATTACATTACTGGTGCGTTACTAAAATAAGATTCCAAAGTTGTTTGTTTCTTGTTCACATTTAGGCAACACCGGATTTCATCTCTTAATTTTTTTTGTAGTCTCTTGAGGAGTTCAGGAATGCCTTTTTCAAATTTGTAGGAAGAAATCATTTAGCTTACTATCGATAAGATTGTTTATTTACGAGAAACTGGGTTCATTTGAGATGTATTCTGATGCTTACTTAATTGTATTTGATATCTTTCCTTGACACACTTGTATGTTAAATTTTTCAAGAAGCCATTTTTTGTGTTTCTCTTTGAGTCGAATTTGGATTGGAATGACTAAACTCACACAATGCGTTTCGAATCTTTTGTCATCGTGGATTTTTTGACACCTTTGAGATGAGAAGTATGAGCTATTGTTACACTCTTCTTTTGTATTGTTGCTTTTTGTTTCTTTTAACATCAAAAGATATATAAATTTATGCACATAATATGCAATATACTATACTATGTTATATTATATTATGCCAAAAATTTATTACTCATCAATTTGAATTGAAAATTATATCTCAAGATATTTGTTATTATGGGAAACCATTAAGTTTAACTTAAATATTTTCTTTTATTTTATATTTGAAACTTCAATTTAGAGTGTTTCGATAATTTAATACTTCGCTAAATTGATAGAATTTTTCAGTCCCAATATTATTAATTTATTGAAGTTTTATTGTAATCAGAACAAGGGTATTGTATATTTGTACATGAGTTTGTGAGTATTCTTCACATTCGACCCAGTGAACCCGGGTTGACTCGCCGGTCAAACCACTAGACCCTGACCCGGTAACTTTTCCGGTTCGACGCCCGGGCCGGTTTTCAGAACATTGTAACCATTCTTCTCCGGCCATGAAAACTAAAGGTCCCCGTTTTATAACTCCACTTCTCTCCTTTTCATCAATGCCATTAACTCGAGATCTTTTACTACCATAAACCACAGCCATCTCGTATCACATGCTCACATCACCTTTGCATTAATAACCATCACCGATAATATCACTGAGAACATTCTTTCTCACTGCAACCCATTCCATCGACATCACCCTCTCATCACCAATGATGATCAACAAACCCTTGTTTCCTTCCTATTCCATTACAGAATCGATCTCGTCTTCGACTTTGGCAGCAGCCATCACTCATTATTCTCGACTACACATCCATCTTCTTTTTCAAAATAGTTAGCTACATCACCAATCAATCAATATTATCATTAATTGTTTGGTGATGTTTCCATATTATAATCTCTGATTGATATTATCGCGTGTTGGAGATTATTATTGATCGTCAGTGTAAACCTATGGCGCTTTTGGAGCTTAGTCTAGCGCCTAAAACTTCCTCGAGGCGCCTAAAGCTCTATACTCCCTCGCCTAAGGCGCTAATGTAGGAAGTAGTGTAAAACTTGATTCCTAGGGCGCTGGACTTGCGCTTGGTGGGCCCTAGGCGCCAAAGACGCTCGCCTTTTATAACATAGATTACTATATGTGTAAATGTATTAAATCAGATATCAAATTTGCAGTCCATACCAAATTTATGTTTCTATACTACTCCCTCCGTTTCTAAATAATAGGCAGGTTTGTGTGCAAATTTACACACAAACCTGCCTATATTTTTTGAAACGGAGGTAGTAGTTTTCATTGATGGTACTGTAATAACCTTCGGAATAACTATAATTTTGCAGAAATACAAAATGGTTATCATTCATAGTACTGTAATTCACATAAACAATAATAATTAGGCAATCCCAGACTAATTAAAGCACCTAGAGTAAGCATCGTTTTTATTTTTTCCATTGACCAAATAAATTTGTAAGTCATTGATAACATATTTGTAGTTGGGCACGTATTGAGCTTTCGTTTCTTTAAATTGCAAGTCTAGTGGGACGTCAAAGTCGCAGAGGATGCATGTAGGATGCAATGGACTATCGACAAGCTAACCTGTGTGTTGGTGACAGCCTCTTGACATTTTTTTATTTTTACTTTTATGCGCTTGTTTTTTCCATAATTTGCACCAAAAACTGTCTTTGATAAAACTGAACTGAGCCTGGGCCTCATGGGGGCTTGATCAGGTTAGGAACTCTTAGGGTTTACCAAGGTGATGAGCACCTACTATATAAAGTCACTTGGAATCTCATACTCTCATTCTCATCGAACAAAACCGTGCCGTCTCCTGCTCTTCTTTCTCTCTCTGTAGATCAGATTTACTCTTGAGATTTTCTCTTTGAGAAATGATAATAGAGATAAGACAGATGTTTGTTTATCATGAGAATCCTCATACACACAAGTGAATCAATTTTCTCATAATGACTTATCCTCTCAAAATATATGCATAACTCTATGATCTAACCCAAAGATTCAGGTGGTTTTCTTCTTTTGAGTTGAAAACCCCCATTTCACCTTTTTTTAATCTTCTTGAAATGAAAAATAGGCGGCTGTTCAGATTGGATGTGTAACTTGGAGTGGAACATTATCAACAAGGAATTTTAGGAATCAGTTTACGTAATATATTGAATATATGTGCTAGCATATGGGATTTGAATGATTATCATATGTGTAATAGGAATCAGTTTATGCAATAATCAAGAATCAATAAAAGTATTGGATGATCCCTTATCATATTTGTAACAGTTGGTAATTTAATATGTGATATTAAATTAATCTTTCCTTTGAATATGTATTTCCTCTAGGGGAAAATAACTTTATCAAGAAATGTTGTTTATGAATTCCTGAGCGTTCATTTTTAATGGTTGTCCATCATAGACGCTCACTAACACTAACTTTGTTAGCGAGTTCAGGAGGAATGTTAGGTTCAGTTTGGCAAGGATGAGAGCATGTGTTATTGTTAAAAGGAAGATGCTGTTCAAGGTGCTGCAAGCAAGGATAAAAGCAAGTGCACTATCCGTGATTTTTATTTTTTTTAGCAATTCTAGATGTGCTGTGTATACAGATTTCAGCTAATTTAGTACACCAAATTGGTATTTCACTTACATTGCACCAAATACCTACAAATGTTCGAAGAAACCTAGTTGAAAATTCTCACCCTTGGATTGTGAGAATCACCTAAAGAGACTCTATCCACTGCTGCAATTGTTTCACAGCACATGACAAAACCAAAAACCCATGAATTCTTTCTTGTATCCCATCTTTACAATAATGAGGATAATCAAAATGAAAGGAATTAGAATAACCATTTTTTTTTCTTCCTTTGGCTCTATAAAATGTAAGTTATATGGCGCCTAGTTCAACTGACTTCTTTGCCTCTTATTATTGCACCTTGCAACATTATGAGAAGGAGTGCTTAGTGCTTACAAACAAACAAATTGAAAAAATTGGACAGGCACTGGCAAGCGCCCAGTCTTGTGATGGTGGTAATGAGGTAGCTTGGTTCTTAGTAACACCTGAACATTTATAGTGATTTTAAAGAATAAGGAGATAAAAAGAATTAATATCAAGGAGTCAGGCAAGGAACATATCAACAAGGTTTCAAGTGTCCTACTTTGCTCACATTACTTGTTAAATTTTCCGATATACACCAACCTAATTATACTAAAAAAATGAGACTGAGATATCAATCGTAGGAGAAGAAGTGTTTTTGTGTTACTGTTTTAAGCACACAGGTTCGTTGTCCTTCCCATGATATGGTAACAATCCAAGGAAACAAACATTTTTCACTACTATTAATGATGATGTTCCCTTAAGTTCTCCTAGTCACGATAGGTGGTCAGTTACACAATGATAGTGGCACTTGGGGGAGACAACAACAACAAAGACCTATGAACCAACTCTGGAAGCATTGTTCTATACATACGAAATTTTTTAACGCTTACCGGCTGGATGAAGGCACTGGAATTTACTACTATCATAAGAAAAACATGTTGATATGGATAATTAATACTGTTTTTTACTTGTCTGAACACATCAAACAAAATCATAAATGTATTTTTAAGTCAATGAAATGGGAATCTTCAGTGAGGTTCAGATAAATTTTGGTTTAGTGGATTCATTTGGGGTTATGTTTTCATGAATGTGCATTTCTCTCCAATTAAGGTTAATAGGTTGATTAATTGACACCGACTAATGGATGCATGAATCGGAAATCATCGAATGGGACTACTTAAATGATGTAGATAGACCAACTAATGGATGCATGAACCAAATCACCAAATGGGACTCGATTAGTGAGCTGCTGCCTGGTGCCACACAAATTTACGTCTGCTTGATTGTTTGCTTGTCTCACTGTAAAGGATCTTGCGTACGTAACAAAGAAGAATCAGTGGAGAGGGTTTTCCTTCAAGTGAAAGCTTCTCTATTCAGTTGGGCAAGTGTTCATATTTCCTTTAACCAATTCAAGTTTGCAAATTTCATCCATGATTGGCGGGTTTTTAAAAGGTAACCGGTGGTATCTTATAATAGGGAAAGGTTTTTGTATATCCTTGTAATTTATGGCATGTTTATGTTGTAAGTTTGAAGTGCTTTCTCAGCTCTTTCTCGAATGAATTTTATCTTTTCCAAAAAAAACGAAACTTTGACAAAAAATCAGTTCCTCATTCTGCTGAGATTTTTTTGAACCCTCATTTGGGGCATACATATGGATGACCCTAACTAGTGTGGGGTGATAAGGGGTGTCTAATGAGTAGTTAAGTTACTTAAATACCCTTGATTAATTACTTAATTTTAATATTAATTTTTTTTTAAATGTGCTATAATGATTCACTATTACACATAGCTCTTAGTTGGCAACCTAGCAACAAGCTGGGCCCCAACTCCTCTTTGGATAGTAACACCTAATCGATAAAAAATAAAACTACCAAAACCACTACTAGCATCATTACTAACTAAACAGTTCCTTAAACGCTTAAAAAAAATCAAAGTGTCCTCACCAAGCTCTCCCAAGGTGGCGAAGGCTAGTACACCCAAACCGTATCCGTGAGCCGCGCACTTGTCCAAGTATTTGGCCCGTTTGCGAGAAACCGCACCTGAAATAGCCTTACCGGGGGCGAAAGAACGGACACCATCACCAGTAAAAGGAGAGACACCTGTAACGTCCATACAAACGTCTTGCTCATTTTCCCAGTTGAGGACAAGAATATCAGCAGGTTTTAGGTCTTTAGTGTTTTTTAAAGAATTTTTTTTTTTATTTCTATAATTTAAAAATAATTAAAAAATATAAATAATAAGGGTATTTTTGCCATTATGAAAAATGGCTAAATAAGGGCACCCTAAAAACACTATTTACATTTGTGTTTTTGTCTTATTCATGAGGCCCCAAATGATGGTTCATTTTTTTCAGTTCAATTGCGTATGACATATGGTTGGTATAAATGAATTGCTCGGCCAACTTATAGTAATGCTGGGCCTGAGCCACATAGGGCTTGATCCGGTTAGGTTTCTGAGGCTTTAGCAAGATGACCACTATATAAGAAGAGATTAATGATTGTCGATTAATAGGAATCGGTTTATGTAACAAGAAATCAATCAATAAAAAATTTCTGGAATATTAATGATTGTCGATTAATCTTCTGTTCAAAAGAATAATTGTTTGTGTAGCAGTGATGAAAATTCTTGCAGATTTATGTTTGTTTTGAGCTGGTATTTGTCATAACTTATACTAGCGATTAACAAATGCTTTGTGGAAGTTTGTTTAGTTTTAGTGGTAAAGCCTTGTTATGTAGTAGTGCGTAGAAGTTATTTAATTTGGGAGGCAGATAATTAAAAGTTTGTATACATTGTCCACACACAATCAGATTAGCATTATTGAGTAGATCTGAAAATAGAAAACAACAATTGTGAAAGAAAATAATAATGGATTTGAATTGAACTTAAGTTATAATCAACCATTAACATGCTTTTCATTCATATACAAACTGAAAAAATGAAGGATCTGTAGTAAACTAGTAGAAGACTAGCAAATACAAAAATAAACAAGAACCGATCTGCATTTCACATCAAAAAAATCGCCATTACATCTAAAGTTGTGTATAGAGTCACACAGAAACCATTACCGACTAATATATGTCCGTCACTCTCTCTCTTCAATCAATTGGAAAATTTCCTCCTTTCTACAAGTGAGGTGAGAAGAACTCAAAAGTTCAAGTGTATCAGATGTTATTTTTTTGAGAGGAGAAATCATTATGCTACAATTGTTGTGGTTGATGATGGCGAAGGATCCGACATGAATTGTTTGTAATTCAATTAATGGGTCATGATGATGATAATCCATTAATGGCTAAATCTTAGGGTTTAATTTTCTCTGCACAGGTTTGGGAGGCACAGAGTATTTGGGAACGCTCTTCTTCTTATGTATAGGGCTAATCTGCGGTTTCAGATTACGTTTTAATTATGATCGTCGATGCATTTTTATCACTGACCGTATTTGCAGACCGACATATCTTCATAGACGGCTGTGATTTGTTGTTTTTATACTAGATATCACCGGGGCCTTACGGCCCCGGCTCAACCTCTGGTTAGTGTAAAGCGTCACATAGTCTAGGTATGATTGTTAGCTTGACATTTCCCTTGAAAATATTATGAAATATCAATAATATGATTATTATATAGGTATCTCCAACGTTTATTTAGATACAATTATGTTGTATTTATCTGTTGGGTCTTTTAAGTCTCCGGTTCTTGTTATGAGATCCTATATACGTGAGAACATGAACCTTTATCTCGTAATATTCTCGTTCCCAAATTCAGTGGTTTTTGGAAGAGTAAATGGTGTTTAGTACAATCCCATTTTCTCTTTGTACTGGTTCATAAGGTCATGTATATTTATTTAAAAGTTCGGCAAGTAGATTTTGTTTTGCTCCTGTATCCTTTCTCAGTGGTATTGGAAATGTGTTGGCATCACAATCGCATGAATATCATTTTATTTTAATTATTTGTTGGATTACCATGCTATTGATAATTTGTTTGTATGATTCCATCTATTATATAGCAGATTCAACATAATTAATAGCTCATGACATGGCACAACCTATTATTGGGTTTGGATGGTGTTTGCGGTTAATGATGTTGCATTTTCTAATTATTGAATAAACATCGATTGTTATACAAACACGATATAATCATACCTAGGAATTT
>JAJJWX010004314.1:0-142942 GCA_023529315.1 Papaver bracteatum
GACATTTTTTGTGGGTTTTAGGGGGAGGCCTAATAGGTAAGTTACAAAAATACCCTTATCCTTTAAAAACCTATTACCCTAAATCAGTTTTAATTTTTCTTTTCATTTCATCTTCTTCTCCTCCACAACCCTACCCTACCGGCTCCATCACCAAAACTCGTCGATCAATTCGATAACATCGTCGATTCGAAAACTCCGATTAATCTTCATCAATGGATCCACCACGGAAGAAGGCAACTCGTATGAAAGAAACTAATCGCAAACCCAATGAATATAACCCTGGAATTGCAAGTTTGGTTGCTAAGAAAGTGAAGAAAAAAACAGTTGAAGAAGAAGGAATTGAACCACATTTGAAACACGTGAAATGGTGCGCTTAAGAAAGTAAGGGCTTGTTTAAACTCACTCTAGTACTTCGATTTCTTATTTGCATGTCAAATTAGGTCAGAAAATTCGAATTTGTGAATTGGCAGTTGCCACGCCGACAATGTTTTTTTTATCGACCCTTCTGGGGTTTCATAGTTAGGGAGTAGACGGAAAGGTATAAGGTTGAAGAACCTTCCGGCTAGGTAGTTTCTGTAACTGCTACTAGCAGCGCCGGCAGGTTATTCAACTAAATACGTGCCGGCGTCATTTTAGTTTTAAGGAAGCCGGCATCTTATTCGTGTTTTACCATGCCGGCTACTTTTCTTTGAATGTCTCCTGATGCCTAGAATATTTTGTCCCGGAAGGGTATTTTTTAAAACCATGCCGGCGCTTTGTCGGCCGGCAATATATGGTTAATGGACCTTGCCGACCTGTTTAGTGAAAATTCCTTGTATTTACTGTGTAAATTTGTTTGTTGGCAGGAAGGCTATTTTGATGACACCTACTTAGGGTATGGCTTAGCCGGTAAGCATATTTTGGTCGACCTTTCCGGCTATGTGTCCGCCGGATAGGTTTTTTTTGTATACCCTGCCGACCTTTGATTATTTTTTTCTGAATTATTCTTGTTCAGATTGCGAACGACAAAGAAGAAAGCTGCTCTGAAAGCAGCTCTTAGTAGTCCTCCTTCAAAACCTCCTCGTGTTGGTGATAAACTCTTGTCTTCAAAACATCGAGGGGCATATGTTGAGCGGGGAACGACAAAGATCATTATAAGCAATAATCCAGAACCACCATCTGAACCCAGTGATTCAGACGACACTCCAGATGAAGACCAATCAATTCCATCTGGTAGAAGAGGTGATGATGATGATGTTGATGAAAGAATTCCAGCTGCTGGAGGAGGCAACAATGATGATGATGATGATGATGGTGATCAAGACATGCCACATGTTGGAAGAGATAATGATGATGATGATGGTAATAGAGATAAAGGTAAGAAAACCGTCGAAGAGGAAATTGTTGAAAAGGAAGAGGAAGAAGAAGAAGGAGATGGAGAACAAGTTGTTGAACCCACCGAAGCTTCAGGGTCAACTTCAACCGGAGCAAGGAAGAGGGTGATCACTAAACCACAGAATTCTCACATTCCTTCCGAACACTTGATGGTTAAACTGAAAAAATATGAGGACCCAAGGGGGACCCCAAGAGATGGTGGCAATGTTCTTTTTGGATACAAAGACTCATGGGCATGTACGATCCATAATACTATCGTAAGTAATCTTAATCCGTCTTTGTTCTTTATTCAAGTGTGTAACTATCTTAATTAAATTTGCGTCAAGTTTTTGTATATCTTTTTATTTTTTATTTTTTTTGGTATTTAGGATCACAAGAATGCCATCATGCCATCCGTCTCATGAGGCGCCAAGCTTCGTGTTCAGTGGCTCATACTTGGGATCTTGACAAGGAATGTGAGGATGTGAAAGTGATTGTGAGGAACTCCGGGTTGATGCCTGCGATTGAGAGTTCGAATATTAATCTTGATAAAGTTACCGTCTCTGCATTCTGTGAAAGGTTCTACGGAAAGACTGATACCATGTTATTCCCGTTTGGTGAGAAGGAGATAACTCCCGATGATGCTCAACAAATTCTAGGCCTCGAGGTTGAGGGAAAAGTAGTCTGTGAGGGGATGGATAATTCGATATCTTTCAAGAAGATTTACGATTTGAGCAAGAAATTGTTCGGTTGGAATCAGGTTCAGACGGAGGCTGTTCTTGACACGAAGGATGGTCGTCTAACCAAGAAGTTTAATACGAAGAGTTTGAGGGACACATTATGGGATACACAGTCAATCCTTGACAGGGAAGGAATGGTGAACCCAGTGCGAATCAATGCTGCCGCGGCCGGTTATTTGCTATACGTCCTGGGCAAATGTATCTTCTCCGACAGTTCGGAAACCAAGTGGAGGCCGGTTACTTGCAACTATTGGATCCCTTAAATAAGATGCGTGAGTATTCTTGGGGTACTGCGGTGGTCGCCTTCTTGAACAATGAGTTGACAAAATGTTCTAGGGCACTCACTAAGCAAGTTAGCGGAAACACATGTCTCTTCCAGGTAATTTTATTGTCTAAAACATTTATATTACCGAATATTCTCGTAAGATAAGGCTCTTACTAAACTTTTTTTTTTTTGCATAGGTTTGGATATATGAGCACTTCCCTTCCTTGTTCAAAGAGAGCTCATACATCAAAGTGGATGAGAATGTTGCGGTTAATAGGCCAAGAGCGCAAAGGTACATTTTTAAGGGTACTCAGGATAAGGAAATGCCGCAAAAGCTTACGAAAATCTGAAGTACCATCGACGAATTGACTGCGGAGGGGGTGATTTTTGATCCGTATTAGGATGCTATAAATCAAGGTTTAATCCATCCTAGAAATGAATTTATTGCATTATACTATGGACCCTTGATGACTGTGTTTGAAGGATTTTCAATGTACGATCCACATCGAATTATGCGAAAATTGGGTTACGTCCAAGAAGAACCTCATTTCGATGAAGATAAGCCGTTGTTTACTGTGAACCGGGATGAGTGCACCACGTCCCAAAAAACAATTAACGTCTCTTACGCTCCACCGCCGGCTCAAGAACATTGGGAAAATAGACGTGGACGTAACATCGATGTGAGTCTTTTGGACGAGGTGACCAACGCTCATGAAGCTACTGAGAAATACATGGCGTGGTACTTGGAATGGGATCGTCCTACTGTGATTAGGAAAATGACTGCTGAAGAAATGGCTCTAAAGAAGAAGTTGGAAGCGAAATACCCATCAACATTGCTTAAGTTCTTTGTAAGTATATTTAGAGTTTCTCTTACTATTTTAAGATTGATTGCATTACCGAATCATTCTATTCATTGTTTGTTGTTTAATTGAAAATAGAAGGAGCATTTGAAGACCTTTGGGAAGGTGTTGTTGTGCGCGAGAGAAAAAGGAGAGCCTTTGTCGATTGAAGAGCAAAGCAAGCACATTGACTATGTTAACAGTGTTGGCAATGAGGATGCCAATGAAATGTTCAAGCAACTTGAGGCTCAAGTAAAGGCTGAACAAAAATCTAGGAGAGAAGCACAAGCCAAGATGAAGGCTGATAAAAAGAGGACTCGTGGTGGTGAAGGTAGCAGCAGTGATCGTGGTGGTGAAGGTAATTCTCCAAAACGGGGCCGTGCTCGTCGTGGACGTGGTCGTAGTCAATGAATGCTTTCTTAGTTCATTTCTTTATGTTATGGTGGATAAATGTTTAAGTTAATGGTGTGGACAAAATTTTTTTTAAGGTTTATGGACGTGTTTTCATTTTGGAAAAAAATGTTGGATTTCTAGTTGTTGAATGAATGGTTTGTTTTGCTTTGTAAAATTTTAATGCATAAGCCGGAATGCTTCTTTAAATTTACCCTACCGGGTGTCCCAGGGCCGGCATGGTGGTGAACTGTCAGAGTGCCGGCCTTGACAAAGGAAATTGTGTAGTTATCAGAGCCGGAATGTATCAAAATGATAACCCTTATGGCTGAATCGTAGCCGGCAATGTATTGACCCAATATAGTTCCGGCGGTTTTGTTGCAAAACAACTTTTCTCCTCATGCCTAAAATCTTACACGACCGGCATGGTAACAAATTTAAGACCCTGCCGGTCTGGTTTTGACTTGTACCTCACCGGCGGAATCAAAATTCAACTTTTTGGCAAGTACAATTTCATTGATTGACTTGTACTTGAGCACTATAACGACCAAATTTGGGCACAATCCTATAAATACACTACTTCTCTCTACAAAACAACACACAACTATTTGCATATACTCTCCAAAGCTCATATCATCATACGCTCTAACTCACTCAACATCTCTCTACAAACAACAATGGCATCGTTTGATTCAAATGAAGATTTGGCAATCACCAAAGCTTGGTATGGGGAAGATCGACTTAGACGTCAATCCTCCGAAATGGAGGATTCCAAAACATTTTGGGCTAGGGTACACAACAAATTTTGCGGCGAGTTTGGGAATCCTAATGCAAGAAGTATTCAACAAGTCCAAGATAGGCACCTAGTAATCGAAAATGCGATAATTTCTTTTTTAGCTCTCCAACCTCGGATTTTTAACACTCGCCCCTTCACCTTGTCCATTGCACAATTTGTAAGTAATTTTGTGGGTTTTTTTTTACGTACCTCATGTTGTGTTATCTTCCAACAAAACACCACTAACAAATGTAAGCTTGTTTTTATAGCACGAAGCCGTGAAAGCGCGCTACTTGGAAGTAAAGGGGGAAGCATTCGCATTCGATGCAAGCTATCACTTATTGGCCGATAGCATCCCGGTGGATAACCCGGACTACTTGGATGCGGTATCGTCTTCGTCGGAGGAAGATTGATGGCTTTAGAAGTTTTTGTAAAGGTTTTGTGGGTATAACTCTATGAAAGCCCTCACGAGACTATAACTCATCCACTAGGGTTTCCTAGGGGTTTAAAGGCTTGATGCACATGCTAAGTGCATTCGTTTTTATGTTTCAATCAATGTAGTAACCAAAATTGCACGAATAAAGTGAATTACATCTTCCATAGTTTCTGTTTTCTGTTTGGCATAAGTAAAGGTCGGCAATGTTATAAATCCATAACCTTCCGGCCACATATCAGCCGGCATGTAAAAAAAATATTTGCTTGCCGACGTTATGACCGCCGGCATTGTAGGAAGATTTACCATGCCGAACGTAAAATTATGTTCCAATATACTCGGCGTGTTCTTCAACCGAGAAAATTCCGGCGCATAAAAGTCGGCAGCTTATTCAAAGGGAACCACGCCGGCGCATAAAAGTCGGCAGCTTATTCAAAGGGAACCACGCCGGCGCATAAAAGTCGGCATCTTATTCAAAGGGAACCATGCCGGTAAAACTTAGCCGACATTTTATTCAAACTATAACCCTGCCGGCCTCTGAAAATTTTCAAAACCAAATTTTTTTGATCGAAATCGAAATCATAAGACAGAAGAAAGGTTTAATCTACTGATTTTCAAAATTTTAATTTAAACTCAATTAGTTAACTTAATCAGAGTTTTAGTGTTAATTAACAAAGGGCATATTAGCCATTTAGAAAATACAAGGTTAAGGGGTGGCTTGGTTTTACTTCATAATGACCTTATTTTGTCTTATTGGGTATACCCCAATTAATCTGGGTATACCCTAATCAAGCCAGGTTTGCAAAAGCGTTTTTGTTTTTGCAAATATCAAAATAGATAAACTATAGTCTTCAGATGGGGAAATTTACTTTCACAGGTACATTTTTATCCTAACAGAACTTTGAGTTCTCCGGGATTATTGCCAACAACAAAACATTACTATCTTGAGCTCTTTTATTGAATGTTAATGTTGAGCGTCTGCGTGTGAAGCAGAAGATAAATACCCATGTGAAGTTTTTTGAAAGCACGCTTGTATTTCATTAGTCAATAGTGAAAACTACAGGGAGACCCATTCTTTGCATCTTTCCCACTGTGAAACCCACACTCAAAAAAGTTCATGGGCGCACCCATTTCTTCGTAAAAAATTATCAGCAAACCCATTTTTTGGAAAATTATTTTCTTCGTGAAAAGTATTCTTCTTTCTTCTCACTATCTTCTCTTTCCATGTTCTTCATTTGCTAGTGATTCTGTGAGATGAGTGTCCAAATTAAGTGAATAGATTTTATTGATGAAGTTGTATAAACAATGAAGGAGATGATCTACATCAGCAATTGGTTTTAAAAAAGCGAATCCTTTTCTTAACTCTTCTTTTTAGTTTGAGCTTTCAGATCTGGTGGTTTTTAAACAAAATTTTGGAAAATCAAGTTTCAGTGAATTTTCTAGTTTGGGTTTAAGAATTTCATAGTTGAACCTCAATGGCCAAGAATGGACAGGTACGCTCCAGATGCCCCAGGCACTCTTGGCTCAACCGTGTACCTCAGCGCTTTAATCATATTATGCACTCCTTAGAAGAGATCTGCGTACCTTAGTCGCCCAACCTAAGTCATATGCTTAAGATGAGAATCCAAGGAGCCTCTCCTGGATGGGATTTATTGATCCCAAATCTTCACGACTCAGGTTCCAGGGGCGGTGTAACCTTTTCCCTGAGCCATGCAGCAGGTACCCCTTCTATGATGCACTTTAGGTCTTACATTTGCCTATTGAGAAATTTTGATTTCGCGAACTAGGGTGTACGCCGTAGTAGGTTCGCCGCTTTCTAATTGTTCTGTTTCTTCTTTTGCATTTCAGCTCTGTTATAATTTATCGATCTTATCTTTGATATTCAATAAAATATATTTTTGAAACTTTTTACAACGAATCAGTCATACATCTTTCTGTCTTTTCTCAACTTTATTTTCATTTCACACTTTAAATTTCTCACCTCTGCTACCTTCTTCCTCTGCATCTTTAATATGTTCTGCTACTTTCTTACCTTCTGCGAAATGTTCGCCACCTTTTGTTTTCAGCAAGCATTGACTTCGCAACATTCTTTCTTCTCTCTGCTCTATTTCATCAACCATCAATCTTTCACCTCTTTGTTTTTCTCTGACGTTATACTTCCAATTCTCCTTCTTTGCAGCTCGTTCTTCGCATGACTCTACATCAATTTCATAATACTTCTTTCCTTCTATCCAATCTCCTTTTATAATACCAACCCCACTGGGATGAGGGAACTTGATGCACTGATGAAACGTTGATGCTACACCTAGAATCCCAAGTAACCAAGGTAGACCAATTAATGCGTTATATGGTGATTCCACATTAACTACACAGAACAGAATTTCAGAAGATATTTATTTCAAAGGAATTCATATAGTAACCTCCCCTTTAGGCTTATTGGCAGTACCATTAAAACCATAGATTTTGTAAGTTGAAGGTACTAGATCCTCATCTTTCCCCCCCATGGTATTATAAGCATGATAGAACAGAATATCCTCCGAACTTCTAGTATTAATCAGAATCCTGTTAATTTCCCATGAACTCCCAACTTCATCATCTCCATCATCGCTAGCCTTTGGGTTGATCTCTAATCTCACCACTAATGGGTTGTCATGCATTGCTCCTCCCTCGGGTACTTCTTCTACAGTGAAATAAATTATTTGCTTTTGCCATTCTTTTAGCGGCGAAATCTTCGCAATATTCATTATTTCTCTTCCATCAGCATCTCTTGTGAAGACTCTTCTCAGAATGTTATCATGAAAGTCCTCAATCGTTTTGTATGAATGTACAATAGAGTGACAAAACAAATTCTTTGCCTTCTCTCCAACTTCTATTACAAATGTTTCTCCCCCCTTTGTTGTATTTACTCTGCGAATTTCTGGCAGTGGTGGTAGTGGTTGAGGTTGAGGTTGCCTTATTAGGAAATGATTTAACTTCCCTTGATCTATCATTATGAGGATGATTCTCTTTATATTTCTGCAGTTCTTTGTTGAATGTCCATGAAAATGATGGTAAGAACAGAATTCATGACTTTTGTGGCTTGGAGGTGGTTCACTTCCCATATTCCATGGTGTTGGTATGTTTTCCATCAAGATTATGGCTTCCCATATTTTTTATACACTAGTGTTCAGAGGTGGCATTTTGATTTCTTCCCATATCATCCTATGACTTCCTTGTCCCCTGTTATAATTTTGCCTTTGACCCCCATAAGTTTCTTGTGGCTGGTCTAGTATTTGATTCTTGTTATTTCCACCCCGGTTATAGAATTTTCTTTCTCTCTCGAATTCTTCTTGATCACGACTTCCTATAGCTACTAACTTCTGCTGACTACCACCCACCATCTTCTCCAGCTGTCCTTCTGAAGTGTTCGCCAATGTGTTTATCAATTTGTGCAACAAGCTCGCATTCGTAGTTTTTGAACTTGTATTCACGACTGGGTATGATTCCATCTCATTTTTATTTTCTTCCAGAGCAATATACTCCTCCTGAAATTTTCGCAACTCAGTCATTGTGATTGTATTCTTGATTCTAAAAATATGAATATACAACAGATTGGTTGCGAACATTGCGTTAATGAATGATAAAATGATGTATCTCTCATCAATACGGCCAGCCATTTCACTACACATTGTCTTCCACCTCATGGTTAGATACTTCAAACTTTCACCAATTCTATGCTTCAACCCAAATACGTCTTCAATGCCTGATCGCGAGGAATTGTTACTTATATACGCCCCTAAGAACGTAGTCTGCAAATGATTGAAAGAGGTTATAGTATTCTTGGGTAAACCTTCAAACGATTTCAACGCCTCCCCTGTTAAACTAGATACAAAATATTTTCACAATACATTATCATGGTTTTCCCATTGTAGCATGCACCTCACATACGCTTTGATGTGTTGAATTTCACAAGTTGTTCCGTCAAAAATGCTAGTTAACGCAGGCAAATTTCACTTTGGGAGTATTCCTCCTAATTGTACTTCTTATGTGAATGGAGTTTTCGCAGCTTCCTCTATGGCTTCATCCAATTTTCTCCTGCCCCCTTCTCTTTTGTTATTTAGCATTCATCTCATCTCCGCCAACTCTCTTAAGATTTGTTCATTTACACTAGGGTTTTGATCCATTGGTCTTTTTAATTCTGATTCTATTCTCCTGCGTTTATATCTGTCTTGTCTTGCGAAATTTTGTGATTCTTTTTCATTATCCTCATCTTGCCTTCTTCCGCGATCTTCCCTTTCATGATCTCGCACATGATTATTCCTCTCATTTTCTCCTCTGCAATCTCATTCATTCCTCATCAATTCTCATTGTTGCCTTTCAGCTCTCCTTTCATCTCTATCATACCCTTCATTGATATTATCATTATTGCGATTTTGTTCACGCCTTCTTTCCAAATTATCATGATTATTCTGTTGTATTGCTTCTTGGAGCTCTCGTTCTTCTACTTATGCTCTCAACCTTTCCCTTTTGCAGGCTAGGCGTGCTTGTTCAGCATAATGTCTCTCGATTTTATCTTCAATTATTTGTTGATTTCTTTGAATTTATCTCTCATGTAATATTCTCCTTCCTTCTTCCTGATTTTCTTCACCATCTTGATTATTTCGCTGCTGACATTGTTCATTCCCATGATTCTTATTGTTTTGTTCATTTTGGAGGATTTCTCCATGTAAAATATAACGATCTTCAATCATTTCTCTTCTTTCGTGACATTTTCATCTGGATTTTGTACTTCCTCTCGAATGTTTTCATTAGCATTTACTACAAGTGAATTTCGTCTTATTTCTCCTCTAGTTGATCTTGAACTTGATCTTGTAGTGCTTCTTGACCTTCTATTCTGTAATCTCATGTTTTCCATCCTCAACTCATGATTTTGCCTTGTCAGATTTGCACGTTCTTTTGCTTCTAGTCTCCTTTCTTCATTTATTCTTTGTGTCAATGTCTCTGATGCTTCAATCTCTTCATTTCCATGAATTATTCCTCCAACTGCTCCTGGTTTCTCTCTACTCGTCTATCATTCCTTAATGGTTTTTCTTCTTCCGCTTCATATATTGAATTTGACTGCCAAGTGTGTATACTCACTCTGTCATCGTTCGTAGTTCTATTTCGTACTGGTGTACGCTGAATTGATTATTGAACTTGATTTTCTCCATTGTTTCCTGCGTTCAATCTTGAAGATTCCACCATTCTATTTCTCCCTCTTCCATCAAGTCTATTACTCCTTCTAACAGTTGTTGGTTGTCCTGAAGCATTCCTTCTTCTAGCCATTTTTTCAATCTTAATGAATTGTTGGGAATTATATGAAATTCTTCACCAATTGCTCCAGAAATTCTTTCAAATCACAATATCAATTTTTATCTTCTCCATGTTTCTAGCGCCAATATGTAGTTGCAGGAATTCCTACAATACATCCCTCACAAGAATTCATGACAATCAACACATCTTTAAGATAAACAATGGCACTTTTATTAATTGACTTTAGGAATTTTACAAAAATGAAATAAAATCAAGAATACAACCACTGTTTTTAGACTTTATCTCTCCTCAAATCTTTCTCAACACTCCAAAAATGATCTCTCCTTTTCTTAAGCCTGTTCGGCTCTTTATATAGTGTATTACATAGTGGATGACAGCTAATCTAACATTTATTTTCGGATATGACTTGTGATATTCTCATAAGTGTACAAACGTTTCATTCACAACATTCTTAAATTTCGCAAGATCTTTACATCTTTCTCGTGCTTATGCTGTCGTCATCTGTTAAGTCACTTCTATAATCAATATGCGATGTCTTCGCAATGTATTGCTGATGAAGATTTCGCAAGGGTATAGTTGTTGTGATATTCTGATCCTACAAAAGTTATGTATAATAAACCACAAAATACTTATAAATTGTTCAATGGACAAGTTAAAGTTGGTAGCGTTAGAAATCGGTTTTTGGATGGCTAAATAACCAAGTATCGCATTTTCTATGACATGGTGCCTATCATAAATTTGTTTAACACTTCTTCCTTTTGGATTCCCAAACTCTTGCCTATATTTGTTGAATACCCTACCCCAAAAGGTTTCAGAATCCACCCTTACGGAGGACTGGCTTCTAAATCGAGTTTCTGGGTACCAAGCTTTGGTGATGGCCAAATCTTCATTTGATCAAATGATGCCATTGCTTTGTATTTAGAGGTATTGGGATAGCTAGAAAGAGTATATAATGATTTTAGCCTTGGATAGTATATGGAACCAGGTGTGTGTTGTTATGTAGGGAGAATGTATGTATTTATAGGATGATTCCAAAATATGGTCGTTATTGTACTCAATCAATGAAGTTGTACTTTCAAATATTTGAATTTTAAAACATGTCGGCATAGTAATTAGGATACCGTTAAGCCGGAACTAAATATCGGATTTGTGTTCCCTCTAAAAATAATGCCCGAAATAGTGTATTGTACACAGAAACCATAAAATTTTGATACTATATCCTGGCATACAAATGTATAAAATATTGATGCCGTCAATTACAACCGACGTAGAATTTGTTAAACATAGTGTGCCGGAACTTAAATTTCTTTCAGATGTAATCCTTGTCGACGGAACAACGAATGCACTTAGCACGTGCATCAAGCCTTTAAACCACTTGGTGACCCAAGTGGACGAGTTATAGTCTCGTGATGGTTTACATAAAGATCTACCCACAAAACCTTACCAAAAACTAAAATAAAACCTAACCAAAAAGAACTAAACCTATGAATCTTGTTAAGAAGAATCTATCTCCGATTCACCCAGCTAGTGGTACTCCGTGACTTTGGTAACCTATGAATCTTGTTAAGAAGAATCTATCTCCGATTCACCCAGATGGTGGTACTCCGTGACTTTGGTAACCATGTGGTCCATGTTTTCTTAAAACATGAATACTTCCCCCTTTTCCTGTAAGTAGCGCGCTTTCACGGCTACATGCTACAAAAAAATCACACAAACTTAGTTTGTTCCATAAAAGTTGAAAAGAGTGGATTGTGTCGAATTAATTGTAAAGATACTTACGAGTTGTTGGGGATATAATCTATTATGGGTAGCTACGCGATCTGGTGTTTGATTTTTAAATACTCAACCACCACACCCAGGATGATATCGTGTCGTTGCTCGATTTGTTGAGCAGTTCTTACTTTCGGATTCCCATAATCGTGAGTAAATTTGTTAAAAATCTTCAACCACATTGAATTCCTGGTACTTATATCTATAGTCGAAGGACGATTTTCGGCGTATCATGCTTGGGTGATTGCTAAATCTTCCTTGGAATCAAACGATGCCATTTGGTGTATGTGGGAATAGGTTCTATACTAACCTATGTATAGATTACACTTCTAGGGTTTAGGGTTTCGTAAGTTTGGAGTATCAGGGATATAGTAAAGAACACACGAGTTTTGGGATTTTAGGTTCGAGTATTAGCTCTCTATATATAGATAAAAATCTCAACGGATAGTTATTTTGAAATCACCAGTGCCGGCTTAGAATTAATTAAGATAAGGTACGCTGGTACATACTTCCGGTATGAATCATAAATAAACTACTATGCCGGAAATATATTTTCTCAGTTCATGTTCAGTGGATTATGTAGATTGAACCGGCATAGTTTTAACGAGGCCGTACCATGCCGACTTATCTTTATTTGTGCGAAAGTGCCAGTACGTGTAATTTTCAAAATAAAACGGCTAGTTTTTTGAAAAATAAGACCGTTTGGGATTCAATCTATATAAAACCCCCCATTTCCTTTACAAAAATCTACACAAACCACCCACCAAATACCAAATATCCTTCTCTGAAGAATCCAAGGATCAAAAATTAGATCAAGCTAGCACAGTTCAAGGTTCAAAAGCGATGGGAGATTCATAAAAAAACCTCTACCTGCAAAGTAATTGGATTCAACATTACTAAGGATGAATTGGACAATTATAATCTTCTCTACTATGACGAATCACTAATATAATATTCTCTTATAGAGTCGTCATTGCAGCTGTCAAATTTGCAAGTCACCTTCACATCTAGCCTTGGATCGTCCTTTTATTTATTCTAAGTGTAGAAACTATGATGGGACACGCCGGTTTTGGGTTGCAAAAACTGATGATTCTAAAAATAGAGGAATGTTTCTAAGGTGTTTGAATCACCCAAAGTGCGAAGAGTTTCAATGGTTTGAAAAAGCTGTTGCACTAGCCGAAGCAAGAGAAAACCACAAAGGCCATTGGGAGCCTATTGATGGGTGTGATGAGTGCTATATGAAGGGAAAGGAATATGTTGAACGTGAATATGAACCAATAAAGTTGATCCTTGATACCGAGATTCCTAACGATGTCTTCGAAGATATTTTTGAAAGGCTCAAAGGTTTCGTAACTGTTGAAAAGGGATGGAAATAGTATGAGATCATCTTGACCAAAATTACTCCATTCCATGTGTTTTAGTTGGTATGTTTTAATTTAAAGTTTCAAATCTAATGTAATAGATTACCTAGGAATGAAATAAAAGAGCATTCGGAAATACTATCGGAAAAATATAAGTTCCAAATTTAGTACCGACATTGTAGTTTTACCCACATCAATGCCAGTTTTCTGGAAAAACTGTCCAAGTTTACAAAAAAACATATTTCCGGCATAGTTTCAAACCATAATTCAATGCCAGTACTATTCTAATTCTTCACAGGAATTTTGGGACTTTCATCCGATTGTTCCGATATGGTTATAAAAAAATCATACAATGCCGGTACACATCCGGCGCTGTATAACCACAATGTTTCAATGCCGGTATCTGTGGTCTAAAGAAAACTTAAACAAAACATGCATTTAAGTAGAAATAGAAACATGTTCAACTTAAACAAACAACTGGATATTTCTTAAAAGTTCTTAATCCGGCTATATATCAGGGTACCAAAAGTATAACATACAACTAAAGAGCTAATCCAAAAAAAAAGTTGGGAATTTTTAAAAACGTAACAACCAAAGAAACACTACTAAAGAGTTAATCACTTGGTCTTTTGCTTCTTTTGGACCGGCACCTTCCTTGTTTCCCCGAACAAATATTTTGCACTGGGATCTTCAATTTTATCAATCAATTCCACGACTTCCTTCATTTCTTCAAGGGATAGCACCTCACCTTTCTCGTACTTGCAAACAAATATCTTCTTTATCTTTCCAAGCCGACGCCGCTGGTTTCATACATCCAACACATAATTAGTATATATATATATATATATATGCTAATATAAGAGTGTATGTTTATTAAACAAATAAGGAATTTACAATACTTACTAGCAATTGAATTGCATCATATCTCGGCCATTAATCTTCAATTGAATCATGACAACACATTTGATTTCTTCTCTTCATTAATCTTCCTCTTCCCGGTGCTAACAAAGACTCACAACTCCATGATCTCTGCAATACTTATCTCACCTAATTCTCTCATTTTTTTGGCTGATCAAGATCCCTATCTCTCTAATTTGCAACTACCTCCATTTCTTTCTATCTCTGAAATTTAGGTGGGTTGTAATGAAACAGAAGAAAATCCCGATCTAGTTTCGGGGTTAATCAAGTAGAGACAGCTAAAGGCACTTGTTAGCTGGATGGATAGGATCCACCTTAACTTATTTGGCCAGTCAATTCCAGGTAACCAACGGCCTATTCTATCTCGTGCTCAACTGTCAGTTACGGGAAACTGACAATTCATTCTTCACCTCATTGTTGCATAACCTTAGCTAGATCCAAGTATCACTCGCCTGTGAATTGACCTTTTTGCACTTTACGCTCCAAATGAATTTTTTCTCCTTCTTTTGCTCCGAATGACTCCATTGCACCTAATAAACTCAAAAGAAAATATAATATACATAATTTACAAGAAAAGTAGCAAATAAAGCGTAAACAATATATCATAAATAAGGTGTTTACGACACCTATCAAATTCTCCCACACTTAGACTTTGCTAGTTATCTAGCAAATCAAACAAAATAATTCTAAAACATACATACAACTCTGTTTCGTCGAGCTACAGTCACACTTAGAACGTATAACAACCCTTTGAACCCCTAGGTGTCCCTAGTGGATGAGTTTTAGTTTCGTGAGGGTTTACTAGAGATATACCCACAAAACCTACTTTTCCAACTTACTAGTTCTACAAAATGATAGCATCCAACACGCTAAGAAGACATAGAAATTATGCACACTAATCATAAGAAGTTAGACACATAAATGAACACAATCTCATCCTCAAAAGTTGAGAGAGAAATAACCATCCCTTATCGAAAGAAATTCGGGTTCGGAGTGATCAAAAGTCTCGACTCTGCCTCACAAGAAAGGGTGATTGCTCTCAATAGTAAATAACTTTTTATGGGTCACACATGTGTCCAGGTAGGAATGAAGAGATAATCTTGCGACACGTTGGATAGTAGGAAGGCAAAACCCTCCGAATTGTTTTGAAAACCCACATCTTTTATTCATTTTGAAAACCCTTTTTTTTTTCTGACGATCTCTAAGAAAGGAAATCAACCACTTATCGATGGTGGGAATATGCTTACTTACCTCGTTATCCGTTCGATGTGCAGTTAGCAACACTCTCACAATATCCATAGAAACGTCTCCGGTCTTCAATCCTTGTCTTCATCTTCGTCTTCGGTTTTCAACTGTCGATGATAACTCTTGAACTTCGTAGAATCTTGACAATGTAACTCTTTCCTCTAATTCTTGTTGCTTGAAACTTCATTATGGATATTCCTTCTTTCCATTAGATTTATTGAAAGAATACTAAACTAAAAATGAACTAAACAAACCAAAATATGATGCAATTATTATTTTTATTTTTTTTTAATTTATAACATGCAAGATAAATAAAGTAAATACAAAATGAAAACAAACAAAAAATTAAAACTAATGATGAACCTAATGAACTTTTCTCTTTTCTCTTGTCTCTTTTTGTTTTTAATTATTTTTAAGGGAACTAGCATAATGATAACCATGTCCCAAGTTTTTTTTTTTTTAGATAAGAGAAAATAAAATAAAAATAAAATAAAAATGCAAGTACAAGGGCCATGGTGTAAGTACTTTACCGCTTGATTCTTCACAACTTGTATGCCTCAATATCATAATCTTCTTGAATTCTCATCTTGATAATCTTCGCTCTTGTACATAAGTCTTCAACTTGTAAAAATTATACTCCTTGTCTTGTTGCTATACTTAAATCTGAAATATGCTCATTTGTGTATAGTTGCTTGCAAACCTTGAACATCTTCAACTTTCCTTCGAATTTATGATGCTCCTCTTGTTGATGATGATGGTGTTTCTATGGACCTGTTGGTATAGAGAGAGATAAAGTGGATGGTGCTAACTGCGACCAAGATTACAAGTGGTATGTAAGTTAGCAATTCGATGTCACCATCATGATTGATAAAATATCACACAAGATATCAAAATAGTGCTTCTATTAGTGGGAGGTTAGGTAGCTCACCATTCTACCCGGAGTTTACGTACGGTGACACACACTCTAAAAGCACATATTTAGACAGGTGCAAAGAATTGAAGGTCGGTGGCTCTCATGATATAACAATGGGTAGTATCCACTATAGGGGATCACAACTCTAATACTGAATTCAGTTTGCACCTCATTTTCCACTGGCATGGTTAAATCCAACTTTAACTCTCATACAAGCAAGAAACCCGATCACGTTCTTCGTCATCTCTAAGTTCAGTGACTCTGTGAGAATCTCGATGTAATCTTAGCGACATGTATACTATGTGACTCTAAACTAACCACAAGTTGGAGTTTTTTATTTACTATTTTAAACAAAAGTTGAAAATTTGAAAAAAAAAAATTGAAAAATTTACAATGCAAATGCTTAACCACTCCCCCACACTTAAACTTTACATTACATTGAGTCATCCAACGTAAGTCAAGGTGGGAAATTGTACATGAAACATGACAAGAAATCAGAAAAATAAATACAAGACGAGAAAAACTAAAAACAAGACAAGAAAATGAAAATAAGACAAGAAATACTCATCCTATGGGTTGCCTCCCATTTAGTGCTTGGTTTAAAGTCGCCATCCCGACTATATCCTTTTTTTCTATGACTCCTCCAGAGGGAGTACTTCCACAAAGTTATCTCCTTCCACCACTTCGGAAGTGAAATTATCATAATATGGTTTTAAACGGTGCCCATTAACTTTAAGTTCTTTGCCTGTAGCTATGCTACGAATTTCTACTGCACCATGAGAAAACACATTAGTAACAATAAAAGGTATGATCCAACGTGACCTTAATTTACCCGGAAATAAATGCAAGCAAGATTAAACAAAAGCACTTTCTTCCCAACACAAAAAAAAATTCTAGAAATCATAGTATCATGAAATGCCTTCGTTTTCTCCTTGTAAATGCATGAGCTTTCAAATGCATCATTGTGAAGCTCTTCTAGCTCTTGAAGTTGTAACTTTCTTTGCTTCCCAGCACCATCCATCTCCATATTGCATTGATTAATCGCCCAAAACGCCTTATGCTCAATTTCAACGGGTAAGTGACAAGGTTTACCATACACAAGCCTAAAGGGAGACATCCCGATGGGTGTCTTGTATGCGGTTCTATAAGCCCACAAAGCATCATTAAGTCGCATGCTCTAATCCTTCCTTGTTGGATTCACCGTCTTCTCTAGAATGGACTTCACCTCCAAGTTAGAAACCTCGGCTTGTCCAAAAAAATTTAGGGATGATAAGGTGTTGCAATCTTGTACGACACATTGTACTTCTTCAACAAGCTTTGTAAGATCTTGTTTTTTAAGTGAGAACCCCCATCGCTAATTATGGCTCTTGGAATTCCAAACCTTGCAAAAATATTAGCTTGCACAAAATCTGAAACAACTTTGGAATCATTAGTTGGGGTGGCCTTAGCTTCCACCCATTTAGAGACATAATCAACAGCAAGTAAGATGTAAAAATTCCCATGAGAGTTGACAAAAGGACCCATAGAATCAATACCCCATACATCAAAAACTTCAATAAATTGAATAAAAGTTTGTGGCATTTGATTTCGGGAACCTAGATTGCCTGTTCTTTGGCACCTATCATAAGTTGTACAAAATGTATATGCACCCTTAAACAAGGTTGGCCAATAGAAATCGGTTTCAAGTACTTTGTGAGCAGTTCTCTTACTTCCAAAATGTTCTCTGCAATCATAAGAGTGACAAAAATACAAGATATAATTAAATTCAGATTCGGGAATGCACCTTCTTATTACTTGGTCACTACAATGTTTCCAAAAGTATGGATCATCCCAAATATATCGGTTCCCTAACCTCTTAAGTTTGTCCCTCTCAACACGAGACAAGTTCGTTGGGATTTGTTTAGTTACCAAGTAATTCACAATATCAGCATACCATGGTTCTCCAAAGGAAATTGAGAATAGTTGCTTATCCGGAAAACTTTCATGCAATGGGATAGTTTCCTTTTCCACAACAAGACGGCTTAAGTGATCCGCAACGGTATTCTCAATTCCTTTCTTGTCCTTTATTTAATCTCCCATTTACTAAAAGTCCTAGGATACCTTGATCGTAAGAATATCCCGTTAATTTCCCGATTTCATCACAAACACATTAAAAGATGCATGTGTGAATTCCACCTAGAAAGCAACCTAAAGTGTAAACGCATAATTAAGTTTAACTCCCCAAGAGCAATAAGATCTATGAAATAGACTAATCAATGCAAATGAATGTGTAACAACACTAATTCATTTTAGCAAAGGTTATGATTCATATGCAATTATAAAGATGTATCACTACAAGTAATAATGCCACTATGTTACTTAAAATCATGGATTAACAACTTTTACGTATTGAAAAACCCTAATATAGCTTATAAATGAATGCAAATCGGATTGATTTCGGACTCAACCAAACAAACAATCAAATCATTTAACATTATTAGCAATGAATCATAATCAACAAAGTTGAGACAAAACTAATGCATTGAATCAAATAACATGTTGAGAATTCAACTTTATCCCATAACCAATATTATTTGTTTAGCTACTCATAGCTTTTGAGTTCATCATAATCATAATCAATAATAAAATGAAGAAGATGAAAAATAAATGAAAGCAAACCCTAGTCGCCGCTCTCTAAAAACTCCCAGTAGAAAAAATACATGCCAAAGAAGTAGAAACTTTCTCCTTTTGTACTTCTCTTCTTTCCAAAACTAGGTCATAACTTCCAAAGCCCAATACTAAGATATCCACCAAGCCCATATGTAGAAGAACCCATATAAAATTCTTTCCAAAAATGGTCACCGGAAAACTGGTGTCACCGGCCGAAGTTTTCAGGAAAAGTTGCCGGAATAGAGCTCAGGTGACCGGTCAAATAAGTCAAATCGTCGAGTCAACTGAGTCAGGTAATCAAGTCTGAGTCTGAGGCTAACTCAGCTGTCTTGGTTCCAAGCCATAATCTTGCACATCCAGAGCTTTGCAAAATCATTGTGCATCACAGCTTCAGCCTCGGCCATGATGGCTTTACATTACCTCTACCATTTGCTCAATTACATTCTCAACTGCAATGTTGAGAACTATTAACTGCATTCCTTGTTGCTCCAAATCTTCTTTCTGTTCTTCCACCAACTTCATGTGCCACCAGTTCAGCTCAAATCTTATTTTCTTGCTCCACCAGCAGCAGCACAACCTAACTCTCCAGCAGCATATATTCATCTTTTTCTTTCCTACAACTGCAGCCCAGTCATTCATTTGAACTCTACAATTTCAGCATTGCAGTATCACCTAACAACTCCATATCAATCTCAAACCATTCAACCCATACACCAGACTCATATCTCAGTTCCTTGACCTGAAATGCACAGACTCAACGCATCCACAATCTTTATAACCAGCTGCTGCAACAACACCAACTTCTCTTCCATGCAACCTCAGACAACTCCCATCTCAGTTCATTCCTTGCTTAGACAACCAACACCAACTGCAACTGCATAAACCAAATCCACTGTAGTTAACCCTTTACTCAATTGCTCTTCCCTTTCAATCTCAAAGCATCACCAAAACATTCTCTGTAATCAAAACCTTCAAGACAGCAGCAACACCACTCAATTTCAGCTTGAACCCATTTCCTTACAAAAACCAACATTCCAACATTATAATCTCTGCATCTCACACAGCCATTGCCCCTGCCATGACTCCTTGCTTTTCTTCCAACTCCAATACTAGCTCCATCTTCCTTTGCCTGAATTTAAACACTACTTCACCGCTTCCATCTAATACACCTTCTCCACCTGCAATCCCAGTTGCTTCCTAGCTCATATGACTTCTATGCAATCACTGTCACCACAGGACCAACATGTTTGTAACTGCATTCATACAAATCCGGTATAATTCACTATTTCAGTTACAATTTCAGAACCTTCAGTTTCATTTCAATCTTCTTTAAACTTAGAACCTCTTTTCTCTGTAGCAGCAGCAAATCCCCATTTCTAAATCACCATAAGCAGCTAAGCTGTGAACCAAGAGCCAAACACAGATCTAATCCCACCAACAATTCCACCAGTTCTAACTCTATATATTCATCACCAACATAGCAAACATCACCACCTTAGGCCAACAATTCAACCTCATGCTAGCACCACTGCTTCCAAGTAAAACCATCAACTTCTATAATTGTTCAACACCCACACAAACCACCAACAATACTCAACCACCAGCTCAAGCTCAACTGGAAACTTAATTGCCCAACCCTTCCATCTTATCCAGACAAACACAAACAACATCAACATCAAACTCCAGCCAATTCCCATATAAGTCACAGTTTCACTAACAATTTCACCTCTAGTACCATCTCACTAACCATATTCTCTGAATCATCAGTTAATCATCCACCAATATCAAAACCATCTCAATCTCTGGGAGATACAAATGTTAGAATTCAATTCAAGTTAACCCATCTTCATCTTTTCTTATGAAGCTCAATTCATCCAATTCCTAACCTAGACATAACAACTTCAAATCTCAGTTCAATAGACTTCACCAATTGCTTCACAAATCGACTCCATCTTGCTCTCAAATTCAAAATCATCTCAGACACATCCTTACACAACCTTAACAGAATTGAATTGCATCATATCTCGACCTTTAATCTTCAATTGAATCATGACAACATATATGATTCCTTCTCTTCATTAATCTTCCTCTTCCCGGTGCTAACAAAGACTCACAGCTCCATGATCTCTGCAATACTTATCTCACCCGATTCTCTCATTTTTTGGCTGATCAAGATCCCTATCTCTCGGAATTTATAGATGCCTCCATTTCTTTTTATCTATGAAATTTAGGTAGGTTGTAATGAAACAAAAGAAAAACCTGATCTAGTTTCGGGGTTAATCAAGTAGAGACAGCTAAAGGCACCCGTTAGCTGGCTGGATATGAGCCACCCTAACTTATTTAGCCAAGTCAATTCTAGATAGTGGGAATTATATAATTGCCCTCAATTTTGACGGGCTACACAACTACCCTTATCCTATAATAAAAATACCCATCTTCATCCAAAGCCCACCAGGGGTCCATTAAGGATTAGACAACATTATAAATATACCCTTAATCCTTTTCGTTCTTATCTTTTGAGATCAAAATTTTCTCATTATTTCTCCAACGACAGCGACCACCTCTTCCGCCATCACCTCCGCCGCTGCACATAGATTCTGGAACACCTCCATTAATCCCACCACTATATCCAACACAACCTTATGTACTTTGTCAATTCTACCACCACGTCTGATACTAAATTCTCCAACGAACATAAAGCTCGAATCCATTTTTGATATCAATTGGATTTGTCTTAAAGAACGTAAAATTGATGATAACAGTTAGTTTTTAAAGATTTATTTCAATATTAGGATTTGCTTCTTATTTTTTAACCAGATCCGTCAACAACAACATTTGTGGAAGATTTATGCTGAATCGGTGTAGAACAGTCGATGAAAATCATCCACCACAACTGAAAACAAAGATACATCAACAAAAAATGATATTAAAAGATAAGTATAATCTAAGTTTAGTTGAGTTGATTTTTAATTGATCAAATCGTGATTTTTAAAATTCAGTTGAGTTGATTTTAGGTGTTGGTTTTTGGAATCCTATTGAGTTACGTTTGGGTGTTAAATGTTTTTTAGAGTTTCCGTGTCTGAATCAGATTTAGCTGTTTTTCGTCTTTGTTTTTGTAGTTGTTTATTTAGGAAGTTATGTATAGTCTTGCGACTGGTTTGTGTTTGTGGTGATAGAGTTTGAGATCAATTTTCTGATTAATTAATCTACCGTAAAATTAGGATAATCAAGAGTCATAAATTGTTATTGTAATGGATATAGAGTTAGTGGATGTTGTGTTGTTGCATTTAGCAGTAATTGTGGTGCTTTGTTGTTATTGTTATGGTGGTGGTTGATGTGCTTGTAGCATTGGTGGTGGTGGTAGTGGATGTTGTGGTGGTGGCACTAGTGGTGATTTTTTTGTTTTGCAGTAATGATGTTGGTGGTGGATTGTGGTGCAATGGAGGTGATGGTGGTGGCCTTTTGTCATAGTAAAGATGGTGGTGGTAGTGATAGTAGTGGACTTGGTCATTTTAAACTTGTTGGGCATTTTAAACTTGGTCATATGTTTGTTTTTTTTTTTGAAGCGTTGGTCATTGATGTTATAACATGCATGTACATTATTTGCATCAAGTTTCTTAAGCAGTAGACTTGCCTCGTTGTGCTAACGTTGTTAACTAAGCTCAACATGTTATATTGCAGTATGTTCTAGTGTTTTTAGGTACCTTTGTCTTAATGTTTTCTTTGTTGTTGGGAAGTTTATATTGCTTCATTTCTTATAGGTTCCTGGCATGATTAGACCTATTTTATACTTTATTGTTCTCTTGTGTCTCATAAAATGTTTTGCGTCTTGTATGGCATTTTCGTTTGCTTTCTGATTCAAGTTATGCTTTCTTAGCATTTGTCAGAAACAAGGTCATTATGGTTTGTTAAATACTATACTTTTTCCTTAATATTTGTGTATCAACAATAGAAATTGACCTTAGTTTACAGAGTCAACAACCAATGTTTGTGTATCAACAATAGAAATGGTAGTCAACAACCAATATTTGTGTATCAACAATAGAAATTGATCTTAGTTTAAGGAGTCAACAACAAATATTTGTGTATCAACAATAGAAATTGACCTTAGTTTAGGGAGTCAACAACCAATGTTTGTCTATCAACAATAGAAATGGTATTCAACAACCAATATTTGTGTATCAACAATAGATATTGATCTTAGTGTAAGGAGTCGACAACAAATATTTTTGTATCAACAATAGAAATTGATCTTAGTTTAGGGAGTCAACAACCAATGTTTGTGTATCAACAATGGAAAAATGGAATCAACAACCAATATTTGTATATCAACAATAGAAATTTCCACCCCTTTTAAGGCGAGTAGATGAAACGAAAACTTTGACATTTTTCAATTTCACCTTATTATGCGACGTTGGATGGGATCACTTTACAATTCAGCCGTCAGATCTAGACGGGGAAATTTCCGTCTGAACTATTCATATTAGTCGTTGGATCATTTCGATATACACTGTAGGATTTTATTCTTCTAAGGAGATTACAGAAAAACCCTTAATTTTCTTTAATATTACAAAAATACCTAAAACCGAAAACTGCCCCAAGAACGTGCAAAGCACGTGCCCTCATCTTGTTCAACAATAGAAATTGATCTTAGTGTAGGAGTCAACAACATATTTGTGTATCAACAATAGAAATTGACCTTAGTTTAGGGAGTCAACAACCAATGTTTGTGTATCAACAATAGAAAAATGGAATCAACAACCAAATTTGACAAATATTTTTGAACTTTTGATTTTTTGGATCAACTTCAGTTGTTGACACCTAATAGCGGCGGTGGTGGTTTTATTTAGTAAGTGGTGGTGGTGGTGGTGGAGTGGTGGTGGTGGAATGTTATTGGTGGTTATATTTAGTGGTGGTGGTGGTGGTGGTGGTGGTGGTGGTGGTGGAGGATTGGTGGTGGTGGCGGCGGTGTTGTTGGTGGTGGTGAAATGAAGTAATAGAAAAATCTATTTTTTAATGGATAAGGTATTTAAATGATAGGGGTATTTATATTGTTGTATAAGGGTATATTTATTGGGTGTCAAAAATAAGGGTATTTAATAAATTTACCCTTCTAGATAACCAACGGCCTATTCGCTTTCGTGCTCAACTGTCAGTTGCGGGAAACTTACAATTCATTCTTCACCTCGTTGTTTCATAACCTTAGCTAGATCCAAGTATCACTCGCCTGTGAATTGACCTTTTTGCGCTTTGCGCTCAAAATGAACGTTTTCTCCTTCTTTTGATCCGAATGACTCCATTGCACCTAATAAACTCAAAAGAAAACATAATATACATAATTTACATGAAAAGTAGAAAAGAAAGTGTAAACAATAGATAATAAATAAGGTGTTTACGACACCTATCAAAAGAATACATATGTGAGTTCTGCAGAGATTAAGTTACGCACAATGATAGAACAACTCATCTAGCAATTGGGCTTACTCAAAATCTCAAGGCCACGTTGACTAATACCTTATGTTGCATGGAGAAATAAACATCATATTCATAATCCAAAGAATGAAAATGGATGTAGATTTACAAATATATGCACAAAAGCACAGTGATCCCCAGAAATTAACAGTTTCATCAAGCACAAAGTTTAATCAATTATCAAAGCCTCATGCACAAAGGTACCAGGGTGACTAGTTCAACACACAATCATCGCATATTCTAGATCAGTGCTTGTAGTTGCAGGAAATCCTACACTACACCCTTATTAATATTTTACAATATTCAATTCATAATTGAAGATTAAAAACGACACTTATCATTTAAATCTCAGAAATGTTTACAAAAATCCAGATTACAACTATTCTCTCCAAGTTTCTCTCTCCTCAAGACTTTCTCAACTCTCAAAAATACATCATTCTTCTCTAAATCTATTGGAACGCCTTATATAGGAAATTACATAGTGGATGATAGCTAAGTTTTTCCTTTTATTTAGGATTCACTCTGCGATCTTATCGCGATAGTTATAATGTCTATTATCGCAAGCTTTATAAACATCGCAATACAAACATGCCTTTCCCGTGTTTCTCCAATCGTCAGCTATTACGTCATTCTTTAGGCTTATTCTGTGACACCCATCAAGCGTTGTTAAAGGACTCGCGATTACACTCGCAGAAGTATCCTTAATTTCGCAGACATATTGTTGTACCGATATTCTGGTCCTACAGTGCTTATAAATATGACATTCAACTTTAGAGATTCACAATCACTTAGTACAGTTAATAACAAACTCATCTAACCAAAGCATACTCAACTCTCAAAGGCTCAAAAGCTAGTTTTCAGAATTTGTATACGGATTCAAATTGTTTCAGGGATAAACACAAGTTCTGTCCAGATTACGAGGTGCAGACAGACACAAGCCCAGTAAAGAGAAGTAATAATTTCATTGAGCAGTGATTTTTCTCAACTACGTGCGAAGTACTAGCTCAGCAAGCATTCATGGTACCACAAGTGGAAATTCTTATTTCCCATAACAATTCATATGCATAAACAAAACATTACAAGTCATTTACAAACCATGGAAAGATTAAGAGAATCAACAGAACAATCGTAACACAAACTAAACAATGCATGGAATGAACAAATAGACAATGCATGAGTTTGTTAAACATAAACTTTTATAAAATAAACAACAATGATTTCAAAAGATTTAAATATAGATTCCCACCTCTTTTGATGACAAGCCTTGCCTATGTCGAGATCCATGATCCACTGGTTCATCCTTTGAATCGATCGTTGTTAATATAGTCTAATTGTTAATCATACAAGAACTCTAAGAATCTAGCCAAAATGGCTCACTCAAGAATCATACAATTCTACCTAATGATTTTATATTTTATATTCTAAGCCCACTTATGGTTTTATATATTTTATTATCTATATTTTGCATATATAAGAGTAACTAATTTAATTAGATTGATTCTATAGTCCATTAACTAAGTCATATGACTATCTACAACTTTGAAGAAGGAACCAAAGGTCAATTCAGACCATAAAGGGTCCAAACAATCAAATTATGAAAACTATGCCTAAGCCCAAGTCCATTAATCCGGCCTGGTCCATCTGGTCAACAGACAGTTTCTAATGGTCAATCTAACAGTCAAAGGGTCAACTAATAGTCAACGACAATATCCTGGTCAACTCGGTCAAAGAAGACAACTCATACAAGGTCTACTGAGTCAAACTTATTTAAGACTGGTTAACAGGTTAACTCAACTCAGTCGGATTGACTAAGTTAGATAGAGTCAGATATATGACTAGGCTAAATAGCACAAGGCCAAACTCTTGCACAGGCCAGAGCCATTGCTCAGGCCAAGGAACACTAATGCACAAACATTATGCAACACCAAAACTCTTAACTATAATTTCAAATAACGATACCACTATCTTAAACAAACTTCATATCTCAAATACAACACTCAACTAAGATTACATGCAATTGCAATTCCAAGCTTTTACAGCAACACTAACAGCAACTAACAACAATTCACCTTTCATATGTGTGATTTAACACCTCATTCTTAAACAACACACAACCTGATTTAATCTCAGTTAAAGCTTCTCATATACCATAACCTACTGACCATCACCACAACTACTTTAGTCATGAAGTTATAATTCCAACACCTACCAACTCATATGCAAAACAGATCAACTCCAGCTACATAATCAAACAACCACCATCACATATATTTCCAAACCTTTATAGTTTATCCATGAACACCAACACCATCATCTCATACTCCCAACTGCATCTACAATTACCAGTACTAAATCATAATCACCAACAACTCCAACTCAAGAAACTCTTTAACATTTAGTACACCAAACCACATGTATTATCCACTTAAGGTTTAGTTCATACACTTCAATTCTATTTCATTCTACCTGTAACATTTCATAAGAACCCATAACCATTACCAACAACTTCAGAATCCCTAAATCTCTACACTACCAGCATCCTCAGATTCCACACTCTGCGTATGCACCACTATTTTAGTCTCAGCCATTTCCATTATATGGTTATCTCAATCTTAGCTTCAATATCCCTTTATTTAAATTTACAGCTTCACTTGGAGATTCAACAATCCATACACCACCACCAGATACTCAATTTCTCATTACATAATCACCCTTTAGATGTTCCATTAATAAACAATATAAACTCAAACTGAACACAATAATTGTACTAAATTAGCTAGGAAAAATTATTACCTCAGTTTAGTACTACCCAAGCAGTTGAATAAGATTTTGCTTCTCACTTTAGCAACCTATCAGTCTTCATCACCATCTTTGATTACAAACTGAAAAGGTGAGGGTACCCAAATATACCTTAAGCTAAAACTTTTCCTTCCTATAAGTCCTTTCTTCGAAAGTGATTGTCTATGGACTGAGTCGAGACAATACAACTAATCGGTTCACACTTCGTATGATCATTTATGGATACGAGATCGAGACAATATAACAACAAAGTATGTTTACTTGATACACAGATTCAGACTTAACCAAACACAATAGGATTGCTTATCAAGTAAACATGAATTAACGTTTGTGTAATTTACTTTAATTATAATAAAACAATTATAATACGGAAATATAAAGTAAATGACACAGCAAGATTTTGTTAATGAGGAAACCGCAAATGCAGAAAAACCGCGGGACCTAGTCCAGAATTGAATACTCTCAGGATTAAGCCGCTACACAAAATTAAACCAACTTCATATAGTTGAGACCAAGCAACTAAACCTATAGTTCACCTAGTTCCGTATGTATTCCCACGCCTCTGACCTATAAATAAGTCACGTACTTGGAATAATTCCTTTGGTTCGTATTCAAAACAATAAAGGAACAACAAATATGTTTGGTATCAACTCTCTTCAACCAAGTGATATGAGTTAGACAAAGGTTCCTCTTGTTTATATCAATAAACTCCTTTGCCAGGTTCCAAGATCTATATTATGTTCAACTACCGAAATAATTGTTAAGATTTTGTAATCAATACCTTTAATCCCAAGGAACCGTATTGATTCCGATCTACACAACTATTCTATCAAAATACCACAAGGATAGATCGATTATAGTTGGACCCTCTTTTACTGAAACAAGTATTGTGCACACCAAAGATTATAAACCCAAGTCAGAAATCTTTTATCTCTTTTTTTTCTTCGAATTTTCTTAGATCTTCAATAAACACCTACATACAACTACTTGAATCTCTTGTGATCAATCACGCACAGAACGGAGTCTGTTAACAATGGATTATCACAAAATCGTCTTTAGATCTAACAACAGTCTAAAGATCCTTGTCGAAACTTCGAACTAGTTTGAGTGAATCTTATGTCAGAAGAGAAGATTATCAAGCATAAACAAACTAGGTGCAATCAAAGTTCAACTACCGTTAGTCAATCAAATCAATCGAAAACAAAATATAAACCGCAATTATCTAAGTTCCCACCAACGGTACTATTAGAGCTTTTCAATCCTAAAGAAGACTTTAAACTGAGCGGCCGTAAGATATTTCGCCTAATTAGGTTAATCTCCTCTCCGAATAGGCGTATTCACCAGTAGCAACACAACCGAGGAAGTTTGCTGTCACGAAGGATTAGTTTCCTAGAAATGCAAACTCAAAGTATTTATAGACAAGGAAGTTTGGACACCAAGGAATTTCCAAAACCGAAATTATTCTCAAAATATGCAATGTAATTTCCAAATTCGGTTTTCATAATTCCTGGAAATGCTTTGTCCAATTTAATGATCGAAAATATCCTTGGAAAATATTTAACTAGTAAATGCACATTACTAATTCTTATTTTCCATATATAATTAAAAGATTCTTAACTTATTTAATTTCGATCCTGGGATTTACTTCCTATTAGCTGTTAAGGAATATCTTTGAACAAAAAAAGATACGCATTACTGCACGTGTTCAAAGTGTGTCGACATCCTTTCTTTGTAAGTCCTCTTTCATACTTACTCACTTGAAACCGATTTACCACACTTCCAAACAAGTTTAGAATTCGTTCATCTGACTTTCAAGAAATATGTGATTAATCAAGGAACACTTAATCACAAATCATGGGTTTAACAGTTCTACCAAAACAAGTTTTTGTTCTACCTCCATGTGAGTATTGTGCATAGTCACACTAACTTTCCAAACTTTGGTTGACTAGGTACTAGGATCGGTTCCCCACATATACATGGTGTCTAACTCATATGTGTTGCACATGTGCATAGGATCGATTCCCTTTTTCCTAAAAACGTGTTGCACATGTCCATAGGATCGGTTCCCCTTTATGCTATAAATCTTGCTGCATCTCATACAAGGATCGATTCCCATTTGTATGTGTTGCACCTCTTACTAGGATCGGTTCCCCTTTACTCAGATTCAGTCTTAAACACACAAGATCGATCATACCATCAGGTGATTACTTAAGATAGGTTTCACTATAAAAGTCATACCAATACATAAGTCAAGCCTCATGTGAATAGTTTTACCAAGAACACAAACAAGTCATGAGCGGTTATACTAATCACACATATTGGTCGTTCATAAGATATGCAATGAAGAACAACCCCAATAACGCCTGGTAATTTACTTTTCGGTTCACAAAACAAGCTCATGAACTTACTTCCTTAAAACATATGTAAAACATTATTTCCTAGGATGAAATCCTCACCTCATACCCATACATAATTACAATAGCGTTTAAACAATTATGTCGATGTCTTATCTACAAAGTTTAATGGTTAAGCAATAAACCTCGTATAGTATTCCTTAATACTATGTCTATCTAGAGTGTTCATGCTTCGCAGTTTTTTTTCAATATGCACGACTTGAAAGATACGTTATGGAATGAAACAGTTCAAGTCAAATATCACTAACCTCAAGTGGAAGGATGATGTTATGGTTTTAGCTCCTTACTTCTTCACTTCTTCAAGTCTTCGCAATATTTGTAATGTCTCATATCCTAATACTTCCAAGCTAACCTATATGAAGTTGACTCTAGTACATCAATCAAGCGACTCTTAAATGAGTTTTGGTTCACTAAAATATGACAACCAAACTTTACATACCAACGCTTGGTGGGTTCAACCAAGATATGCTCTAACAATCTCCATGTTTGTCAATTTTAGTGACAAAACTTTTACAATCATATGGATAAACAAGTTACAAGAATTCATTACACATACGCATGATTCTCGAATTCAACAACACATACCTGCATTCATTCAATCCTTAAAAATGCCAATGTTGACATTATGATAACAAAGCTAATACTCCCCCTAAAGGTGAGATAGGTGGATTTTCAATCCGCATGTCTTTTTTATACCATATCATATGATATGTTACTCCCCCTTAGTCCGTTCTTTTCCTCTTTCGTTAGATAAATGTTCAAGTACCATTGTCCTCTTTCCTAGTGACACCATTCAATATAAAATCGATACCAGTATCACTTGTTTTCTCCATATATTTATATCCTTTTTTGTCACAAAATGACAAAGAAACGAAAAAATAACGGACAACACGAAAAGGATCTTACAAATCTCAAATAGATTTGCAATCTGTTGAGTCGGGCACGAGGGTTCCACACACCATTTTTGATTACCAATATCAAAACCGAAACTACAAAGTAATTATGTTTTGATATGTTATCATGGAAATAATTGCCCGAAGAAATTTTCCAAACTAGTTTAGAAAACCAAAAATCAATTAATCACATTAGTTCCTTTGCTAAACTGATTGTATAAATACAACCGTTTTGTTCGATAAGACCAAAACAAAGACAAATACTAGGTTATTTAACTAGCATTTCTTGTTTAGGCATTCGATTAGACTTGAATAACCGAAACCTCCACTTTGATTAGTCTAACTAAGATCAGAATTAACTTAGTTTATCTTATCCGGAATCGAATTGGACTAAACAACTCATCCCGTCACTTTTTATTTTCTTAAGCCATAAATAATCCCTACAAACCAAATAAATCAACTTGCATAATTATTCACCTCAACTGGAAGCAATTGAAACAACATAGACATTAAAGCACCGCAATTTCACCGTAATTTTGTAAGCCTAAACGATTAATACCACACAATAAAGCAAGGTAACAATAGTTTTTCTTAACCGGAACCAATTGAATCATACACACATCCATACACAAATAATGGAATAAAAACCTCAATTGTACCGAAATTTTGTTAAGCAAAAGTAAAAAGATATGTGCAATAGACCCAGGATTTTCTTAAACAAGAAAACAATTAACTAACAAGATTGTTACATGAATTTCGCATCCACTTCTCCAATATGTTCGCATCTTCTTCCTGGGAGAATTGGTATCGAAATACCATTATATTGTCATCCTTATGAAAAAACAAAAGAATAACAACAACCAACCTTTACCAGAGAAAGGTTGAAAATCGGTTTTAACAATTGCAAGCAAAAGTTGAAAACCGTCGAAATACATATGCATTTATGCTAAACCAAAACCGATTCAACATATTGTGACTTTTTCACATATTGCTTCTATAGGAACCCCTCACGATCCTTTGATAAAGCCTACCAACATGGGCTAGAACTTAATCCTGCTAAATCAAAAAGTCAACCAAACCATAAGGGTTCACAACATTATGTGATTGAATATCAAGGTAATAAAACCGAAATCAAACATCTCATAAACATACATAGCAATAAAATAAATCATTCAAGCACATGCTATGTAAATCAAAAACTATCACAAAAAAATTATAAATCAAATAACTTTAATCATAATAGTTTTTATTCATAATAGACTTAATACAATCATTGAAAGAAATCAAAAATTGATGTCTATTTTTCTTTCTCAATTCTCTTGAAGATTTCTTTCAAAAACTGGATTCAAATTCTTCTGAGCACTCCCTTTTTCAGTAGATAATTTGTTCATTTCAGACAGTTGGCAATGAAGATTAGCTAGTACTTCTTTTGAATCCTTTATTATCAGTTCATGATATTTAATGGAACCTTTAACAGTGAGGATTTGTTTTCTTAGAGAATCTTAAGAATTATCATGAAGAGAAACATCATGAGTTCCAGTCATAACTGATGCATAGAGTGATAAATCATCAAGAGATGTCTTTTCTTTTATTGAATTCTCCATTAAAATCCAAAGTCTTCTTTCGGACAAGAAGAAGATATAAATAATCGGAGAAAGTCAAGGAATAATTTGGTTTAAGGAAACTGAAACTATTTTTTCCAAAAATAAAAGATATATATTATTTTTCACAAAAGAAACAGATAGAACCACTTGCCCGGATTTATGCTTCCTCATAATCAGAATTTTGGGCAACAAGTGAGGATGCATATTTCAACACAATCAGTGTGTGTTGAGGTGAGAATTATTCCCACCATAGTGAACGAAGACATCCTTAGGATGACTTATAAACACAATAGATTGTGTTTCCTTTTGTTCTTTCTTTCTATTATAATTACAAGAGTTTGCAATTTCCTTTTGAGATCTTATAAACTTACCAGTCTTCAAAATCTTTATCCCCTTAGGAAGAGCCTTGATAAATTTATTTCCAAGGAAAGTTTCAGTGTGGTTATTTCTTCCACATGAAGAACTTAACATATTATCAAAAAAGCTAGTTTCTGATTCTTTTGGTTTTTCACCCAATTTTTCTTGTTCAGATTTCACCATACTAGTTTTATCCGAAAGGAATTTCAAAAAGTTTTCAAGAACCAAGCTTAATCTTTATTCTCCTTAATTTCCAACTCATGGTTTTCTAAGAGTTGATTAGACTCACATAATTCATCATCATTAGAGTTAGCAAGAAGTGCATTACAATCAGATATTTCTTCATTAGATTCTTCCTCCGGAATATCATCAAGGGTGGAGACATACGACTTGTTGCACTTCTGAGTTCTTCTACTGGGATAATGTTTTACCATATGTCCGAACCTACGACACTTGAAGAATTGTATCTGGAACACGTTTATCAATAGATAAGACGTCCTTAATTAGTTAATCTAGAAGCACAATAGTTGAGTCGAGTTATTTTAAACATATACTTTGTCTTCTTGACAACGATTCTTCGGCAGAGTTTCTTTATCAAAGACCTTTAACTTTCCTACAAGAGAGATTCGAGAAAGTATATAAAGATCGTTTCCTTCTATTATAACATATTTCTTAGACTTGTATCTGGATGGTAACGATCTGAGAATTTTTCATATTATTTCCTTTTCAGGTATGACCTTTTCAAGGAATAAATATGCATTAACAATATCAGAAAGTTTAGAGTTAAACTCCTCGAAGGTATCGTTATCATCCATCTTGAGATGTTCTCATTCAGATGAAAGGGAAAGAAGACTAGATTCTTTTTCAAAATGATCTCCTTCTGTTGATGGTGGATTTTAGTTCAGGGCTAAAATTATAAAACCAGTATTTGATGTGTCGACATCCTACAAAGGGTAAGGCCGTTTGATAAGTGATGAGTACTTATCCATTTTATTTATTGGAAGCAATTCAATAAATACACAAAATTCACCTAGAATGGTGCATGTAGAAACAATCCCAAATATTTTGTGAAATTTTAGCATTATTAATTAATGCATGATTTTCCTAGTGTTTCATGTGTTTTTCCTAGCCGAACTATCATTATTAGGATGACATGATGACTGAGTGTTCACTCTCAGCAGAGCAACATGAATCTCCAAGTGCCAATTTTGAGACATGCACGAAACACCTGTACAGGCTACATCACTCTCCAAAGAGAATCTTGTATCGACGCGCTTTAGTTAGCCAATCGAGCATGCTTAATTTCCTTAAAGGAAATCTGGATTGTCCGTATCAGTCTCAGAAACGATCACGGCCACAGAATTTGGTCGCATGATTTAACCAACCTAGCCAAACCCTAGCAGGAGCGGCAATCACCGTGATGACCACCGGCGGGCCAATTTATAACCAAGCCGGTTGAACACCACGCCATACCTCCGAGCGCACCAACCGCCAGCCCTAAAATAAGATGGCCACGCTGCTTTGGAAGAAGCTCGAGCGAGCAAGACTGTTCAGGGCAGTCTTAAAGCCATCGCAACCGTCCAACTTCACCAGCCAGGTTAGACGGATTAGATCATCCCATGAATGATCAGGGAAGTGCTAATGCACACGTTGGCGGGCCTACTTCTCCTTCACCCAATCGGTTTTCTCACGCAAGGCCATGGAGCAATGAAACAATTGCTCAAACCATGGCAGGCGTGATGTTTCTAAGGGTTGTGGAAATTCCACTAATGTCTTAAATCGATCACAACCATCCAACTTAGCCAGCCTATTTGGCTGGATTAGATCGCATTTAGGACCATCAGGAAGGTGCACATATGTTCACTGTCATCCCAAAATGGGCCCCACATGATCGATCTCCCTAAAACAGAAGCACGGCTTTCCAAACTGTTTGTCCAAAGTCACATGTGTGTGACTGTTTCAGAACCCTAATTAGGGTTTACGGAAATGCACATTTGTCGTAGTTCGATCATGACCATCCATCTTCGCCAGCCTAAACGGAGGGTGTAGGTATAAACTCAAGAGGTCCCAAGGATGTCGACGTGATCATCATGGGCCCACCTTTGCATGCGACCGGTCGGCCTAGGCAGATTATGGACTGGCGCCTCTAAACGCATGCCAAAAGGTCGCATGCCAAAAGGTGGCATGCCACACGGTCTTTAAATCCTTTGTGCAATGTGTTTTTGTCGCAACATCAATCACGAGCACTCATCTTTGCCGTTCAATTTGAGCGGCCTAGATCGAATATTTGTGGGATCGAGAGATGTAGACATGCACGCCGGTAGGCCGTCTCCACACATGCCTAGTCGGTCCCTCCAAAATTAGCGCCCATGCTAGGTTTCGATCAACCCAAAAAGGGGGTGTTTGCATACCTCTAAAAACTCCATCTTGGACGGATATCTTGGATTAGGAGTTAGAAGATCAATGAAACACCTCAATGATCACCGTCCGCCACTCTGTCACATGAAGCGATTGACCAGATAGTGCCCCGCCTATGCGGCCTCCAAACGATCACTCGAAGATGGTCGGACGTGATGTCATTTTAATATGCTTAATCCGCGACTTGCTCGATCAAGCTTTAAAACAGCGATGATTTATGCATATCGATTGTTTTGAGCTGCTTGCTTTAAAACGATGCATTACATGCATCGAGCATGCACGATATTTCATGAATATCGAATCCTTAAATAACTTAGTTATTTTACCTAATAGGACCATATACTATTTCCTGCGGTGGGTCCCACAACTCGACCCACTCATTCGAGACATCAAACATGTCACAAACTGGGGGATACTTACTAGGGTATTGGTCTGGCAGTTTACAGCATGCGGCGTGCAACGCTCCCATTATGAGAACGTGTCATGAGGCATGGACGGTTAACAATGATAAGGGAAGTGGGCAAAGGCGTGATCTTATGACAGTCACCTACACGACCCCACTACTCCATCACTCCACTTCCTACGAGATAAGTTTTGTGCTCAATGACTTGTATAAATAGGTCCTTCACCTATTTTCAAATAACACGAAAAAACAAGTGTTGTAACCAATGTATCCATAAAACATCCAGAACTGATAGCTTACGTTGTGCAAGCCAGTTCAACATTCTGATACAAGTCATAGACATCCAACACCTTCATAATATCAACACCTTCTTCGCTTCCCTCCCTAAGATCAACCCCATATCCTTCACCTTGTGACTGAAGTAAGTCTGGAACATCCATTTCTTGGTTTAGGCCATAATTGTACAGATTGATCTCTCAAATCTAAAAGTACTCCCGTGCAGTGCATTTGTTTAGGTTATAGATTCATTTGTCTTCCACACACACCCTAAATTTACCAAAACCAGCTGAAACAGTTTTCACCCATAAACAACTGGCGACCACAGTGGGAGATTAATCTCTCGGTTGTGAAGTTAATTTCTTCAATTTTCAATTTCATTTTTCAATCTCGATTTAAAGATGGTAGAACTTAGGTCACGATCAGCAATAAATTCTGATGGAACTAGTGCCGACAAAACTCTCGGTGTTAACGTCCCTGTCAATGGAGATACCATGTAGAATGTGATCAATACATCTCGTGGAGTTGCCTCCTCTACTACCAACACCAGCGGAACGGGAGAGATTTCAGTAGGCGTGACACCACCTATCACCAGAGCCCGAGCATCCGCAAACCCCGATATTTCTTCAAGTGTAACACCTCCAGTCGTCACTAAAGCAACTGCCACTCCTCCATTAGGACTATGGGTTGGAGGGACGAGAGGAGAATAACTCCCTATTACCATGGTGGATTTGATGGAAAGGCATGTAATTCTTGCTATGGCTCAAATGTATATGGATGCAACTCAGAAAGAGGTACTCACTTTTCTCAAAACTTTAACCGAACGATTACCGCAAGAGTCGCGATAGGCCCTGGAGCCAACAAGGAATGTATTCAATGCACCCGGAACAAGTATTTCAGCGGCGCAGGCCTACATGGATGAAGAAGCTTGTGTTGCTCCTGAACGCCCAAGAGAAAGGGATCATCCATCTAACTTCATTACGCGTGAGGACCTAGAGCGACTCATCCAAAACCGAGGCAATATAAATCCAATGGACATGCACCAGCATCAACCTCCATACCCTCAAGACATGCAACGGATTCCCCTTCCAAGAGGATACACCTCTCCTCAGTTCTCCTTTTATGATAGTACTGGAAACGCTCGTGAACATATATCTCGATTTTTGGAATATTTGGGGGGGAACATGAATATAATCATGTTCTCCACCTGAAAGAGTTCTCAAAGTCACTTAGTGGAAGAGAGTACACCTGGTACAATAACATCGCACCTAACAGCATATCCAATTGGAGTGAGATGGTTAGTGCCTTCTACAGGAAGTATTTCTTCATGTCTGAGAAGATCACCTTTTCAAACTTGGGGAGAATCTTTCAACGAAACAACGAGCATCTAAATGACTTCGTTAAGAGATTCAGGATTCAAGCGTTGGATTGTCATGATCTGAATGTCACCAAACGCCAATTGGTGGAGTTATACATTAACGGAATGGTTCCCATATACCGTGCTTTGTTAGAGAATTTGGGCTTTCAAACATTTTCTGAGCTCCATGAAGCCGATAAGCGTTCAGCCACAACGACCTCAGCATTGTTGGAAAAAACCAAAATTGTTCGAAACGAATATACACATGAGAGTCGAGGAAGCAGGCGTCTCATCAACAAATAATATAACACTGGTCCTTCTGTGAGCGTGGTGGGCGAAGGATGAAAAAAGAAAGATTCAGAAATAGAACAACAACCTAAGCGTGCAACTTCAATGCAGACAACTTCATCTCGAAAGAGAGCGGGCAAGACTCATGTACAAGAAGCGAGAGATACAGTTCCGGACTTCCCATTTCCCATGAATGAAGTCATAGAACTCTTGTAGGCATGGATTCAAGATGACGTGATCAAAATACCCCCTATCATACGTCCGCCGACCGAAGAAGAGATGGCAAATCCCAAATATTGTTGTTATCATAGGTTCGTCCATTACCCAACAAAGGATTGCAACAAATTAAAGCACATTTTCATAGAAAAGGTAGAGCCAGGAGAACTCCAGATAGGAAACGAAGGTGTTCATAGGGATCCTCTTCCTATTAGGAGCTGCATGATCTCCGAGGATTCCGTTTGCAAAACTGTAAAGTCTACGATTGAGCATTTATGTGAAATCTTGTATTTATCCAAGGTACATCGTCAAGACATATTTACATCCCTTAACCGTATCATGTCAGGCAGGAGTTTGTATCCAGAAGGGTAAACAATGTCGAAACCTCAGTCTTTCTTGGAAGATGCAACTATCAAAGGGAACTGGGGACTCTTGACCGTCACTCGTTTGAAGGATGTCGAGTTTGACAGTATATTGATTGATGAAGCCTCCGAATTCAACATCATCACTGTCAAGACTCTGAGAGCCACAAATATTTCAAAACAAGAAGCTATTCGTAGCCCAACCATGATCAAAAGCTCATAAGGATAATTCAGAGACGCCTATGGATACATTGATCTTGAAGTTAAAGTGGGAGATTCCATGATGCATGTTAAATTATACATAGTCAAAGAATATCCAAATTATGATATGGTCCTGGGACGCTCGTGGATACACGATAACAAGGAAACACTAGGATTATGTCCTTTGCCAATTTTGATACCTGAAAGAATTTCCAAAAGGCCATCCCGTCCTGAATATTACTTATTATTGCATCAACATCTAGCAGATGTGACACAATTTACCGAAGAGAGCCCGTCAGCATACCTTAAAAGGTTCCGAGCTCAAGTAAGTCTCATTAAACAACCCTTTTTTACAAACGGTTACTCTTGTCCCAGCTAAAGCTCGGGGACTTGTTTCAATCAACAACCTGACCGCCACTAAGAGATGTGAGTGGGGTACCAGCCCTTTCAAGCATTTTACCAAAAACCTAGAGGTTGTTTCAGTTAAAGGAAACACGTCCCAGAATCAAGGAGTTGTACCAAGCCCAAGCCCATTTCGAATTGGAGATATGGTGGTGAAGGCGACCGCCTTTCAAGTTGGGAACGTAACAATGGAGATAACCGCTCAATATGATTTGCCAGTAGCAAAGGATAATGAACCGTACCTGGTGGCCGATGTCATCCTAGGCGGCTATTGCAAGATCATCAACGCTGACAGGCTTGAGGGCGTGACGATTCACTCACGTTGGCTCAAGCCCTATAATACATAAAAGCGATGTGCTACTATTTTCCTCCATTTTTCTCCGTAGTAGTTCCCCCAACAATTTCCCTTTAAATGCAATGTTAATAACTCCTCCAAAATGATTACACTATTTGCATTCATAATTATTAGGGTTTCAGTTTTTAAATTAATCAAAGTACTATTTCCTTTTAGGAGTTTCTTTACCTCTTAAACATGACACATAATTCTGAGTCATCCTAAATCATCATTACCTACCAGATTAAACCAGAAAGAAAACCCTAAAAGAAACATTTCATGTCCTCTGGAAAACGTTGAAGGAATAGAATATGTGCAGAGGAAAAGAGGGAAAGCGCTTTGAGTAGTCTACTCCAATAGAATCAGGCAGACCTCATGTCAAGAGAACAGACATGTTCGTGGTGTTTTATTATGGCATTACTTTATCATCAATAAAATAACGTGCAGTCACATGAAGGCGCATCACTACCTAAGAAGATTCCGATATAGCCATATTGGAAGACTTATCTCAAAACAATATAAAACCCTTGTTCAAACAAGAAAGTAAAAAAAAAAAAAACCTTAAACTCAGCCGCCACTGAATACGAGGAGAAAGTGTTCACAAATTATGAGAAAATACTCGCCCAAAAAAAAGGAAACAAGGAGACTTAGTAATCAAGGATATCAACCGTTCCTTTACCATCGCCGGAGTCTGCTTCAACACCGTTGTCATATGCCTCCACTGCTTCTTCCTTTGGGTCTGCCTCGACTTCCCTTTCGGATATTTCTGCGACGTCAGTAACGTTCTTTGCTCCAACATCCTTAGTAGGAACAGCTTACGTATCTTCCTCAAGGGCCACTACAACGTTGGATATTGTGCTGACAACCTTTGGGCACTCGGGTTCATCCGTATCATAGTCGAGGATTATCACGCCATCTTGGATCATATAATCACGCTTATGTTCACTCGGAGGTTGTTCATGTTCCATCCTTCGCCTCTTTATCCATGCTGCAAACCTCTCGGCTCTCGCGCTCACCGGTGATTACGACGCTTCATCATGCCAATGTTTTTCCTCCCTGTCAATTAAAGACAAAAGAGTTTGAGTACATTCTCGAGAGATGCGCAGATCCAGAATGGACATGCCATGTACAACATGATCAGCCTCGCGAAGCGGAAGATCGATTTTAGACATCATCTCCTCGAACGCATCAGCCTCGGGATTGTTTACTTCAAAACTTCTTTTCGGAGAGGTTATAGAGTAGTCATCACTAGAGGTGGCAATCAAGCCGAAACCCGCGGATAAACCCGTACCCGGCCCGTGAAAACCCGAACCCGGCTTGACTTGGTTATAAACAAGCCGGGTTCGGGTTAGAGAAATGATGGCCCGTGAGAAAACGGGTTAACCCGTGCCCGTCCCGTAAACCCGCGGGTAAACCTGTTAACCCGTATACAATAGTACTACATTTAATTTTCACCGTTGGATTATCTAGGGTTAATCCTATCCCTACACTTAAGGTATAAAAACATCAAAAACCTAGATGTATTTTCATTTCTTCTTCCTCATTTTTTTCTTTCTCCCCATATTGCCTTCTTCTGCGGATGATTCAATTTCAATGATTCACTGGATCTATTATTGATCTTTCTTCTCCCCATATTTTTCAAATCAAGTAGAATATCTCCCACCCGATCCGCTCATTATAATAGTCCACTCGATCTCCCACCGATCTGCTCATTGTTTAGACTGATATTTTCTTTTAGAGCTCCAAAATCTCCCTAATCGTTCTGCTCCATGACTAAATCGTTTTCTATTTTAAGATGATCTATCGGGAATTGGAGACATATCAAGATGAAAACATTACCCTCGTTTGGGGGCATCCATTATTAGTTAAGCCTGTCTGATTTCCAACAATTAGTCACGGGGAGGAGTGACAGTGGTCTGTGCCTCTGTGGAGGTAAGTATATATTTATTCTATTTGTTATTATTAAGTATATATCTTGTTAGATTGGTAGTTTGATTTGATCTTATTTAATGTGTTGTTGCAGTTAATTGAGAAGATAAAAGAAGATAATGTTAAAAGGGTATGCCATAATTTTGACCCCTCTTTTTCAATTTTAGTTTCAATTGAAATTTTTTTCTAGATTTTGATTTTTGGTTTTTGTTGTGGTTTTTATTATCAGAAGAAAAAAAAAAGGGTGCTAAAGAGTAAGTTGCTGAAGGTTTCAATTTTTGTAAATCACTGTCTAATTCTGCTCAATTTTGGTGATTTTTTTTTGGTGAATTGAAGGGAGGAATTGGAAGAGGTTGTGATTGTAATTGTAATTGTATTGTAGAAAGATTATATTGTAGAAATGTAGAAAGAAAAAACAAGGAAGAAAGAGTTGGTCTTGAGCTTTAATTTTGATTTTAATTAAACAAGCCGGGTAATCCGTGAACCCGCAAGCTTTACCCGTTACGGACGCGGGTTGAAGAAATGACCACCCGTGAAGAATATCAACCCGCGGGTTTTGACCCGTGTTAACCCGAACCCGTGTAACCCGCAACGGGCAAGCCCCGACTCGCCCGATTGCCATCTCTAGTCATCACCAGCAACTTCCATTATATACTTTCAAGAAGGAGTTACGATAGCATCAAAAAAAAATCATTCATCAATTAATCAGAAGATTAATAAACATGGAGCAATTACTTGAAATAGAGAAGAAAATAATTCTGCGATGGGAGGAAAAGTGTCAGTGTCTTACTTATATTTCACAAGCTAGTGGGATCCCAAGAGGAAAAGAAGTCTTCACTCGCCGTCTATAAAGGCTATTGTAGTTGCAGGATTTCCTACAACACACCCCTTATCAAAATCTTGATAACAATTCCTAGATCTAAATATAAAAATTGTGATAAAAATACTAAAATTATAAATAAACACCAAGATTTTTACGTGGTTCGATCAATGTGATCTACATCCACGGATCTTCACTATAATAATTTGTAACTACATTAATTTACATCTACAATCTCCATTAATGGAGTTCTTGGAAGAATTCTAGATCTAGTTTTAGGGAAGAAGATGATAAAGAAAATACATTTTCTCTCTCTAAAAAATCTCTCTCCAAAATATCTTTCTCTCCCTTCCTAAAAATTATCTCTCCCTCTCTCTCTCCTGCTCTCTTCTTTATATAGGTATTTACATTGTGGATGACAGCTCATTGACATCTCACATTTCCCCTAATTTCGGATCCCAGTTCTGCGGTAATATCTTTCGCAAACTTTCTTCATTTCTCTCGAACTCCTCCATGTCTCGCTGGATTTTTCCCTCTTACTATATATCTTGCGAACTATCACCTTATTCTTGCGAGTAATGATAAAATCTTCACATATTTCGTCATTTCTTAGAACTATTTGCGACACTTGCCATGTGTGGCAGAAATCTTTGCAAGAGCGTTGTTATTGTGAGATTCTGCTCCTACATTTTGCCTCTTTTTTCTTGAATATTGCTTGAAGAGCAATCTTTAAGAAAAAATTCGTTGTTTTAGTAGTCTCTGACCTTTGTTGACGAAGGAACTAGCGAAAGAATACCAAACTTAAAAAGTATATACTTGCCTCTATTCTTTTGCAAAGTTCTGAAGCTTTGAGAAATAATTAGAAGTATCATCTTTTGAAGTACACGAATTATGAAGAATGAAGTATGCAAAGTATCCTTGAAGAAGTATAAGAAGTACTCAATCCTCGAAATATAAGAAGTATCCGCTCTTGAATGAAAAATATGTCCTCTATTCATGCGAAATTATTTCTTCATTTTTGATGAGAATTCTTGCCCATTTTGGAAATGATTCTTGCCGAGAAGATAAAGAACATAAAATATTTTCTTGGTAATCCCTAACTGCCTCTGTTCTTTATCTATGAAGGAGAATCCTTGAGAAAATATTGAATGATTAAATTGCTTCTTTATTCTTATCTTGCCTCTGCCTCAAGTGATAATCACTTTAAGAAAATAATCACATTCTGCAAAATAATCACAATTCCTGCGGAATTCTGGGTGAATCTGCGAATTTATGAATGAGTCTGCGTGATTATGAATAACCTGGCTAATTTCTGATATTTCTGCGATTTCCTGAACATTTCTGTGAATTTATGAATAGTGCTCAAATAGTACTGCGAATTATGAATAGTCCTCAAATAGTACTGCGAATTATGAATAGTGTTGCAAATAGTGCTGCGAATTATGAATAGTGTCACGAATAGTATTGTGAATAGTGTCACGAATAATGGATCAAAAATATGAATAGTCCTGCGAAATTTCAAGGTATTATTCTCATTTCGCCGCGGTAAAAGTGATGTAGATTTAAATTGCCTCCATTCTTTATTTCTTTGTATTTTTCTCTAGTGAATACATTCCTCTTTATTCCCGCAGGTTCATTCTCTTGTGCCTCATTTTTCTGGCTCATTGTATCTCATTGTTATTTTCTCCACTGTTTTTTCCTGCAATATAATTATCTTCGCAAGTTTATTTGCGTTCTCTCTAGTGGTCTTATTTTCTTTTTGGCCTGTAAAACTTGTGTACTTCTCTCGTTCTTTCTTGCGACTATTTTCTGCGACAAATTGTAATTTCCATTCTATGCATTCCCATACCTGCTTCTTGTTATTGATCTATAATGAAATAAGACTAATATAAAGTCGTTAGCAATCTGTTATACGCTTGTAGGTATAACCTCTCTTGTGGTCTTATTTTTCCTTCCTAGTTAAAGGTCTTATTATGCCACTTGTCTGCGACAAGATCGCATGACATTCTTAATTTTATATGTAATAATCCATTGATTTTGTCTTATCATTTATTTTGATCTCTGCGACAATATGATAAGTCTAAGCCATCTTGTGAGATTAATCTCTCTTTGCTTTTTAAGGCTTATGATATTGCCGTCTTTGCGATGAAATCGCAGGACGTCTTTGCGATTTATATCCTCTTATCATTGATTTCATTTATCTCATCTTTTGATCTTATCGCAAAAACCCATTGATCTCATCTTAACATTTCTCTTTAGGCTTTTTGGCCTGTCATGCGGCAATATGACGGGCCTAAATAATCTTGCGAATATAAAGTCCCATGACATTGTTGTCTGTGTCACGCGACAATATGACGGGCCTAAATATTCTTGCGAATATAAAGTCCCATGACATTGCCGTCTTTTTTGATACACAGCTCCCTAATGGAGGGTATCGCCCTTATCTCTCCCCTTGGTTGCCCCTTCAAGGAGACGTACTTCTGCCATACAAGACTAGCTCCTCCTATCCGGTTCTAGAAACAACTAGTTGTTTTCGTAGCCTTTTATCCTTTATGCCTATATGGCTTATATTTACGAGACTACACCCTAGAGGGGTTTTCTTCGGGCCGAACACATCGTAATCCAAGACTTTCCATGGATGGCCAGGGTAGGTTCATCCATCCCGGGCACCCACAGCTCAACCTTGTACCTCGGCGTCTTGATCATACTTTGCATTCCTTAGGAGAAACTCTCGGGCGCCCAACCAGGGTATAACCTTATATAGCTGGGAATCCAAGTTATCTCTCCTGGATGGATTTTCTATAATCCCAAATCTCCATGACTAGGTTCCAGCAGCAGTATAGCCTTTCCCATAGTCATGCAAAGAGATACCCCCCTTATGACTCACTTTAAGGACATTGCCTCTTACGAAATAGAATCCGCGAACTAAGGTGTACGCCATAAAGGTTCGTCCCATTCTTATATGTTTTTAGGCGATTTGCGCCCGTCTTATGAATTTGCATTTCTCTCTTTGCGAAATTTTATTCGCGTCTTTTGCGATAATTTCGCATTTCTTTATTCTATCAGTCTTTCTTTCATTCTTTCATTTCTGTTTTCATTCTCATAATATCATATCATCTTAAGTAAATATTCATGAAAAATTCTAACATATTGTAATTCTGAAATTTTTGTAATTGTATAATCTTTATAATTCTGCGATTGTATCGCTCTTTCTAAATCAAATCAAAATATTCTGAAATCTTAGAAATATTTGCGATAATTTCGCTTTTTGTAGTCTTTGAAATCTCTAAATTTTTTGAAATCTCTAACTTTTTGCGATAAGTCGCAGACATTTTTTATGATCTTTTGAAATCATAAATATTTAAAATGTTTTGAAATCTTTAGAATCTTAGAAATCTTGCGATGATATCGCTTTTTGTAAATTAAATCAAAAATCTTTTGTTTGTTGTAAGTAAAATATTCTAAGAAAGGGTACTTAGCTCTTATGTGAATTGTCTCTTTTTGTAAATTAAATCAAAAATCTTTTGTTTGTTGTAAGTAAAATATTCTAAGAAAGGGTACTTAGCTCTTATGTGAATTGTCTGTACACCTCGCCGCAAAAATAATTGTGAAGAATGAGACTTGAATCCTTGATCTTCTTTCTACATTTTCTTGCAACCTACCAACTATTCTAGACATTTCTTGAAAAATATGTCTGCGAAATAATCTCCTATTTTCTTCTTGCGAAATAACCAAAGATGTTGCGAAGTAAACATTTGCACGAAGTAAATGAACATCTGCGAAGTGTTCATGCTGCGAATATTCGTAAGGTAAACATTCGTAAGATATTTGCGAAGGGCACTCATGATGAAACCCCTTCTCATGTAAACATTTCATAAACGAACAGGGAACAACGTAAGGTAAAAATATAAGATATTTGCGAAGGGCACTCATGATGAAACCCCTTCTCATGCGTAGGGAACAACAAATAAAAGATATAAAAAGTACGAGCATGGTGAGATTCGAACATGCGAACTAAAGCTTGTTCTCTGCACCCTTTGCCATCTGTGCGTCCTTGTCTATGCGAAAGAAATGCATATTTCCATTTTATTATTCTTTTCTTCTCTTTAGTAGCAGTTCTTAAAAAGTGTGAAAAATTATGGGGCTTGCGAGAATTGATCATGCGAACTCTAACGCATACTCTTAACCCCTAACCATCCGTGCCAGTTTCTGTTTGTGACATAAAGAAACAACTGCTTTATTTGATTGATAACTTTGTCCTTTTGCTTTTCAAAATCTGCGAATAAAAATATGCTTGATGGGATTCGACCTTGCATCTTCAAGCTTATGGATAACACTCTGAACCATCTATACTGATCTTCACTCATGTTGGTTTGGTAAGATTCATATTCCTTATCACTTCTTTATCGTGCTTTGTGATTTATGACTAGAAACATGCCTTCACGTGATAAATCTTGTCAGTAAGCTTCGCAATATTTCTTCGCAGGAATTGTTGGTACGTTTCTTCGCAAAAATGAAACTTCTTCACCGCTGATCATTATTATTATTATTTTTTATTTTTTATTTTTTTTATATCAGTTCGTGTGTCCCATAATGTCTTACGAACTAAATTCTTAAGTAGATTTCATTTTTTCACTAGAGTATCAAACGAATTTGAAGTGATCTTCTTCACCCTTTCATGAGCGGTCCTCCTTTGCGTTACTTCGCAGGTTGCGTCTCCCTATATTTTATTGTTTGTTTTGTTTGTTGCTCAAAGACTTCTCCTAGTGTTCACGCAACTCATTCTCTTCTTATCTGATAGTGTAGAGCTGTATTCAATCTCTCGCAAGCAATATCCGCTTCATATCTCAGCACATATTCACAAATATAATAGTTCTGTATCTTCTCTGTAACTGTATTGCTGACGAACTGATGAAGAACTGGATGGTTTTGCGTGATATCACGCATGGAGATTTGGCTTTGGCTTAAAAAGCTCACGCAGGGTCCAAATGGTTAAAATAACTTCTTAATCATCAATTTTACTTCGCAAGTTGCTTTATGTTGCTGGGATAACGTCCATTTTCGCGAAACATGAGAATATAGCAAAACTCCTTTGCTTGATGTGAATGCCTGTTATACTCTCTCCACTAAGGACATTGATTGAAAGAAATAACAAAGAAAAAGAAATGTAAGTTATCTTATAAAAACGAGTTCCTACTATCTTCATCTTGCGAAATAAATTGCAAAGTAATAAAGAAATGTAAACTTGTGAAGAAGTAGATCTTTTTCTGTAATGAACTGTCCTACACAACAAAGTAAGAATTAAACGTAGCATTTAGAAATGTATACTTGCGAATAGAAAATTTTCATAAGAGTGTAAAGTATTTTTACGCGGTAGAGGTGATGTAAAGAAAGGAAAATTTGTAGTCAAAATTCATCTTATCTCGATTTTTGAGCAATCTTGCGATTCTAAGAAAAATTCATTTTTGATGACGAACAAAACTTTTTTCCGTGAAAAATTTTCCTCACAATTTTACTTAAAATTTTCCGATATGAAAAATCGAACACGAAATAAGGGAAATAGGAAAGAGATTTATCCTTTGTATTGATAAATTTTGTTGCATGAGACATGTTCGGTTCTACTTTGCGTTGATTTTGTTGTAATTAATTTCTTCCCTGAAGCTGTTCCTGCGTCGAAATCTCATGATCAACCTTAGAGCTAAATTATTTGAATCTTCTTAAAACCAACAAGTAACAGGTTCAATCCATGTTTCTAGCACCAAAATGTAGTTGCAGGATTAGAGCTGGCAATCGGGCTAACGGGGCTGGCTTGTTACGGGTTACACGGGTTATGGGTTCAAACGGGCCAAAGCTTGCGGGCCGTTATTCTTCACGGGTAGTAATTTTTCCAACCCGCGCCCGTAACGGGTTAAGCTTGCGGGCTCACGGGTTAGCTGGTTTGTGGCCAATTGACTCGCCAGAAACCGATTCTGACATAGTTTCCTCTGATTTTTGGTATATTCCCGGCCACATTCAGGCCATAAGCATACCCATCCAAATCAAATACCAAATATGAATAAATAAATCATGATATGTCTCTCCAAGAGAAAGGGTGCAGACAATAAAAAATTGGCAGACCTCTTAGAAAAACAAAGATCAACCCATCCCATAATAATAATCAACAGCTATAAAATAGCAATGTCCACAGCTTAAGATCACTATCATCTCAAAACTTGTAATAGGGTATAGATAGATAAAATTAGTGCTAGATTCATTTTCTATGTCAAAGGAAACAAGAATTAACTAGCAGCAAAATGATCAAAATCACTTACGACTTACCAATACCACCGACAGATCCACAACCATTAGCCAAAATGAAAAAAAAAATTGATTAATTCGCCTTTTAGTACGCCTTTAATTAATCCTTCGTCTTCTTTGGGGCATTTCACCGAACAAGATATGGGTGTCTTTCTGTTGATGGAAAGATGAGCTTGTAGTGGTATTTCAATACCCAACTCAAATTCATTAAACCATTTTCAGGCCTTTCAAGTTCAACTCCTTCCCTTTAACACCTAACATACATCTAATCACTTCATTTTCATCTCAATCCATCACGGGATTCATGACTTCAAACTCAGAATCATGCCCATGATAATCACCAACACCAACACGGGATTTACTTAGATCTAATTCTTTTACAAATTCATACATACATAAATGAATTTGAAAATTTAAAACCCAAATTAAATTGAAACCCACATCAATCATTCTCCTAAAAAACAAAAAACAAAATTTCAATCCATCACGGTATTCTTCCTTCTTTCAGATTAAGTTAGGCCTTGTAATCATCCTACTGAGACACCCAACCCAATTGAATCAGTATTAAGAAGATGGAGGTGGTGACTGGTGAGGAGCAGAGGAGGCGCAGCCGCAGTAGGGAGAAGAAAGAAAAGAAAGAGGAAAAGAAAGATTGCCTTCTGTCTGCTAGGTTTTCGTTGTTTTTATATCTTAAACATACGAATAGGATTAATCCTAGATGATCTGACGATGGATATTAAATAAAACTAAATACTCAAGGATTTTGACGGGTTAACGGGTACACCTGCGGGTTTCACGGGCCGGTCCGGGCTAACCCATTTTTCAACAAGCCGACATTTCTCCAACCCTAACCCGGCTTGGTAAGACAACCAGCCAAGCCGGGTACGGGTTTTTACGGGCCGGTCCGGACCAGCTCGCGTATTTTGGGCCCGATTGCCAGCTCTATGTAGGATTTCCTACAACACACCCCTTATCAAAATCTTGATAACAATTCCTAGATCTAAATATAAAAATGGTGATAAAAATACTAAAATTATAATTAAACACCAAGATTTTTACGTGGTTCGATCAATGTGATCTACATCCACGGATCTTCACTATAATAATTTGTAACTACATTAATTTACATCTACAATCTCCATTAATGGAGTTCTTGGAAGAATTCTAGATCTAGTTTTAGGGAAGAAGATGATAAAGAAAATACATTTTCTCTCTCCAAAATATCTCTCTCCAAAATATCTTTCTCTCTCTTCCTAAAAATTATCTCTCCCTCTCTCTCTCCTGCTCTCTTCTTTATATAGGTATTTACATTGTGGATGACAGCTCATTGACATCTCACATTTCCCCTAATTTCGAATCCCAGTTTTGCGGTAATATCTTTCGCAAACTTTCTTCAGTTCTCTCGAACTCCTCCATGTCTCGCTGGATTTTTCCCTCTTACTATATTTCTTTCGAACTATCACCTTATTCTTGCGAGTAATGATAAAATCTTCACATATTTCGTCATTTCTTAGAACTATTTGCGACACTTGCCATGTGTGGCAGAAATCTTTGCAAGAGCGTTGTTATTGTGAGATTCTGCTCCTACAGCTATGGATGCGGGATAGCAATTAGTGGATGCTTATCAATAGGAATATTTGAAGAAAGGCATACAATAAGTAAAAACGCATCTCACCCAAAGAGACAAGCCAGATCCTATCCTAGTAACACGCACTGAAACCTTTCATGCGAACTTATTTTTATTGTCACCATCTAATTCCTAACCCGCAATAGTGCAACCATTACGTGTTAGGCAGGGGACTTAATGTTGATAATGGCTATTAGTTCAGGCCTAAAATTATAAAACCAGTATTTGATATGCCGACATCCTGCAAAGGGTAATGCCATTTGATAAGTAATGAGTACCTCTCCACTTTATTTATTGGAAGCAATTCAATAAATACACAAAATTCACCCGGAATGGTGCATGTAGCAACAATCCCAAATATTCTGTGAATTTTTAGCATTATTAATTAATGCATGATTTGCCTAGTATTTCATGTGTTGTTCCTAGCCGAACTCTCATTATTAGAATGACATGACGACTGAGTGTTTACTCTCAGTAGAGTAACATGAATCTCCAAGTGCCATTTTTGAGACATGCACGAAATACCCGTACAGGCTACATCACTCTCCAAAGAGAATCTTGTATCGACGCCCTTTGGTTAGCCGATCGAGCACGTTTAATTTCCTTAAAGGAAATCTAAATTGTCCATATCAGTCCCAGATACGATCACGGCCACGCAAATTGGCCGCATGATTTAACCAGCCTATCCAAACCCTAGAAGGAGCATGCGATCACCGTGATGACCATCGGCGGGCCAACTTATGCCCTATCTGGTCGAACACCATGCCATACCTCCCAGCGCACAAACGCCCGCCCTAAAATAAGGTGGCCGCGCTGCTTTGGAAGAAGCTCGAGCGAGCAAGATTGTTTAGGGCAGACTTAAAGCCATCGCAACCGTCCAACTTCACTAGCCTAGTTGGATGGATTAGATTATCCCATGAATGATCAATGAATCCCTAACGCACACGTTGGTGGGCCCACTTCTCCTTCACCCAATCGGTTTTCTCACGGCAAGGCCATGGAGCAATGAAACAATTGCTCAAACCATGGCAGGCGTGATGCTTATAAGGGTCGTGGAAATTCCACTAATGTCTTAAATCGATCACAACCATCCAACTTAGCCAGCCTATTTGGATGGCTTAGATCGCATATAGGACCATCAGGAAGGTGCACATATTTTCACCGTCAGCCCAACATGGGCCCCACATGATCGATCTCCCTAAAAGAGAAGCACGGCTTGCCAAACCGTTTGGCCAAAGTTACGTGTGTTTGATTGTTTCAAAACCCTAATTAGGGTTTGCGGTAATGCACATCTGTCATAGTTCGATCATGACCATCCATCTTCGCCAGCCTAAACGGAGGGTGTAGGTATAGACTCAAGAGGTCCCAAGGATGTCGACGTAATCGTCGTGGGCCCACCTTTGCATGTGACCATCCAACCTAGGCAAATTATGGCCCGGCGCCATGAAACGCACACCAAAAGGTGGCATGTCATATGGTCTTTAAATCCTTTGCGCAATGTGTTTCAGTCGCAAAATCAATCACGACCACTCATCTTTGCCGATCAATTTGAGCGGCCTAGATAAAATATTCGTGGGACCGACAGATGTAGACATGCACGCCGGCAGGCCATCTCCACACATGCATGGTTGGTCCCTCCAAAATTAGCGCCCAGGCTAGGATTCGATCAAGCCAAAGAGGGGATGTTTGCATACCTCTAAAAACTTCAGCTTGGACGGACGACTTGGATTAGGATTTAGGCGATCAATAAAACGCCTCAATGATCACTGTCCGCCACTGGAAACGATCGACCATATGGTGGAAACGATCGATCACCAAAGATGGTCGAACGGTCATTTTAAGACGCGCCTCTAGTTGCGATCAAGCTTTAAAACAACGAATATCGATCACTAAAACAAAAGATGGTCGATATTTCACGAATATTGAATCCTTAAATAACTTAATTATTTTACCTAATAGCACCATATGCTATTTCCTGCGGTGGGTCTCACAAATCGACACACTCATTCGAGATATCAAACATGCGGGGATACTTCTAGGGTATTGAAGCTTTAAAACAACGATGCTTTATGCGATAATGAGGGAAGTGGTTTTGATGAGTCACCTACACGACCCCACTACTCCATCACTTCACTTCCTACGAGATGTGGGTTGTGCTCAATGACTTGTATAAATAGGTTCTTCACCTATTTTCAAATAACACGATCGAAAAACAAGAGTTGTAACCAATGTATCCATAAAACATCCAGAACTGATAGCTTACGTTGTGCTATACAATTCAACATTCTGATACAAGTCATAGACAACCAACACCTTCATAATATAAACGCTTTATTCTCTTCCCTCCCTAAGATCAACCCCATATCCTTCACCTTGTGACTGAAGTAAGTCTAGAACGTCCATTTGTTGGTTTAGGCCAGAATTGTACAGATTGATCTCTCGAATCTAAAAGTACTCCCAGTAGTGCATTTGTTTAGGGTTTAGATTTGTTTCTCTTCCACACACACCCCAAATTTACCAAAACTAGCTGAAACAGTTTTCACCCATAAACACCTTCGAATACAGTCTCAAGAATATCCCATAATTATTTAGAAGTTCTGCAAGCCAACACATGATGTAGAAGGTCATGGATAAATGCATGTATGATGGCATTCAAACCATCAGAATTATGCATTGCACGAACTCTTTCTTCGTGAGTGTAATCTGTTAAGCGTTTAAACTCTGTTTCCGAATAATCCATCGGTTATTGATATCCGTCTTCGATTAATAACCAAGTATTGAAATCTCGGGATTGAAGAAAGGATTTCATAGCAGATTTCCACAACGGGTAGTTAGTCTCATTAAATCTTGGTAGTACGTTAACTGAATCATACAATAGATTAATTTCTTATAGGATGGATATGACCAAACATAAATTGTTAGGTATTTTCATGTTTGCCTGCTCTGATACCAATTGAAAAGGAGAGGGTACCCAAATATAACTCTAGCTAAAACTTTTCCTTCCTATAAGTCATTTCTCCGAAAGTGATTGTCTATGGACTGAGTCGAGATAATACAACTAATCGGTTCACACTTCATGTGATCGTCTATGGATACGAGATCGAGACAATACAACAATGAAGTATGTTTACTTGATACAAAGGTTCGGACTAAACCAAACACAATAGGATTGTTTATCAAGTAAATATGAATTAACGTTTGTGTAATTTACTTTAATTATAATAAAACAATTCTAATGCGAAAATATAAAGTAAATGACACAGCAATATTTTGTTAACGAGGAAACCGCAAATGCAGAAAAACCCCGGGACCTAGTCCATAATTGAATACTCTCAGGATTAAGCCGCTACACAAAATTAAACCAACTTCATATAGTTGAGACCAAGCAACTAAACATATAGTTCACCTAATTCCGTCTGTATTCCCACACATCCAACCTGTAAACAAGTCACGTACTTGGAACAATTCTTTTGGTTCATATTCCAAATAGTAACGGAACAACAAATATGTTTGGTATCAACTTTCTTCAACCAAGTGATATGAGTTAGACAAAGGTTCCTCTTGTTTATATCAATAAACTCCTTTGCCAGGTTCCAATATCTATCTTATATTCAACTACCGAAGTAATTGTTAAGATTTTGCAATCAATACCTTTAATCCCAATGAACCGTATTGATGCCGATCTACATAACTATTCTATCAAAAGAACACAAGGATAGATCGATTATAGTTGGACCCTCTTTTACCGAAACAAGTATTGTGCACACTAAAGATTATAAACCCAAGTCAGAAATCTTCTATCTTCTTTGTCTTCAAATCTTCTTATATCTTCAAAAACACCTGCACACAACTAAATGAATCTCTTGTGATCAATCACGCACAAAACGGAGTATGTTATCAATGGATTATCACAAGATCGTCTTTAGATCTAACAACAGTCTAAAGATCCCTGTCGAAACTCTAACTAGTTTGAGTGAATCTTATATCGGAAGATAAGATTCTCAAGCATAATAAACAAACTAGGTGCAATCAAAGTTCAACCACCGTTAGTCAAACAAATCAATCGAAAACAAAAGATAAACCGCAATTATCTAAGTTCCCACCAATGGTACTATTAGAGCTTCTCAATCCCAAAGAAGACTTTAAACTGAGCGGCCGCAAGATATTTCTCCTAATTAGGTTACTCTCCTCACTGAATAGGCGACTTCACCAGTAACAAGACAACCAAGGAAGTTTGATGTCACGAAGGATTAGTTTTCTAGAAATGCAAACTCGGAGTATTTATAGACAAGGAAGTTTGGACACCAAGGAATTTCCAAAACCGAAAATATTCTCAAGATATGCAATATCATTTCCAAATTCGGTTTTCATAATTCCTGGAAATGCTCTGTTCAAATTAATGATCGAAAATATCCTTGGAAAATATTTAACTAATTCTTATTTTCCATATATAATTAAAAACCTTAATTAAAGATTCTTAACTTATTTAATTTCGATCCTGGGATTTACTTCCTGTTAGCTGTTAAGGAATATCTTTAAACAATAAAATATATGCAATATTGCACGTGTTCAAAGTGTATCGACATCCTTTCTTTGTAAGTCCTCTTTCATAATTACTCACCTGAAACCGATTTACCACACTTCCAAACAAGTTTAGAATTCGTTCATCTGACTTTCAAGAACTATGTGATTAATCTAGGAACACTCAATCACAAATCATGGGTTTAACGGTTCTACCAAAACAAGTTTTGGTTGTACCTCCATGTGAGTATTGTGCATAGTCACATTAGCTTTCCAAACTTTGGTTGACTAGGTACTAGGATCGGTTCCCCACATATACATGGTTTCTAACTCATATGTGTTACGCATGTCTGTAGAATCGGTTCCCCTTTGCCTAAAAATGTGTTTCACATGTCCATAGGATCGGTTCCCCTTTCTGCTATAAACCTTGTGACACCTCATACAAGGATCGATTCCCCTTTGTATGTGTTGCACCTCTTACTAGGATCGGTTCCCCTTTACCCAGATTCATTCTTACACACACAAACTCGATCATACCATCAGGTGATTACTTAAGATCGGTTTCACTAATAAAAGTCACACCAATACATAAATCAGGCCTCGTGTGAATAGTTTTACCAAGAACACAAACAATTCATGAGCGGTTATACTAATCACACATATTGGTCGTTCATAAGATATGCAATGAAAAAAATAACGCCTGGCGATTTCCTTTTCGGTTCACAAAATAAGTTCATGAACTTACTTCCTTAAAACACATGTAAAACATTGTTTCCTATAGTATGAAATCTTCACCTCATACCCATACATAATCACAATAGCATTTAAACGATTATGTCAGTCTTATCTACAAAGTTTAATGGTTAAGCAATAAACCTCGTATAGTATTCCTTGATACTATGTCTATCTAGAGTGTTCATGCTTCGCAGTTTTATTTTCAATATGCACGACTTGAAAGATACGTTAGGGAATAAAACAGTTCAAGTCCAATATCACTAACCTTAAGTGGAAGGATGATGTTGTGGTTGTAACTCCTTGCTTCTTCACTTCTTAAAGTCTTCGCAATACTTGTAATGTCTCATATCCTAATACTTTCAAGCTAACATATACGAAGTTGACTCTAGTATATTAATCAAGCGACTCTTAAATGAGTTTTGGTTCACTAAAATATGACAACCAAACTTGACATACCAACTCTTGGTGGGTTCAATCGAGCTATGCTCTAACACAAAGAAACCATAATTCTTAAATTGGGGAAGAATATGAAACCCAGATTTCTTCAATCTTTCATTATGAATCTAAAATTGAATACCAATTCTTCTTCTTTACTCTTAATACACAAAACCAATCTCAAATCACTCCACCAGACTCTTAATTCCAACTTTTACCTCTTCTCTGAACAATTCCACTAAACCTTAATTTTGTTTGATTCTTCGATTCATTTTCAGAATAACTTCATAACTTCAGTTAAACATAACCCATCTCAATTCCTTCTCTTAGAACACTAATTCTATCTCTTAATTCTTCTCTGAGCTTTTCGTAAAAACCTTAGCTTATAAATCTCTTCCTCATTCGAGTCTGGATCTACCACAGACACCTTAACCGAAGACCACTGCATGATATTATCCACCTTCTGTTGATCACAAAACTTCTATTCGATTCTCTAAAACTCGCAGAAGAAAAAGAACACGAAGAGAAAGAAAGAGAAGAATAAAGAAGAAACTGAGAGAAACTGAAAAAGAAATGAGGAGAAAAGAATAGATAAGAAGAGATAATTTTCTTTGATTGGTTTTGGTGATAAGGTCGACTAAAATACTAAAGGAACACAAGAAAAGGATAAGGGCATCCAGGCGGTTAAGATCAAAATGATGATTCTTTCCTTTATAAAAATTCTGATGATACTTCTTCGTCCAGTGTCCGAATGACGCATGTGAGTATTCTATTCCGCCTAACTTTTCAAGATATATCGAGTGGTACTAATTTTGAATCTAAATCGTTATTATATTAGTTTCTAATAAATAAAATTATAATAGCTAATCGAGTCACTAACGGCTAAATCGTCTCTTGACTGGTCAAATAGAGTTGACGAGCTTGAGGGTCTTTACAGAAACCTAATCCCCACACCTCCTATGTGATACTAGTTGTATAAGATAGAGTCAATTCTCCTTTAACCTTATGTTTATACTAATACCCTGTAGGTTAATGACTTGAAGACTTCATTGGGATTGTGAAGCCAGACCCAACTATTTTCTCTGTAGTTGCATGATCTGATCTTGTTATTTCTATCGTATTTGAGTACAATCGTAAGATTGGATTGATATTAATTTCTCCGATAGACAAGATAGAAAAGTAATCACAAACATCTTCGTATCATCGTTTGTGGTTCCACAATATCTTGTTTCGCTAGTCGATTAAGATTATTGTGAGGTGATTGATAATTCTAGGATGTTCTTCAGGAATATAAGTCCGGGTTATCAATTGGTTCATGTTCACCTTGATTTATCAAAAGACATAACAAAACTCGTAGGTATTTCTGTGGGAAACAGATTTATCTATTCATGTAGACTTTTCTGTGTGATACAGACTTGTTTATTAAAGTCTTCGACTTTGGGTCGTAGCAACTCTAAGTTGTGGGTGAGATCAGCTAAGGGAATCAAGTACGTAGTATCCTTCTGGGATTAGAGACGTAAGGAGCATAACTGTACTTTGGATCAGTGTGAGATTGATTGGGGTTCAACAATAGTCCAGACCGAAGTTAGTTTGTAGTAGGCTAGTGTCTGTAGCGGCTTAATACAGTGTGTGTTCAATATGGACTAGGTCCCGGGGTTTTTCTACATTTGCGGTTTCCTCGTTAATAAAACTTCTGGTGTCTGTGTTATTTCTTTTCCGCATTATATTTTGTTATATAATTAAAATATCACAGGTTGTGCGTTAAATCGATCAATTGGTAAATCCGACCTTTGGTTGTCGATTGAAATTGATTGATACTTGAATACTGGTCTTTGGTATCGTTCAAGTTAATTTCTCTTGTATTCAATTAGACTTGCATATTTCTATTTGCTTTAGTAAGGATTGAATCGAGAAATTGAGATATAACACCTTGATATACTTTTTATTAAGATTGAGTCTGATTGTCTAGTTGATTTTCTTAAAAGTATATTGGAGTTAGTCCATACATATTGTTAATAGAATTATTAGGTGAGGTTGTTGCACCCCCACTTTTTCATTTTCGGTTTTGAAAATTCCTTGGTGTCCAAACATCCTTGGTATATAAATACCTAAGTCTGCATTTTTAGCAAACTATCCTAAGAGACGGGGAAAAATTATCTTTTTTTTTGTTTCTGGTGAAGCCGTTTATTCGGAGAGGAAAGTACCCTAATTAAACGAAATCTCTTACGACCACTCGTTTTAAAACTTCTGTGGGATCAAGAATCTCTACGAGTACCATTGGTGGGAAACTAGATAATTGTAGTGTCATTAGTTCGATTGACTAACGGTTGTCGAAACTTTGATTGCACCTAGTTTGTTTATTCTTGAGAACCGTATTTTTTGATATAAGATTCACTAAAACTAGATCAAAGTATCAACATGATCTTTATAATTGTTTGTAGATCTAAAGATATCTTGTGATAATCCATTGTTAATAGACTCCGTTTTGTGCGTGATTGATCACAAGAGATTCAAGTGGTGTTGTGCAGGTTCTAATTGAAGATTAAGAAGATTTGAAGACGAATAATATTTCTTATTGGTTTCTCATTTCTTTTTGTTGCACAAACCTTGATCGGCTGGGATCCAACTAGAATCGAATTTATTCGATTGATTAGTTGCGTGAGATCATCATTCACAATATATCTCTTTGAGATTTATTTGGATTGAGTGTGAATCTAAGCTTGACTATTTTTGTAGTTATTGGATGGATTGATCTAACTAGACAAAGGAGTTTATTAGCTTAAACGGAAGAGCATATGACTTGAGATATCTTTATCTTAAACAATCAATAGAGTTGTTACTAAACAGATTTGTTGTTCCTTTACTATTTGGAATACGATCCAAAGGAATTGTTCCAGTGCGTGCACTCATCGAAGTCGGAAGCGCATGGATCTGAGGAAACTAAGTGAAATAGGGGTAGCTGCTTGGTCTCAACTATACGAATTTGGTTTAGATTCTGTATAACGGCTTAATTCTGAGAATATTCAATTCTGGACTAGGTCCCGGGGTTTTTCTGCATTTGTGGTTTCCTCGTTAACAAAATCTTGTTGTGTCTTTTACTTTTATATTTTTGCAATTATAATTGTTAATTATAATTAGAAGTAAGATACACAAACGTTTACTCCGCTTTAATTGATAGTGATCCTATAGAGTTTGGTTAAGTCCGAACCTATTATCAAGTAATCACACTGTGGTAGTCGTATTTTCTCGATTTCTTATCCATACACAATCACACAAAGTGTGAATACCGATTTGTAGTATAGTCTCGACTTTGTCCATAGACAAACAATTTTCGTAAGAGGACTTATAGGTGGATAAATTAAAGATTGTGGTGTATTTGGGTACCCTCATCTTTTCAATTGGTATCAGAGCAGGCAAACATGAAAATATCTAACAATTTGTGTTTGGTGCAATCCAACCTATAAGAATTGAATATATGACTGATTTAGTTAATGTAATAGCAAGATTTGATATCTTTAAGGTTCTGTGGTGGAAGGCACAAATGAAGAATGTAATACTCTAATTTAAGGAATCACCTAGAAGTTAGCCAGGAACTTGCGGTTTCTTAAGAAAAACTCTCTTATATCTAAGAGACAACCCATTGATATCCTCATATGATGGATCTTTCAAATAAGGAAATCAATACAATTCAACAAAGTTTCGTAATGTTGACTTGGATGGGTTACGAAATATATCCTCGTTTGCTTCTGTTTTTCACTGTGAACATTTATTTCACTAAGAGAAATTTTCATATCAAAATCTTAAGATTTGTGAATCTTACCTTTGGTCATGTATTATCAATATTCACAAACAATCCTGTTGGATTAGATTTTAGAAGCAACCAAATGGAGGGGTATTTTCAAACAGAGAATCAAGTAACTCGAAACGTTACCAATAAAGTAAGAATTCTTACTGTATTAAAAAATAATATTATAAGAAGAACTCAGAGCACTCTTTTAACTGAAAATAAAAAACAAGAATTCTAAAGCAACATATATTATTCTTCATCAAGGAATTCATGAGTCTATCATGGACATAGTTGTATATATCAAACAAGTTAAGAAGACTTGGGGTGCTTCGAAAAACTATTATAAAGGGTCTGACAAGGTAAAGAAAGTAAGACTGCAAATATTAAGAAGAAAATATGAACTTCTTCTGATGGAATCATCCAAAGAAGTTTCAGGTTTCTTCTCAAAGACATTAAATCTTGTCAATGAGATGAAAGCTAATGGTGATATGATAGAAAAATCTACAATTGTAGAAAAGATTTTACTTATTTTACCTGAAAAATATGAATCAAAGGTAACTGCTATAGAAGAATTAATACAACTTCTACTAGTACGACCGTTGCCACGGTGGGAGGGCCGACCGAAGAGAAGTCTGAAGATGGTTTTATCTGCGATTACTTTCGTCATGTATAAGAAAAGGTGATACTTTCACCCCATTTCAAAAAAAGTGATAATTTAGCTCCGTTTCAGAAAAAGTGATACTTTCTCCCTGTTTCGTAAAAAGTTATACTTTCGCCCTGTTTCGAAAAAAGTGATACTTTCGCCACGTTTCAGAAAAAGTATCACTTTTTCTGAAACAGGATGTGAAAGTATCGCTTTTTCTGAAACGGAAAATTAGTCGATCCATAAATCAAAATATGGTTGCATGATGTGTTATGCATCCTTTGTGGTGGTTTGTATAATGACTATGCATTTAATTTTCTAGAATTGTGTCTAAAATGAAAGTATCACTTTTCTTGAAACGGAGGGAGTACATCGTTTTATTAGTTGCAACAGAAAATTAGTTGATGCATAAACCAAAATATGGTTACATAAAGTATTATGTATCCTTTGTGGTGGTTTGCATAATTGATACACATTTAATTTTCTAAAATTGTGCCTAAAATGATAAATACCTCCAAATTTTTCGTAAAAACTCAAAATTTGATATTGTTGTTTGTGCTCGTTGGATAAGTTTTTTTATTAGCTTTCCAACGAGATAAAATTTATAAAATTCCAAGGCACAGATTTTTAGATATGTTATATTAAAGTTTGTTTTCCAATTATACCCCTGAAAAGATATGATACACAATGAGTTATAGTAATTGGACTAAAAGGGAGGGACATTTTTGGTTTTTCGGCCCTAACTATTTCCAATCTTTTTGTGTCAATTGATCACTTACATTTTACAAAAAACTGGTCATATAAAGGTCCTCCCTTGCTTCGCTCGGTCGGCCCAATTATGAGTCTTGATGAAGTGCTAGGATCATTACAGGCTTATGAACAAAGAATGTTAGAGAAAATAGTTGTAAAGCCGGTTGAAGAAGCACCACAAAGTCAGACAAGATGGAACAATGAAGCTAACTTAAGAAAATCTCAAGAAAATATAGGGAAAAGACCCCTTGATAAATCTAAAATCCGCTGCTATAATTGTCAACGTTTTGGTCACTTTCAATATGAGTGCACTAAAAAGAAGAATGTTATTAACTACAACAACAAAGCAAACATGGCAGAAGAACAAGAAGATGAACCAGAATTTTTTTTATTAGTTTGTCATACAGCTGAAGAACAACCTCATCACAAGTGGTAATTGGATACATGTCGTAGTAATCATATGTGTGGAAGAAAGGATTTATTTGTTAATCATGATGAGTTGGTATGCTCAACTGTCAAGTTTGGAAACAATTCTACATTTCTAGTTATGGGAAAAGAAAGAATATGGATCATACTTAAGATTGGTATACAGACATACATAATGGATGTATTTTATGTACCACGTTTACATCAAAATCTATTGACTATGGGTCAACTTTCAGAGAGAGGTTACTCTATGAATATCTTTAATGGCATTTGCACAATTAGATATCAAAAAATAAGATTGAATGTTAGAGTGCATATGACCAAAAATAGACTATTTCCTTTGAATATTCAATATCAAAGGAAAGTTGATATAGTTCTTATGTTGGTGATGATTCTTGGTTATGGCACAGGAGAATGGGTCATATGAACTTTAGTCTACAAGTTTTGGAAAAGAATGACATGGTCTCAATATTACCTACTATTGAGTTTCCTAAACCCAAGTGTGAAGATTATCTTTGGGAAACAACACTAAGATACTTTTCTCATAAGTAAGCAAGAAGAACGGGGAAACCATTATAGTTAATCCACGGTGATCTATGTGGTCCTATTAAAGTTTAATCTCATGGTGGAAACATGCATTTTATTACCTTTATTGATGATTTTAGTAAAAAGGGTTGGGTGTAGTTATTAAGACAAAACAAATGATGATTTTCAAGAATTTAAAATCTTTTAAGCATATGTTGAAAAACAGAGTGATAGTAGTATTAAGATACTATGTACTGATAGAGGTATGGAGTATACAGTAGTAGACTCTTTTATGAAGGAATATGGTGTTCAACATCAGAAGATTGCAAGACATACACCACACAAAAATGGCGTTGCAGAAATGAAAAATCATACTATATTGGAGATGGTACATACCATGAGAGGAGCAAAGAATTTACCTAAAAATTATTGGGAAAATTTGTTTATTGTGATGTCTATTTGTTGAATAGATTTTAAACTAGAAGTTTAATTGATAAAACTCCAGAAGAAACATGGAGTGGTAGAAGACCAAGTGTACGACATCTCAAAGTATTTGGTCTTATAGAATATGCACATGTGTCTAATGAGATACGTAAGAAATTTGATCATAAGAGTGAGAAATGTATCTTTGTTGGTTATAGTAATCCACAGACAGGGAAACTAGTTACAAGTAGAGATGTGATTTTTGATGAAGAAACTTAGCGGGAGTGAAACTCAGAAGTACCAAGGAGGGTTGCTAGTACAAATGAGACACCATTAGTTGAAGAAGAAGAAAGTCCAATTGAGATATTGGAATATGAAACAAAAGTTGATAAAACATTGCAGCAGGAAACACGTCCAGCACGCAATCATACTTTGTCAACTCGTTTGAATGATTATGTTATAACTACAAATGATGAAGATATAGATGAAGAATTAGTGAATTTTGCTCTCTTTGGAGATTGTGATCCAGTAGAGTTTGAAGAAACTTTTAAAAACCAAGGTTGGGTATAGTCCATGGAGGATGAAATACAGTCAATTGAAAATAATAACACATGGAAACTTACTACGCTTCCACCGGGTAAGAAAGTTATAGGTGTTAAATGGGTTTATAAAACAAAATACAGATCAGATGGTGAGGTAGATCGTCTTAAAGTAAGAATAGTTGCTAAGGGATATAAGAAGAAACCGGGAATTAACTATTGTGAAGTGTTTGCCCCTGTTACAAGGTTTGATACAGTTCGCATGATGATTTCCCTAGCTGCACAAAATCAGTGGAGCATCTTTCAAATGGATGTGAAGTCTGCACTCTTGAATGGTGTATTGGAAAAAGAAGCGTATGTTGAAAAACTAGCATGATACATTATGAAGGGGAAATAGAATCAAGTATACAATCTAAATAAATCTGTGTATGGTTTAAAACAAGCATCATGTGCTTGGTATACAAGGATTTGTACCTATTTTTCTTTTAAAAAAAAGGGTTGATGCTCACATGATAACATACTTTATAGTTTATTCTCTTGGCAATCATATTATAGTATTTTTTGTATGTTGATGATCCTATATTTATTGGTAACAGTTCAGAGATGATCAAGGAATTCGTGGATATGGTCAAGAAATTTGAAATGATAGAGCTTGGATAAATGTCACATTTTCTTGGCATAAACTGAAAGAGGAATCTTTGTTTCACAACAAAGATATGCAAAAGGAATACTTGAACTTTTCAAAATGGATAATTGTAATCCAATTTTGACACCAATAGAATAAAGATTGAAGTTGGTAAAAGAAGGAAGATGAGAACTTGTGGATCCAACAAACTTCAAGTGTCTTGTTGGAAGCCTTAGGTAATTGACTACTATAAGGAATGATATTATGTATGAAATTGGTTTGGTTAGTCAATTTATGGAATCACCACGTCGGTCACACTTTCAAGCTTCAAAACGTATCTTAAGATATGTTAAAGGGACAACCATTTTAGGAATTATCTACACATATTCATAGAAAACAAATTAGTTGGATATATAGACAGTGATTGGAATAGAGATACAGAAGGGAGAAAAAGTACTTCTTGTTATGTGTATCATATGAGAACAGGTTTCTTCTTTTGGTCATCAAAGAAGCAACAAGTTGTTATTTTTTCCAGAACAAAATCAAAGTATATAGATCCTAGCAATTATGTTACACAAGTTGTATGGTTAAGAATGATGTTAAAGTCACTCTATCATGAACAGAAAACACCTACAACAATAGTTTGTGATAATAAGTCTACAATTTCACTGACAAGGGCTTATGTGCTTCATGGGGGGAGTAAGCACATTGATATTAGGTGTCGCTATATTCGAGAGCTTGTCAGCAACAAGGAGATAGTTGTGAAATATTGTGAGAGTGAAGAAAAAATAGCTAATATTTTCACAAAGTCATTGAAGTTTAACATTTTCATCAATCTGAGTAGAAAGTTAGGAATGATAAGTCAATAGAGTCTTGATTTGAGGAAGGATATTGGAAGTTAAAACAAACCAAGACTGTATGTTAGGTAGTTTTAGCTATATTGAGAAACGATGTTCCCTGTTTAATAGTTTTTTATTTAGATTGCTTTGTTTAGAGTTTTGAATATTCTAGAAGTAGTTTTATGTTATGAGTTTAAGTTTTTTTATGAATTTGTTTTGCTTGGTTATCAAATCTCTCTAGTTATGTAAAGGGATATTTTGAGTTTGGGTCACATAAAAGTTACCATATTTGCGTTTGGGTCACGAAAAAAAATTAATTAGAGTTTGGGTCACGAGACCATGGTTGACCGTGTTAACAGTTACAAGAGTTAGTTAAATACTAACATCGTTTAGTCAAGACGGTCAACCATGGTCTCGTGACCCAAACTCTAATTAAAAAAATTTCGTGACCCAAACGCAAAGATGGTAACTTTTATGTGACCCAAACTCAAAATATCCCTCTTTTTTGGTGGGGGGTGGGGGTGGGGGGGGGAGAAAATGAGATTGAATTACTTTGAATGCAAGCCTAAAATTCATTGACAAAGAACAAGGTTTCTTAAGTTCCCTATCAGAAACTGCGTGCATGTTGCTTCAATGAAGACGGTTTAAATCCCCTCATACACACGGCTAAAAATGAACATGCGGAAGTTGTAATATCTCTGTTGACGCCACATTTCCAAGAGAGATAAATTAAGGACCGGTTATGTGTTTATGAAGTTCCCTTATTCTGCATTCGGCTTAACTTTTAATCTGAGATTTTTGCGTCAGTGCTGCTTGAATCATTTTTGACGTTGAATTAATGGAACTCCCGCTGACGTGGTTTGTGAGTTACTATAACATGTTGAAGGTGTTCTAGCTCTTATATGTTCTAGCTTATTTAGCATTTAGGTCTTGCATTTCCTCGCGACCGTTTTAAGGCATTTTAGTTACCGATGGTCACATAGTGAATTTTTACTGAACTTTGTCCTTTGTTGTTGGTTATGTTCAATTTCTTACAATTTTTTTAGTTAGGCTAGGTTCATGTCTACTTCCTACGCACTTGAGTTATTATTATTTCTGTTGTGAGCCTATGCATGATAAAAGGAACTCTAGGTTCTTGACATCATTGTAACATTGATAAAATGAATGAATTCCAACTTGAATCGTAGCCTGCACATCATAATTTATGTATTACTTTGGTTTATAATAAGCTTCTCAAGCATAACACACAATTGGTGAACCTGACGTCATTGTCATCTCTATAAAAGGTGCAGTTTTGGGTTGTCTTTAAAGCCAAGAAGATAAGACTTACCATATAGATTCATATGGAAGTTACCATTATTATTGTGCCAAGCCAACTACATAGGCATTTTAGAAAAGGGATATTTTGAGTTTGGGTCACATAAAAGTTACCATCTTTGCGTTTGGATCACGAAAAAAAATTAATTAGAGTTTGGGTCACGAGACCATGGTTGACCGCGTTGACAGTTACAATAGTTAGTTAAATACTAACATCGTTAACTGTCAACGCGGTCAACCATGGTCTCGTGACCCAAACTCTAATTAAAAAAAATTCGTGACCCAAACGCAAAGATGGTAACTTTTATGTGACCCAAACTCAAAATATCCCTTATGTAAATAGGCTGCTACGCCATCAGCAATGTACATCAGAGAGAACTCACGTTTTGAGTAATAAGAATTCTTATTCAATATATCTTTTGTTTTAAGTCTTTGATATCAGATTTTCTACACTCTAACGATGTTAGATCAATTATGATCTAGAAGCACCAATGCCTAACATTTTGCGTTTTATGGTGTAATCAAACCAAGCTTAAACCGCATTTTAATGATGTAAGCAAACCAAGCTTAAACAACAGTTGTTTCTTGGTTTATAGTTGTTGTTTCTGATAATCACATGATAAACTTTCACAAACAACTAAATCAAACCATGGGATTTTTTGGTTGTCGTTGATGATGTAATCAAACAATGGCAAAAATTCAATTTGAGAAAAACTTTAAAAACGGCATAGAAGCCAATATAGAAGGTAACATCATAACCTGAATTGAGGCTTGTTTCTTATTTGAATAAGTTTATTGGCAACAACATGTGATATATGTTTAATTATACCTCAAGAATTGATAAACTGATATAACAAGATGTAAACCGGGTGAAGATGAGCGCCAGTGCTACTAAAATCTAAAATTTCAAAATGGTTTAAAGTTATCATGTCATTGTATTCGTCATATCGTTTTCATTTTATGATTGTTGGGACTTTCGTCTATCCCTGGAGAAGATATTTCGTTTATCATGTCATTGTATTCTTGATGGGACTTTCGTTTATCCGTGGAGAAGATCTTTCATTTATCATGTCATTGTATTCATCATCTCCTTTACCTTTTACGATTATTGGGACTTCTTATTTACCTTTTATAATTGTTGGGACTTTTGTTTATCCGTGGAGAAAATCTTTCTTACGAATCGTTTTTGTTCGCTCTATTGTTTTTAGTTTTTGCAGGGATGGGTGTTGGTGACTATTTCAGTTTTAGGTCGTATGTATTCATTATCCTTGAATACGTTGGGTAAGGATCAAGGCAAGCTCATGAGGACTCAAAAGAGTCTTTCAAAATTTCAGATCGATATCCAGACTTACCTGAAAATGCCTTTAAAGTTACCAGTAGGGATAGATCTAACAAATCTAGACCGAGTACATGTTTCCTAAAGGAGTACTAAAACCGTGCTTGGGCGAGAGTAATACTAAGATAGATGACCTCTTGGGAAGTTCTCGCGTTGATTATCTTATTTTATTTTATTTTTGACGTTTTTTTTTTTTTGTGATGACCACTGACTGCTTAGGGAAGGGATTACTTGAGTAATGTACGATTTTTATGTCACGATGTATGGGGGGCACATGCCCTGTTTTAGTGAGTCCGAACAAAAAGGTCATTAAATTGATTATTTTAATATTTTTTCATAAAAAAACTATTAAAACAAGATTATTTGTCCAAAATAATTGCACCAAAACGTTCTCCCCGTCGTAATGTTTCCAACGAGTCATCATTTGCCGGGATCGGGATTGCCGTGAAAATTTAATGCTCATGAAGTTGATCGAGCCATCGAATTGGAGACATGTTAAGTAGTAAAATTGGTGAAATAGTTTCGACAATCGATCATACCAGCACTAATGCACCACCATAACCCATCAGAATTCTACAGACCTTTAGGAAAGTCCTTGTGTTGATTGCCTTTAACCCATCAGAATTTTACAGTCCTTTAGGAAAGTCCTCGTGTTGATTGCCTTTTTTTTTTTTTTTAATTTCCTTATTTGGGGATTTTATCTCTTTAACATTGTGTTGATCGTCTTTTTTGGGGATTTTTTCTTTTTAGGGATTACTCGAGTGAAAGCATGTTTTTATGTCGTGATATATGGGGGCACGAGCTTGTTTTGGCGAAAATGAAAAAATATGATGATTTAATTGATTATTTCAATATTTTTTTAATGCATAAATATTTTTTTAATGGATAAAGAGTATTACATTAACTAGTTGGAAGCCTAACAAGCTAAGCTTCAACAACATACTACTACATTAATTGAACATGTTGCGATACTAACCTACCAACAAGCCTCATGGATAACCTAGTCAAGGGAGCTTTGAACAGGTTGTGATACTAACCTACCAACGAGCCTCATGGATAACCTAGTCAAGGGAGCTTTGAACAGGTTGCGATACTAACCTACCAACGAGCCTCATGGATAACCTAGTCAAGGGAGCTGAACAGGTTACGATACTAACCTACCAACGAGCCTCATGGATAACCTAGTCAAGGGAGCCGAAACGGACAGGAACTGAAATTGTGTCATAAAGGGGCAAAACTAACACTACCTTTCATGTTAATTTCTACAATATTACGTCATTGGGGGCTCGAACATGAGACCTACTCAAGCGCATGAAACTTAGGAAAATGGGGATGACAGTTCAGCTGCCCGTTTTTTTTTAAAAGGTTATCAAAACAGAAAGACCATTTAATGCATTCCCCAAATAACAATTAGGAGCCTCAAGAAGTTTGGGACAAGGGATAGCCACCAATTGCTATTTCACGACCCTTTTTATCCTATAGTGTGAGGCCCTAATTGTTTTTTTGGGGCCCCAAATTAAACCAGGATAAATTGGTTTTTCTTGGGGGATATAAAACCCTAAATTAAACCAACCGAGTAATAGAGAGACGGCCGGTCACCACTCACACCTGGTGGGAATGTCTAGCAACACATCTACTGGCATCAGGAAGGGAAACACATCTGATAGTACTACTTGGAACTTTATGAAAATGATTGTAACAAGATCCTAAAGACATCTTTAGCAAAACCTCAAGAGAAACCTTCAACTCTTATTCTCTTACCCACATACATAGAAGATGTGGAACATTGACAAAATTGATCTACATATAAAACACCAGTAAATCTATATTCTGTAGATCGAGACATCACAAATCAATGCAAGAATTCAAACACTAGAATTCAAAACAACCAAGCAAATATGATATTGAATCACACAATACATGTCAAATTCATACAATCAACACCACAAAATATATCTAAACAATCAACATATATTAATCAAGACATGATCATTGCTCGAAGTAAAGCAAATTTAGCAGGAAAACTAAGATCCTCCTGTGAAATAAAGGGTCATTCCTTCACAACATATATCAATTCAATTCCTATACTGTTGAAAGCTATACTTACCAACAAGGTATACTAAGGTATAAGTGGAGGATCTGCATTGGGCATAATGGGAACCTTAGGCAGAAGGTTATTACTTCCACCCATTCTTCTGCTATTGGTGGACACTCTGGTGCACAAGCTACCTATCAGAGGGAAAAACTATACTTCTTTTGGTTGGGAATGAAAAAGGATATTCATGAAGCTGTCAAGGCCTGTGATATTTGCCAACAACACAAAGGGTTCAACACTGCACCAGCTGGGATGTTACAGCCTCTTCCAATTCCTGAGCAATCTTGGGAACATATTAGCATGGACTTCATTTCAGGTCTTCCAAAATCTGAAGGCAGGGAAGTTATCCTAGTCATTGTGGACAGACTTACCAAATTCAGTCATTTCTTGGCTTTGAGCCACCCTTATACTGCTGCTACAGTAGCAAAGGTATGTCTGGACTCAGTATTCAAGATTCATGGACTCCCTAAATCCATTGTCTCAGATAGAGATGTTGTTTTTGTGAGAAACTTTTGGCAATCATTGTTTAGCAGATTGGGTACATCTCTACACTTAAGTACAGCTTATCACCCTCAGACAGATGGCCAGACTGAGAGGGTGAATGCCTGTTTGAAATCTTACCTGAGGTGTATGACCAGCTTCAAGCCTAGCAAGTGGGTCTTCTGGCTTCCAATGGCACAATGGTGGTATAACACCAGTTACCACACTAGTGTAAAGCTCACCCCATTTGAAGCCTTGTTTGGCTATGCCCCTCCACAGTTTGTCATTACTTCTAGTGCTCAAGGATTCAATACCACAGTGGATGATTACATTGAGCAGAGACAGGCTATGAAGCTCTTACTTAAGGACTCCCTAGAAGCATCTCAGCAAAGAATGAAGTATCAAGCTGACAAGAAGAGATCTGAGAGGTCTTTTGAAGTTGGAGATTGGGTATACCTAAGATTGCAACCTTACAGACAAACATCAGTGCAACTAAGAAGAAATTTGAAACTCTCAGCCAATTTTTTTGGCCCTTATCAGGTTGAAGAAAAGATTGGGCAAGTGGCTTATAAACTGAAGTTACCAGCTGAGTCTAGAATTCATCCCACCTTTCATGTTTCTCAGCTCAAGCCCAAATTGGGACAGGGAGTTATTCCTCAGACTTCACTGCCAACCCTGACCAAGGAAGGAGAAATGAAGGTTAATCCATTGCAAGTGCTGGACTCAAGGAAGATCAGGAAGAACAACCAGGATGTAGCTCAAGTTCTAGTACAGTGGGAAGGGATGAATGAGACAAAAGCTAGCTGGGAGGACAAAGACTTTATGGCAACTCAGTTCCCAAAACTGATCCTTGAGGAAAAGGATCTGGAGAAGTAAGGGGGTTTGTCATGAACCTAGTATCACTTAGACTGTTAGGGGCAGCCTCGATTGTTAAGGGCACCCAGCAGGGTAACTTGTAATTTAAATTTCTTAACCGTTATTAGTGGGCACATCGTGCGTGCGTCGCACGCTGCTGTTGTGGTGTAAAAGGTTGTTGCCTTGGATGTTGTTGAATCATTCAGAATCAATAGAACTTTATTCTTCTCTCTCAATTTTTCTCTTCTACCCATTCTAAATATCTATCCTTAGAGATTTGAGTTGCTTCTGAGCTAATTTGTAGTGTAGATCACTACAAACTTATTGCGTTATTGTAGTACACATTTAATCGTAAAATTCAAAGCAATCCATCTAGAGAAGATGAGGAGGAGGGAGATAATGGTGGTGGTACTGAGGTTACTAAGTCTGTTACTTTCTTAGTGATCGAGATTTATGGACACCTATCAAAGCACCAACTACTTGGTTAAGAACTAGATAGGAGACCTTGAAATTCATTTACTTTGAAACATTAAGGAAATGTCCAATTATTGACTTGGCTTTTTTAGTATGGACTTTCTATTAAAGAGGCATGTATGAACTCATATAATTTTTCCATTAGTTATTTACTAATGTTATAAAATTATGAGTATCCTGGAATTAGAAGAAAAAAAATTATGTAAACTGACGCTAACATGGGATAAAAAAAATTATGTAAACTGACGCTAACATGGGAGGTTGAGCCGATACCGTAAGGCCCGGTGATACCTAATGGTGGACTATTAAATTCTAATGGTGGACTATTAAATTCTAATTCTACCCATTGGGTGATGTTTTGGGTCCTATTTGGATTTTTAAAAAACCCACGCCCTACCAATCATGTGGTAGAAATCATGTGGTTGAGGAGCAGGTCCACGGTACACCCATAGACAAGCCGGTATATAAGCAATAAGAACGATTTGAAACAAAGGCAAAGGATTTCTTGGGTTCAAGAAAGGCAGAGGATTTTTTGGGTTCACAAATGATATGATACATAGTATGATACAGGTCAAAACAAGATATATAATAACAATAAACTAGACACCTAGGAGACAGGCTAATCCCCAACCCAATCCCCATGGATGCTAATTTGAAGTCTATAAATCCAAGGATTCTGTCCATCAAGTTATCTCTAAGTTCCCAATTAACCCCCAACGACATCCCATAACAAATTATGTTTAGACAAGTACACCTGCAAGTTCTCAATTAACCAGGCAACACCCTTTAACAAATTATTTTCCAACGAGTAAATAAAGAGCGCCATCTCTCACGGCGAGATTGGACATGCCAGGATGGTTGATATTCTTCCAATCAGCATAACTCACCCCCAAAATTCCATCAGTCACCCCACTTAATTTACTTCCTTCAAGAACCTCTCCTAAGCAACATTGGTACAGAACTTCCTTGCTGAACTTAAGTTCAAACATAAACACACCTAAATTGGGGACCCATTTTTCTAGGGGATATAACACTCTAATTAATCCAACATACAAACAGAGGCCGGTTGCCACTCACTAGTCCTAAAGACATCTTCGACAAAATTGATCTACATATAAAAGACCAGTAAATCTATACTCTGTAGAACAAAGAAATGCAAGAATTCAAACCCTAGAATGCAAAAAACCAAGTCATACACAATCAACACCACAAAATATATCTAAACAATCCACATATATTAATCAAGACATGCTCAAAGTAAAACAGATTTAGCATGAAAATTAGGATCCTCCTGTGAAATAAAGGGTCATCACCCCCCACAACATCAAATAAATTCTTAAACCATTCAGAAAGGAGATCATCTAGAATGGTAAAAGGTGTCTCAGAGATTCATGGGTCGTTTTGACTTTAAAAATGTATCAATTCAATCTTCCAACTCATGCTTAATTAGACACCAAAAACATAAGATTCATGTACTCACCACAAGGAATATCTATTGCAAAAGTTAGGTTTCTTAACAGAAAGATAAAATCAGTAGCACGTCTTAATTACATACACATAGATGATAGATTCACAGCAACTTTTAATTCAAGAGTCTTCATTAAGAGATAGTTGATATAAAAAAGGACCTAAGTTCAGAAGGGTTTGCCAACAGGAAACCCCAGGAAGCTTATTACTCTGCCATGACTCAGTTTCTGGCAGAAAAGAGCAACACTCAGCCCAAAAGTTCCACCGACCGCCACCGCCGCACACCTTTCATATATCCCAGGAGGTGCTTCAGAAGCCTGATTGGACGAGAAATTCCTTGCCGAAATGAACTTCGTATCTAAACGCCTAAACTGGGAACCCATTTTTCTGCGGGAATACAAAACCATAATTAACCAACAGATCAACAGAGAAATCGAAATACTACTTATCAGATCTTAAGTACCAACTAGCAGAGAGAGAGAGATTACCTCAAAGGAGCTGACATCGTTATGATGATGAGTAACAAATTTCTTTCTGAAAATAAATCAAGGAAGATGAAGATTATTAGATGATTGTTGAAAACCCAGAAGGCAAGAATCAATCAATATTAAGAAATTTAGCATAAAAACCCTAACTACCTAAGAAAAAATTGATGGAGAAGAAATAGATCTAGAAAACGGGAGAGAGAAAAAGAAATACCAAGCAGACGACACAAACGAAGATTAGATTAGGGCTACGCGTTGTTGGGTTACTTACTTATATATAGCTGAGCTGAGCTGCCCACGCCCGATTCAACTCGGATGACTATGTATATGGAAACCCTAATATTCCAAAGCGGTGACTAAATGTAACCCACATTTTAACTAAATGTAACCCTCATTAAAAAATACAAATGATGATAAACCAGGATTGATGTGGGTAGTGAACATCTGTCACTTTAGTTTAGCTTCTTAGAGATAAAAAAAAAATCAAACATAACATTTTCGCCCATATCTCTTGATTATATAATTTATATACATGCTTCAAAATAAAAAAAAAGAAACAAGTCATCTTGATTTAGATTCCAAAACCGATACGTTAATCCTAAATCTTAAACCCTGAAATTCTATGTTGTACAATTTTATATTATTGATTGATGGATAATTTATGTTCTTTAATTATGCTATTTTATGATTGTCATTTTTATTGATTCCAACTACTAACCGATGGGATTGTATAATATGAACGAACCAAGAAAGGGTTGAGTGATCTGGACCAAAACAATGGTTGAGGTAACGATCTTGTTATAGCTTCTATAATATTTTGATGTAAACTTTAATTGATTTTTGAAATCTAAACCCAATGGCAATGAAGAAAACCATAATATCGTTAACAAACTCATTTTATGTGTCGAATACTTTCTTTTGGGGAAAAAGAATCATAACTTTAATCATTCCCGATTGAGAGATTGATAAAAGGAGGTTTTAGTTACTCATGTTATAGTGGTTAAAAAATATGATTTTAAGGAAAGGTTGCATTTAACCAGGTGTGGGTTGTTTATAGCGGCTTAATACATTGTGGTGTTCAAATCTGGACTAGGTTCCAGGGTTTTTCTGCATTCGCGGTTTTCTCGCCAACAAAATTTCTAGTGTCTGTGTTATTTCTTTTCCGCATTATATTTCTTATATAATTGAATTATCACACGTTGTGCGTAGTTCAATCAATTAGGTAATCCAACCTTTGGTTGTTGATATAAGTTGATTGACACTTGAACATTTGTCTTTGATACCGTTCAAATTTTTTCACATATAAATCAGGCTCGCGGATTTCTATCTGTTTGATTTGCTGATGAAATTGTGAAATAGAGATACAACTCTTGGATATATTTTCATTAATTGAGTATGACTGTTTAGTTGATTCTCTTGTAATTATATTGGAGTTTGTCCATACAGATTTCCTAAACGAAATATTGGTTGAGGTTGTTAGACCCCCGTTTTTTCACTAAGTAACATTCATTGTGGTACCAAAGGCAATAACAATCAATGTTGAATTACACAACCACTATACTGACCCGTCAAAATAAAAAGTCTGGACGCAATTAATAACATTTGAATTTATTAGCGTTTGAATATTGGACGCATTTTGTCATATCAGCGTTTCTCCACAAATGCGCCCTAATAATTGCGTCCAAACGAAGACGCACATATAATTAGTGTCTCGTTATATTTTTAGTGATTGTTGAATATGGATGCCACATTTGTATTGTTTTTAGCTTTTTGGATTTTTTTACCTTCCCTAGTTGTGTTCGAAATTTCGCTAAATCTGGCATTTTAGCACGTGACTACGATTACTCTAAATCATCCTCAAATATATATATATCCTTACTATAAATCATCCTTCTGATGGATTCCCTCCTGGGTTCTATCAAAATATGTGGTCAACTGTTGGTGATGATATAGTAAGTATGGTTCAAGCCTTTTTTCACTCAAAACACCTTATTAAACAGCTAAACCATAACTTTACTGCTCTTATTCCTAAGAAAAACTGCCCAGTTCCTGTTGTTGATTTTAAACCCATTAGTCTTTGCAATGTGAGTTATAAAATCATCTCTAAGCTACTTGTCATTGGGCTTATACCTTTACTGAATAAATTTATATCTCTTTTTCAGTTAGCTTTCGTTACTTGTAGGGTTATAACATATAGTATTGTCATGGCCCATGAACTCATTGATACCATGAAAAAAACTAAGAGAATGAAAGGTTGGATGTCCATTAAATTTGATATGAGTAAAGTCTTTGATGGGATAAAGTGGAGTTTTGTGATTGCTAGCCTAGAATTTTTAGGTTTCTCTAAGGATTGGTATGATCTTGTTAGCCAATGCATTAGTATTGTTTCAACATCTATTTTGCTGAATGGTTCTCCAGGAGAAATGTATACTCCTCATAAAGGACTAAGGCAAGGTGATCCCCTATCACTTTACCATTTTATATATACTCTGTATGGAATCATTGTCTATAAATCTCTTTGCTGCGGAGAAAAATATGGTTGTACTGTGACCCAAAATAGCCCTTCTGTGAGCCATTTATTTTTTGTAGATGATTGTTTGTTATTTGCTAGGGCTAACAATAATGATGATATTCATTTAGCTAACATAATTGATAATTTTAGAAAATATTCTGGTCAAGCTGTGAATTTTGAAAAATATGGATTGGATTTTATCCTAAAGTACCTAACCACGTAAAATGTGAAATTTCTAATACTTTGAATATCAAAAGAATGGCTTTGCATGGATAAATATTTATGTGTTTTTATTTTGCTCTGGAAAAATAACTCAGAATTTTTCACTCCATTGTTAGAGAAATTTAGTGACAGACTCCCTTAATGGCAGTCAAAGTATATATCCCAACCAGGTAAGACAACTCTTAATCAAGTTGTTATAGTAAAAACTGCTAGTCACCATATGGCTATTTTTCCTAAGCCTAAAAAAATCACAGATACAATGGATGATGTTCAAAAAAACTTTTGGTGGAATAAGAAACAAGGTGATCAAAGAGGTATGTTTTTCAAACTATGGGATCATGTTGCTTTCTCTAAACACCTAAGAGGTCTAAACATTAGGCAGTCAGCCATTCTTAATCAAGCCCTGTTAACAAAATTTGCTTGGAGAATGTTGGTTGATCCTGATTCTCCTTGGGCAAATTTACTTAGTCATAAGTATTTTCATGGTTTAAATCCTCTTAATTGCATGTTAAATAGATAGGGTTCTTGGGTGTGGAAGGGTATATGTTATGGTATCAATATCATTCAACAATTTTACTGCTGGAAAATTGGGGATGGAACTAAAAATTTTATTTGGAAAGACACTTGGATTCCTAGTATAAATGGACCACTTAAGTCAAATTTTATATCAACAAACATTAATAGAGTTTCCCATTTGATAGATAATGAAACAAAAACTTGGAAAACATAAAGTCTATAAGCTTTATTTAATAGTGAAAGAGTCCATGCTATACAAAACATTAAAACTCCTTTACAAGGAAAAGATGTTATCAGATGAAAAGCTTTTCCTGATGGTGAATTTTCAGTGAAAACTGCTTATAGAGCAATTTTAGACTCTACTCAGGCTATACCAGCTAATAGCAATGTTATTGACTGGAAAGCAGTGTGGAAAAATAAACTTCCAGTATAAGTTCAACCTTTTACATGGAAGGTCCTCTAGCAATGTCTCCCTACCAAAGATAGAATAGCCAGATATTCCAACCATGTGTTAGAGAATTGTCCTCTTTGAAATTCTCACATAGATACTCCTCGACATCTTTTTATGGAATGCAAGGTTTTCATTTATGTGTTGACTAATATTGATCTTAATTGTGTGCAGATTCTACAGGGTAAGGATATATTTGAATGGTTAAAAATGTGGTTTGATAATGATGTGCAATTAAGACCCACAAACGTCGCTCAATTTAACTATGTTTGTTTTACAATGTGACATATTTGGAAATTGAGATGCAGTGTTGTATTTGATAACTTACAAGTTAATATCGAAACACTTATTGCAGATATTAAGACTCACCTAGCAGACTGGTTATGAGTTCAGGGAACTCAAACCTCTGTGAGAAATTGAAACATCTCTCTACCACAACACAAAATCCAGAGACCTTCAATTAATGATGATATCAAAATTAATTTTGATGCATCCTTCGGCAAGTATAATAATAGAAATACGGAAATTGAACTAATATGTCGCAATATTTCAGATACAAGTAATGGAGATTAGGGAAACTGCAGTTCAACAGTAGAATTTGAACAAGCAGAATCACTGGCATCATTTGAAGCAGTAGTTGATAAGTGCATATTTCACATATATTTGGTGTCAACTCCATGCTAGTATATGATGGTTTTCTTGCAAATTATTGTATGTTATGCTTGTTTTCTCTTATTTGTGTTTTATTAGGTGAATCACCTGAAAAGAAGTGAATGTGTGCTTAATTGTGCAATAAAAGAAGCTAGCTACAAGTGGATAAGGGCCAAAGACCAAGTGGAACTCGTTAAAGTACAAGATTTCTACTTTTTATCTGTAGAGGACGAGAAGACAAAGGCAATGGCGAAATAACGGAGTCATTCGGAGCAAGGTAGTTAATATCGTGTATCGGTATCGTATCGGTCAAGTCCTATACACCTATACAAATGATAATATTTGTTTTTATAGGCGATACATCATTATGATTTTTTTAATATTTATTATTTCTCAAACAAAAGAATATATTGATATAACCATAATATAAAATAATAATTGTAGTAAACATACTTTAACCTTACAGTGGTTGATTAGAGCCTTATACTATCAACAACGAAACCAAACTTTGAATGTTTTTTAGCCCATCAACATCACATTTACAGTAATTACATCCACCATAATCATATATGAAGTTACCAAAATTAGTGGGGTTACTTTCTTGAACTAAAAGTTCAATAAATCATAATCAAAAGACAAAATGCATTAGTGACATATCAATGTACAAGTGAAATCTATATTATCAGCGTACAAGTGAAACCGATATATTGGTCCGTACAGGACGATACACGCGTTTTTATCATTCCTCCTTCGTATCGCCCATATTTTCAATATCGTAAAGATTTTTTCCTATATCCTATAAAAACCTTTAATATCGGCCTATACAACCGATATTGACTACCTTGATTCGGAGTTCGTATGAAGAAGTTATGAGCAAAACAAGAACTAATAAGACTAAAGGTCAAGATGGTCAATTTCTAAGGAAAGTGCAAATGGCATCTCACCCGTATGTTAAGGGACACCTTCCGTTTAAGGGGCAGTGAAGTTCAATGGAATTGCTAAAGGAAGTCCGATCTTTTACTTAAGGGGCTTTCAAGATTCAATGACTGTTAAAGGCAGCTGAAATATTTCTAAGGGCACCTCTTCTTCTTCTTTAATATGAACATGAAGAACATGAACAGTTCTTAATGTTGGTCATCATTATGATCACGATGGTGATGGATTTGATCAACAATGATATTCGAATTGGAATACATCACTAGGTTCCTGGGGACGATGGAAAGAATGGGTACTAGCCTGATTTCGATAAAGCAATCATACTCGAGTTTGGCAGAGAATTATTGGTTGCTGCTATTGAACCCAAGCATGGTCAGTTGAGACTCGATTATTCTGTTGCTGCTACCATCGTGATGAGACGGTGATGGAGATGCTGCTGCTTCCATTTATTATCAGAAGTCGTGATTGATGGAGCTAGCTGTTGGCATAAATCAGCAGAATTCGTGAAGAAAATGCAAAAAAAAGCTCGAGCAAAGTGTTGCTGCTATTCATTGCTGCCATGGATGATGAAGATAATGGAGCACGAGCCTCACTGTGGTTTGATGGAGTTGTAAGAACAAGCTTAGGATGATGGATCTCGGGTTGATGATCATGGAAGGAAAGATAATTTGCTACTGTTGGTGCTGACGTCATTTGCAGGGAAAGAATGGGAAGAAGTGTGGTGGAGCCGACCGAAAGAGACAAGCCCTGACTTGTCTCAGTTGGTAGCTTTTGAAAGTGGTAATCTGGCGTTGTGAGGGTCATCAAGTTGGATGTATAGCTAGCACCAGAAGAAGACACTTCAATCTATACCGGTCCCGCAATATTTTGGTCCAATAAGAAAGCATGTACATCTTATTAAGCTGATCCATGTCACATTGTAGCAGAAGTATTTACTTTGCCAACACATGTACCTTCTGTCACTGACTTTGTACAGTTATCAATTGCGGGATTTTCGTGAAGTGATCTGCACGCGAAGGAGGAAAGAGATGGCTATAATTTTTAATCCTTTCACATTACTAATTGGTGGATCAGTGGAGGGATTCAAGCCTATAATCATTCAAAAACACTCATTCTTTTACCATTTTATGCGAGTGAGAAAGATAGAAAGAGACAGAGAGCGAGCTTTCCTTTTTAATTCCTTCTTATTCGTTTTATTTATTTGCCGGTACCTTTTAAATATGAGTAGCTAAACTTCTAATTGATTAGGGATGATTTCAAATCCTGAACCATGAAGTATTATTTTTTTTAACCACGTTTATTTCGAGTTTTATTTAGCTGTTGAGTATCTTTATTATTTTTAGTGCCTAAGAATATTGAGGGGTTATTTAAAATGATCAATTAAATTAACAAATCAATATTTCTTCTAATAGTTTAGGGTTGGGTGATACGTGTAATTGTCACTTCAACTCTTTACACGGTAGTAAATCGCAAGAGCTGACAGATGGATTTTTTTAAGCAATTGTGTGTAAAGATAACACTAGTAAGCAGACCGAGCTTATGCGTCTGATGCTAGGATCAACCTAATTCACAGAGTGTAAAGCATTCGACTAATTTACACCTTGAGAGCTTATTCATGGTGGGTTGGTTGGATAAAATATGGTAATCGAGCGCTTCCGTATCTAGTGACAGTAGGAATCCGGGGGATAGCAGAGCTTATTGCTATTCTACGGTTGGTAACAGTATAAGTTCAACAAGATATAAATTTTCATTTAATTAGGCTTCGGTTCAGTGGCGGCGAATGATTCCCTAATCATATTTCTCCTTATTAATTTAGACCAATATTTATTATTTTCGTTTTATTAGTTGGATTAAAATCTAAAAACCCCATTTCAGTTACTTTTTAACAGCTAGAAACTCCCTGCTCTTCGTGGGAACGAACTCCTTGCCATTATATTACCAGTTAATTGTGTGGAAAGAAGTAATTAATTTGTTGCGTAAACGATGCACACCAGTATTATGGGCAAAAGGAAAGGGGAACTCTAAGTTGCATCTGGAAAGAGACAACCAAAGGGTGGTTAATGCAATCAATGGGAAGAAGGGAGCCATCAAATGGACTAGTGCCAATATTATCCAAGATACAATATTTTTACTTAATAGTTTTACCACATGGAAATGTAGTTTTATCCATCGTGAAGGAAATGATGTCGCGGATACTATTGCGGAAAAAGCTTCATCTTTTACAAGTAAACAGGTATGGCAACATCAGATGCCATCATGGATTACAGATACTTTAAATTCTGACTCAACATTATTGTTAGCTATTTCTTAACTAAATAAAATTCTTGACAATACCTTAAAACCCACAAGGGGATTTCTTAAATATCCTCACAAACACTACCTTATCAACATTGACAATTTGGAAGAACTGTCAAGAGAAGCTTCTTGTCAAGAAATTAACCACACAACTTGGGGGTCTCAAAAACATTAAAATATGCTTCATAACATTGTTTTGTTCTAGATGGTCTTTGGAGAGCCTTAGAGAAGCTACAATGGGTACAGTCTCAAGAAATCGGACATACTTCAGAAAGGATTAATTACATTTAGCTCCATTGATTTCCTTTTGAAATTTTCGAATTCGATTACCTTGAGGTGTGGTGGCGAACATCTAGAATCAAGTGATCAATAATCATCATCTTCTACGCAAGTGATTTTAATACTCTACATAATAATCAAAGCAAATATTCAACAAAATACGATACAAAAACTGGAATAAGTAGTAATTCTAACACAAATGCTACTTAGTATATATGAGAGTATTAGAAAAAAACTCTAAATTATCATCCTCAGATATATATCATTCCCTTGGATATATATCATTTTACTTGTATAATTATTCATAATTTGCAAACTTTTATACATACTCTTGACTTTGGAGATGCGGGTCTCCAATGAATTCAAAATATACAACCCATCCGATATTTAATGGACTTTCAAAAGAAACTTATGTTCGGTCCACTCATAAGTTGGGTGGGTATCCACCCTCCAAATAGATGGATTGCGTCGGACTATCCATGCTCACCCTTCCGCCGACGCCGCTGGTACAACAAATAAAAATATTTGCTAATTGTGCCATGGGCACTGTAAAAGCCCTAATTTGTTTGTGTCGCATGCCTGGTAATTCTTCTCCGTCAACATTTTTCCTTAGAGCTTCTCTAATGGTTGTGGTGTGTAATTCCTAGGTGGCAACATATTTAGACATTTTCATTCCAATTTTTCCTTGAGTCAGGTGAAAAAAAGAATTCATCTCCAATGGTGTTGCTTGTGATCTTTTTTTCATTAAATGTAAATTTTATTTTTAGTAATTTAAATATTTTATTGAAACTAAAAATGGGTATTTTTTATATTGTAATTAAATTTAATGAAGTAAAAGCTTACTAGGATAGCTTGACATTGTCAAGGTGAATGTCAAGTTTTAGATATTCACCTTGACAATGTCTAACAAAAACTAAGCCATGTCATCTTCACGTGAAAGGGTTGGAGAAGGATTTTAAGAAAAATGAATGTCTATCTTATGTGGATTTAGACATTTACCTTCACATACATTCCATTGGAGAAGCTCTTAGGTACTTAGGTTTTTATGTTAAATTTGTGTGACATTAATATTAATTTCTGGGTTTTCAACAATCATCTGATCTAATAATCTTCATCTTCCTTGATATGTTTTCAGAATACGAATAGAAAGAAATTTGTTAACTCATCACAACAATGTCATCTCCTTTGAGGTAATTATGTCTATCTCTCTCTCTCTTCTAGTTACTATTTAATTTCTCTGTTGATCTGGTGGATTAATTATGGTTTTGTATCCCCACAGAAAAATGGGTTCCCAGTTTAGGCGTTTAGATACCAATTTCATTTCAGCAAGAAATTTCTCGTCCAACTGGGTTGCCGAGGAGGTTCCTGATAAATATATAAAACTTAAGGTGGTGGCGGTCGGTGGAACTGTGGGGCTGAGTATTGCTCTTTTTTCCCAGAAACTGATTCATGGCAGAGTATTAAACATCCTTGGATTTCCTGTCGGCAAAGAGTGAAAGATGGTGATCTTAGGTCCTTTTTTTTATATCAACTATCTCTTAATTAAAAGTTAATATGAATCTATCATCTATGTGTATGTAATTAAGACGTACTATTGATTCTCTCTTAAACTTTTGCAATAGATATTCCTTGTGGTGAGTCATATTATTTTGCAGTGAAAACCATTACATGGAAATACAGTTGCAAAGATACCACTTTATTTTTTCATGTATGTTGATCGCCATAAGATAGTTTGTGCTTGTAACACAATCAGAGAATTCCGCTTTAGATGGAATGCTCGAATCACTAACCATTTCATAGAAGAGATTAAAGCCTGACCAATTAAGCCCCATGATCTCAACGAACAAATGGCTTATAATTACCCTTCACCATCTTCTTATACAGATGGTTCTCTAGAGAATTCCCGTTTGAGAAGTAAGTCAGAGCCATTTTTCTTTTATCCGGGCAATGTATTCGTTATATAATTCTTCAGTATTTGTGAGAACTCACTTATTAGGTCAGTTATTTTTGAGCTTGCTTTTTAACAAGTTTGGACCTCGGGCTTGTCCTACTGTTGGCATGTGCAGTTTCTGGTTCTTTAATTACTTGTTTTTTTTTTGTTGTACTCCTTAAGAATTCAACTGAGATCTAGGTGGTGTAGGGTTGGAATGCAAGTACTAAATAGTAATATTATTCGAAGAACAAAACATTTGGAGATCTTTGTCCATGAGAGAATTAGGAGTACTGGTACCCTTTTTGTGCTTCTTGTCAGTATGTTAAATTGAGTTATATAGTCCATTGCAGATATGTTTGTTGTCCATGATGTAATGGCAATATACTCAGGTAAGTTATGTCTGGCTTGTATCTTACTTATTATGTTATCTCATATACTTGATTGTCGAAAATTTGGCTATTTATCAAATGATGTGCTTTATCTTTTGGGTTTGCTCAATTAGCTGATATCATATCAACGACTATGCACTTTGTGGCAGAAGCTTGAGATTCAAAAACAGATCTACTTAGTCCCAAACAAATTGGGGTAGGCTAGAAAGGGAGTACGAGCATTTTCTCACCCATCTTGGTAGTGCTCCCGCCCTTTCCTAAGGGAATGGAGGCGGTCACCCATCTTGGTACTGCGCTCGCCTTCTATTGGTATGTCGCTGGCTTGCGAAGCCTATCGCGACCTTATTTTCATCGACGGTTAATCAAATGATCAAGGTAGAAAATCTAAGTTAATTACTTGTTCATTTGCCTGAATGGAGATAGGGGATGGAAATATGAAACTTTATTGTCTATTGTTGTACGGACCTTGCGAATTGCCGAAGGTGACATCTGTGCTTTATGTATTGAGGTTTCAGTCATATGTTAAACTGCTTATTTTTGCTTTTTGGTGTGTTCAACCTTCTGTTTTAGTCAAGTTTGGAATTTTTCGCAGTTTGTTATATGAAATGGTTGACTAGTCTTTCTAGTTGTCTACTATTGGGTTCACTGTTTCGGCATTACTTGACCCTATGTGGGGATGGAGTGGCATTTCTGGAGAGGTGAATTGGAGACAATCACAGATCATTTACTGCTGTGGATGTTATATGGTGCCGAATCAAGTAAGGTAAGGTTGTTAGTAATTACAGAATTACCTTTTGAGAAGTGAGGCAACATATTTTTTGTGATATCATGAAGTAAAATGAAAAATTCCAAATTAATATATGGTTCATCTACTGAATGTACGCGGCTAAAGTGCACTGAAAATGTTGAATTTGCTTTCGCAATGTTGAATGTACTGTGGGTTCTGTTTCATTGTTCACATTTAACTGCAAGGGTCAACTGAGTAAACCTTCATGGTCCTAAAATTATTAATCTCAGGCTAACACAATCAGAGAAATTCTCTTTTGAGAAGTAAGTCAGAGCCATTTTTATCTAGGCAGTATAATTCGTCAGTATTTGCAAACACACCAATTATATCAGCTCTTCTTGAACTTGCTTTTTACCAAGTTTCAACCTTGAGCTTGTCCTAGTGTCGGCATGGGCAATTTCCAGTTTTAAAATGCTGGGTTGGAATCGTTGGATACGTCCATCTCCACAGTCAATAAATCCACCACTGGTAGTTCAGAAGTGAGGGGTATAACAGTGACTTTGTTGTGTACATGTATGAGCTATAAGTGAGGGGTTTCCTTCAGATATACAGCTACCAAAGGCTACTAGAAAAAATTTCACACATGCCAAATGAACATGCTTTGGAGTATCGAAAACTGGTGCAGATGTTTCAGCAATAATTTTTGGTGTAAGTAATCTTTGGAATACCTTCTATAGTTTGTGGTACTGAGCCGATATTGTGGCACATTGATAAAGTCATTGGCTGGTGATAAAGTCGTTAGGTGATGATACCAGCGATCTGAGTTCGTTATCATTGTTGGTTTTCAAAGTCGATCATAACTCACTATGTATTTCAATTGATTTCGGAAACACCCCGCCCAATTATAATTATCGGTTTACAGCCAAGTCTATAATGATAACTCCATGGGCATTTTTTGTGGCATTATTACTTAAGTCTTAAATACAAATTTCCACTTATTACTTCTCCTTGTCGCTCTAAATTATCCTTAGATATGGAGTATATCCTTACTCTAAATCATTCTCAGATATTTTCATACTCTGCATAATTCTAAGGATACTCTCAACTTTGGAGGTGCTAAATTTGTTTCTTAGGTAGTTAGGGTTTTTATGCTAAATTTGTTTGACATTAATAATATAAATTGATTCTGGGTTTTTAACAATCATCTGATCTAATAATCTTCATCTTCCTTGATATGTTTTCAGAATACGAAGAGGAAGAAATTTGTTAACTCATCATCATAACGATGTCAGCTCCTTTGAGGTAATTATCTCTCTCTCCCTCTCTCTGCTAGTTACTACTTAAGATCTTATAAGTAGTATTTCGATTTCTCCGTTCTGTTGGATTAATTATTGTTTTGTATCCCCGTAGAAAAATGGGTTCCCAATTCAGGCGTTTAGATACCAAGTTCATTTCATCAAGGAATTTCTCGTCCATGGAGGCTCCTGAAGCAGGTCCTGAGAAATATGAAGAACTTAAGGTGGTGGCAATGGGTGGAACTTTTGGGATGGGTGTTGCTCTTTTGACCCAGAAACTGAGTCATGGTAGAGTAGTACACATCCTGGGATTTCCTGTCGGCTTCTGAACTTAGGTCCTTTTTTATATCAACTATCTCTTAATTTAAGACTCTTAAATTTTTGCATTAGATATTCCTACTGGTGAGTACAAGAATCCGAAATTTTTGCAGTGAAAAGCATTACATGGAAACTCAGTCGCAAAGATAATTCTTTAGTATTTGCAAACTCCTTAATTATATCAGTTATTCATGGGCTTGCCTTAATTACATCATGGGGATTATTTTATGTCTACAAATTATAGGATAATCTTGTTGATGTATATATAGTCATTTGAAGCCTACTGATGCTGGAGTTGAATATTTTTTCTCCGAAAAAATAGTCGTTGCATGGAGAAAGATGCACCATTAGCAGTGCGGCAGATATATCCTAACCCTTGGAAGTACTACTCATGTCGTGTAATATGCAAGGTAACTCTGATTCCTTTCATCGAGTTGGTTTGTAAAAAAACACATATCGAGATACTCATTCCAAAACTCCTGGATGGGTATGATTTACATATGGTGATTTTTGGACATGTCATGCCTTCGTTGATGTTATAGTTATTATCACTCTGTTGTTCAATTGTTTGATTCTTGGTTATAGATTTTTTATCTAGGAATATAATTAGCATATTCAAATTTCTACCTCCTTAGGTGTTGGAGCGATCGGTGGATCTTAATATCTTATGAAAATCTTACGTAGACTGACCACAGATACAGACTTAATATTAGGTGCGATTTTCAATTTTTTTTCGTTCGCATTAAAATTATATATATGGTCAGAACTAATCAGGGAGACATGAAAAATGGATTCTGTTGATGAAGATAAGCAACTGGAAAATATGTACACTCCAAATGTTTTTCCAGCAGATCTGTAATTAACGGTTTGAATATAGGGGGGGTGAAACAAAGACAATGGTGTATTGTCATGTGTTCTCTAAATAAAACTCTTAAAAATATGATTTAATAATTAGGGATAACTAGCTTTTAATTTGTTCTCAGTTACAAAACAGGTATTCTCTACTCTTTTTTTTTAACGCAATGCTAAAACTGCTTTCTTCTTTTCTTTTGTGGAGCCACCAGAACTCTTGCCAGGATTTATCAGGTATTCTCTATTCACAGATATTTAATCTGTGAATCCATGAGAAAGTAGTGGACTCTATAACTCAAAAAAAGAAATAACCAAGTTGGTTGGAGTACTGATATTTGTATGTTAGGTTAGGTTGTAAAGCCATTAAGCATAAGAGAAATTTCAGCATCACCATAGAGCATCATCAGATCAAGGAATTAGGTTCCTTTGGGAGACGCGAGAAGTTCAAATTAGATATGGCTAATTTATGTGAAGAGGTTGAAGTGTAAAGTTAGAAAAGCTTTTATGAGTTCTGAGCTACAAAACGAGATCAAAATACAGAAGACGAGACCGCGCAGCTGTTTAGTAGATCTTCATAACCTGTTCACAGCTATTCGAAAATAAGGTACATATAATAGTCGATTTGCTATAAATGTGAACATTTCAAGATAACCTACTTTCAGCTATTCAAAAATATAGTACATGAGGCATTGTTGCAAGTAAGAATCTTAATAAGCTAAGATTAAAACGGGGATGCTTTATACCCAGCGAAACTTGGAATGAGCTTAGATGTAATGATAATATTTTGTTTCGGTTGTTAGCAGCATGTGGAATCTAGACTAATCTTTCTTTAGTTACCAGTGCTGTCTTTGCGTTTAAAGAAGAGATCAGCTGCCGCAGAGGACAACAAAGCACTCTAGCACATCAAGATAAAGGATGCCGTTTGGAAGAATTGCCTCCTAGATTAATGGGTAACCACTTGGTACACAAGAGTGGCACATCCAGGACAACCTATATATGTGTGTGCAGTATACAACCACCAATCTATATATTATTAGATTTATTTAACTTCATATATTTCTGATTATATTACTCGGGAAGAGCATTGGTATGACTTAGTTCTTAACCGTTCAACCCTGTTAAGTAAATTTTCTTTAGCTCGGTTTTGTTTGATATTTCATAATCTTGATAGCTATTGATTTCATACAAGCTCAGAAGAACCACATTTGTGTATTTATTCATGGATATGTAGACGACATAGGCTTTCTCATTGGTTTTGGAGTTAGTATTTGGTTTATAAGAAGGACAGGACTATGGAGGTCATTATTTTAGTTAGTTACCTGATAGGCTGATAGTTTACTTGCTAATATTGGTTTTGGAGTTAGTATTTGGTTTATAAGAAGCATTCTAATCTCATCTTTGTTGTTCCTTTAAATTAACCTTACCTGGATCTGCATGGAAAACTCTTTCTTCTTCAATGTGTATGATGTGGTTTATCCACACAAGGTTGAGCAAACTTAATTAGGCAGATTACCAATTGAATTAGACAGGGATGTGACCAACTTCTGAAAATGTTGGTGATTTCTTTTTGATCTTTGCTAATGTCATTACAGTGTTATTGTTGCAGGTAGTTCCTTTGTCTAATCAAATACAACCTGTGAATTCAATGCATATCCACTACCTAGGGTCTCTACCTTGGGGATTTGTATCTAATTATTTAGGTGCTAAAATATCTTGCCAGTGCATGTTTCCAGCTGCAAACCGGTGATATAATAAAAGTTTTTTTTTTTTAAATTGTAAGTCAAGTCATTATGGAACGTTTCATCTGAGAATTCCAAGGACCTTCAAATAATGTTAAGGAATAACTCAGATTTATAGCATCAGTTATGACAGAATAAGCCCCAACAATGGGTAATGTTGTACGTACGCGCGACGCAACTATTACTGGTGCATCTGATCATGGCTCTTCAGTTGTAGAATCAAGAACTCTATAAAATGGTGATCTGAATCCTCAAGATATATTGAAAAAGGTGCATTGGTATATTGGTTAGGTAAAACTGGTACTGAAGATCGCGGATCCTCTATACTTGCACATGGATAAGAGGTATTATCTAAGTCACTAAAGGAATATCCACTTCAAAATCTCAACTTAATTGCTTTCCTTTTTCTTTTTTTTTTCATTTCTTAAAGCATCAATGTAATGCATTTCCTATCTGAAGATTTCTTCACTGACACATGCATCCTTTTGTTTGCTGCTTCCACAAGTATTCATGGTGGCATCAGATTGGACTTACGATTATCATGGTACATTCGTTACTGATGGAGTTCTTCGGTAAATATCAGATAAGGTACACCACCTTACCTTGGGATTATACTATCGGGGTAATATATGTGCAGGAAGCAGGGGATTGGGGAAACTCTCTTCTTTCTATGCTTATGAATTATTATATGCTTATGTTAAATCCCAATTACATTAATAAATGGTATTTGCCGTCTTAGCTCAAATGGAAGAGCACATGGTTCTCAACCATGTAGTTGTGGGTTCAACTCCCACAGATGGCATTGTTATTTGACTAGGCTAAAATTTACATGCTGGTCATGATTTGTGGCTCCAATTAAGGTGGAACCTGGAACCATGCATAGCAAAAGAATATATCGCATATCCAGAATCAGAATACCAAGGGGTTGAAAGGAAGTTAAGTGAATGGTTGTGGAAATCGGTCTTAGAAGCTTTCAAAATCGTTGAGAATTACATGCTTAACTATGAAGCTGTTGATAATTAAGCTGATGGGCATGGCGAAGACTTGGCTTTTTAATGTTAGAACTCCACTATGAAGTTGTTGATGGTTTGGTTGTTAGGAGTGGTGAACGCATCGCTTATGACTCCTGCCGACGTTTCACAATCGTTGAGAATTACATGCTTAACTATGAAGCTGTTGATAGTTAAGCTGCTGGGCATGGCGAAGACTTAGCTTTTTAACGTTAGAACTCCACTATGAAGTTGTTGATGGTTTGGTTGTTAGGAGTGGTGAACACATCGCTTATGACTCCTGCCGACGTTTCCTTGACATGGTCGATGGGTACTGATTTTTGGTTTTTGGATACTCATTTTAGATTGAAGGTACTGGCTAAAATTTCTCCAAGGGTTTGCTTTTACCGATATGGTGTTTCGATACTATTTATTTTGTCTCGACTCGAGGGTACTGATTGAAGAGTTGCTTTCACTGGTACGCTGCTCGCTGCACCAAACACACCAGTTTATCAAACAAAGAGTACATATGAGGTAAGAAAATGTTTTTATTGAGAAAATAAGCTTTAGTTATGTAGCATTTTAGTCCTACTTTGGCTTGCGTATCATACTATAAAGGGGAAATTAGGGGGAGACCCAATTTTTTTTTTTATCTTACCGCCAGGCCCATAATTAATTTTGTCTACCATGACACCCATAATTATATGAAATTATTATATGAATCAATACATATCTGGTTATGCATACTATCATTTCATGCATAACTGGTTATGCAGCCTCCATAACTTGTTATGTAGCTTAATTTTTCAGGGATATAATTGGAAGCGCAACTTGGACATAACATATCTAAAAATCCGCGCATTAGAATTTTGCAAATTTTATATCGTTGGAAATCTTTTTAAAAGAGCTACGCAATGAGTACAAACACGAATATCAAATTTTTGTTTTTCACGAAAAAATCGGAGGTGATCCTCATTTTAGAGAAAATTTTCGAAAAATTGATACATAACCATTATGCAGTCACCAAAAAAAGATGCATAACACATTCTGCTGACGCATAACGAATTATGCAGCCATTTTCTCCACTGCATAACAAATTTTGCATCTTCATAACAAAGTTATGCATCTATAACAAGTTATATTACCATTTTTCGGTTGATTTTAGCGCGTACATATAAAAAATTGATGTATAATGCTGTATGCATCCATATTTACGAATGCATATCAGGTTATGCATCTATTTTCTCTATGCATATAAGATTATGCAACAAATTTCTCAATGCATAACGAATTATGCAGTCATATTTTCGGATGCATGACAGGTTACGCATTCATTTTCATAACTGCATAACAGGTTATGTAGACATTTTTTTAGGTACATAATAAATTATACAGTCACATTTTTTTTATTGATTTCAGTTCTAACAAATAATTAATGCATAAAACGTTATGCAAACATTTGTCAACTGCATAAAGGATTATGCACTCACTTTTGAAGCTGCATAACATATTATGCAAGTACAAGTACTCTTATTGCAGCTCTTGCTGCTAAGAATCTTACGACAACTGATCTCGTTGCACTCATCTGGTGGTCACACCATCGGTGTCGGTAATTTTCTTAGCACAATTCATTAACTCCAGCTGCTTTTCTTTGTGCATCATTCACATCTTCCTCCATCTGATTTCTCCATTCAAATCAATCATCAACCCATGAAATCAACATCTAATCTCAGAGTCAATCTCAACTAAGAAACAACATCGGCTGTAACCTATAATTCCTCCTTGTTTGATTTCTATCTTCAACAGCTCACAGAACCAATTCCATTCTTGACATCATCTTCTAAATATATCGATCCAGAAAGCTTCATCTTCTCAATCGAAACCCAATCTCAGTTTAGAACAATCATCCCCAAATTCTGCTCAAACGAAACCTAATCTTATGATTTCTTCTATTATCGATCCATCACAAATCACCAACTAAACCACTGGATGATTATTAGCAGCAGCGTCTTCATCTCTCGATCTCCCTCTCTCGATCTCCCTGATTATTCAATTAGGTGATAACTAATGGTAGTACATCAGTTCTCAACTGAATCAAAATTGGATTGATACCCAATTTCTGATTCTCGCTCGTCTTCAATCCCATATACTTCATTAGAAGAAATCCTTGCAGCCAAAAGAGGAAGGCTTGGAATCAATTGGGTTGTTGCTGCAGTTTCAGATGGAGGAGAATGAAGTTTGGAAGAAGAAGAGAGAAAAAAAAAGACCCGAAAATAATTTCCCCTAATTCTGGGTGCGCGCGTGGACTATTTTATTACTGGGTTTCACGGAGCAAATATGAAAAATGGGTCTCCTTGTAGTTTTCACACTCTAGATTCATGTAAATCTATCTGTCTCCAAGCCCATCATCAGCTGATTACATATTGTGGGCTTTGGGACATGATGTGGGTGTCCATGAATCCGTTGTTTTTCCGTGAAATCGTTGAAGTTTTTTGTTGCGGAGAAACAAATATAAAGAAAATCTCATTGTTTTAGGATTAATTTTTCAGAGAATGTAGTTGTAATAAACCTTGACTTGACAATAAAGAAAAGATTAAAGATTTATATAGTGACTAGTCCTTAGATGGTTCTTATTATTCTCAAAATTTTCAAACTGATCAGTTCTCGAGTTATTGTCAGCGGTGCATGTTACGAAGTTAATGTGCCGAAGAAAATTAAATATGTTACTTTATTTTTAAATGTAAACAGTCTAATAATAGCTGATTATATCTACATTTCAGATAGAACGGAGAAAAAGGAACATCCGAAGATGTTTTAATGACTTTCAACATCATTACATTTGGGTTGAACAAAAAGTGAAACTCAAAGAAAAAAAGGTTTTGCCAAGTTTGTTGTGCAAAAAAAATTATGTTAGCTTAGCACTAGCCCCGTCCGGTTATCAACAAAAGAACAATTTTTTGTCAAGTTTAAGTCTCATTATTTGTTAATATTTCTATCATGTTACCAAATTTACCAAGACTTGCTTCTGCATTTCCTTTTCTCCAAGACACGACAATTCCTAAATCCAATTGATTTGGTCTAGGAATACCTGTTTTGGACAAATACATGGAAGATAAATAACTTATAATCGAATACAATTTAGAAATAGGCCAAGTAGGCCACAGTTAATACACCAAAGTAGTGCAAATTCCACACATAAAAAGAATAAATATACAATTTTTCACGGTTGCGACAATAATATAACATTAGATATATTAAATTGTCCTAAATAGGGAGAATACACTGACATGGTTATTTTGATAATATTTTACAATATTTGTGCTAATTTTAAGCGATAATGAATTTGAAGCTAATATTTAAATACATCCCTACCAAACTTAAGCACAATCTGAAATGTATAACATCACCATTTATTACTTTGAAAATCCGTTATTTAATGCTGACTGTCAAAATTTAAAACGGCAAATGATGAGGTTCGGTACCTCCAAAATGTACTAATATTTTATAGAGTGTAAGGGAAACATATTACTAAAAAATAACTTTAAATTTATAGTCGTGTGGTTCAATCAAAAATGGCGCGGAGATTACAATATCGACAAATCCTTCCCTTAAGTTAATGTACCACTTTTGGAGATTTAGTGCTACAACATAGGAATAACAAGAATTTTGTTCTACAAAATATATATATAAGCAATCATGTCTGAGTATGTGTGTTCCAAGTTTTTGTGCAGATAAGATATGTCACTGGAGCATTGTTTTCCCAACCTATAAATGGACGATAAAGAAGCCAAGGTGTCGTGAAAGACAAAGCCAATAATAACATAGGAAAATGATAAATAACATGAACAACAGACCAACCTACCTTTTATAGCAAATTATAACCCAGATTTACATGTGAACAAATCAATGAGTTATGTTGTTGCTAGGGATCTGTTGTTGAAGAGTCAATGTATTATGATGCATGTACTAAATATATACATGTAGTGCAGTTATTTTCAAAGTATGAAACTTGATTTCATAATAGTATTGGATATATTTTCAACTGTTAAATGTTTCGATCACTTTCCATAAAAAACTGTTAAATGTTTCGATCACTTTCCATAAAAAAAAAAGGTCTAGCAAAGGAAGCATCGCGGAAGGAGTCAAAGGAACATAGGGAAAAATAGTCATAAGATGGCCAAGCCAAACAAGCTAATATATATGTCTATTGAAATATTTAGGAATACGTGTAGATTATTCATTCATCTCAATGTTAAACTATTTAACGGTGACCCGACTTAATGAGTTACCAGGATATACGAGTTGTTGAGCAACAAATGTAGCAGATAAATTGATTAATCTAGCATCGAGAAACAATACATGAAGAAAATCGTAGTGGTGGAATGAAATTTTTTCCATCAAATATATGTAGAGTTATGGTATTAGTGCTTCATGTTTTCATATATGTTTTGCAACATTTTTTTATGATAACTTTATCCTATTGTGTTTACTACTTTATTATAATCGACGAATTATTCAGCAAGCACATTGTGCGAAAGAAGCTCTTTAGAAGAGAAATATTGCCTCCCGAGAAGTACAAATTTTCAACTGATCTGTAGTGTCAAGTTTGAATGTGGATTCCAACTAGAAACTTACGACTGCATGACATTGGTCTACGAAAATCTGGATAATTTATAAAAAACGATACACAATTCAACGTCAATTCTACATAATGTCCTAAAATTGAAATACAGAACCGACATAGATAAAATATGGTTTTGAGACCAATTTAATTTATTTGCAATGAACCCACATAATTATGTATGTACACTTAATATTAAAAGGAAAGGTTGAGACGGGGCCGTAAGGCCCCGGGGATACCTAGTCTTTAGATATATAACCATATCAAGTTCGCACACTAGGTTCGCGGACTTAAGGTACCAGATTGAGTTTCAAACTCAAGCAAAAATTATCGGGTTTGAGAACTTCGCCGGTTCGCGGACTTGGATCACGCAAGTAGTTTGTCAACTCAACAGAAATTCTCGGGTTTGAGAAATTCGGCAGTTAACGGACTGAGTTCGCGGACTTGGAACATGCCATCCTTTCGGTTTTATTGATCAACAAAGTTCGAAAACTTCGATTCAAGGAATCTATGGTTATGTAATCTAAAATCTCATTCCAATCATTGAAACATTCTCAGAGGACGTTATTGAGACGTTATTCACATACCTTTCTCGTTAGAGCAATTTCCAAAGTGATTGAAACTTTTCATGAATTTCGTCACTAGGTGAAGATAAACTTGGTCGAAGCGAAAAGCTTACCAACTCATATTTCGAGTTATAGATAGGCGAGATATACTTGGCTCGAAATACCAAATGTGTATGATCTATTATATATATATATATCATACGACTTTTGTCTCAAAGAGTATGAGATAGAATAGATAGACGTTAGAGTGATAGATAAGTTCAAGTCTTCACATACCTTTTTGTCGATAAGTTCCACCGTTTCCTTGAGTAGTCCTTCTACTTGTCTGATGAATCGCTATGAAATCCTTGAGCTCAACCACACTTAATATCCTAGTCCGAGACTTATCTATAAGAGACTAGAAATCAAGACTTATAGTTTTGATCACTAACATTGACAAACATGCTTGAGATAGCAACACATGCGAGGTTGACCGAGCAGTGCTCGAACAATCTCCCCCTTTGTCAATTTTAGTGACAAAATTATCAATACATATGGAATACAAAAAAGATAATAACTTTAGTGGCTCCTATTCCATAAGTCTAATCTTCAACATTACTCGAAATCTTCATCACTTACAAGTACTTTAATGATCCTAAAGGTTATAAGTTTAGCATCACCGTTGTTGACGATCCGTAGCTATAACAATGAGAAAGCATCGGTCTCGATCATTTTTATACAGTGTCATAGTATTATTACACAGTGTCAAAGTCCAATTGTATCACAACTTCAACAATAATACTATGGTGATATGTATCACTCCCCCTTAGTCAATACTCCATCTCGATTATGGAAACCAATCCCCCTTACACAATGATCCGAAAACCATATGTATTTGTAGTGTGAACTACATTATTTCTCCTCCTTTTTGTCAACAAAATTGGCAAAGGTAAAATAATGGGATCATAATGAAATTTTCGTAAGAGACATTTCATGACCAAAATAAAGCAAACACATCAACTTATTTAGATGCAATCACATAGCCGAAGCTAAAAACATTCATCAAGGAGTTTAAAGATACAATATAACCTCTCTAAAATACCACAGCCGCACACCCCTCAAGATATGACCATTAAGCACAAGTTCAAAAGAATTCTCCCCCATTTGATGTCATTCCCAAGGGAACAACAAGAGCGACCTTAATTTCAAGAGAAACAAAGGATTTAATTGGACACCAAAACCATGAGAATGATTTTTATATCCAAAAAACTCAAACAAGTAAACCCATGTCTAATTTAATCGGAATACTTAATCAAATTAACCACGAAAGTGATCAATTTAATTATTTGGGCTCAACATAAGTAAACTTACGGAACCCCGACTAAGTTCATCTTAAAAAAATGATTAGCTTAGCCGTTTATGTACTCGACACAAGTGAAAACTTATGGAGTACAAACTAAATAACCACACAAGATGATTAATTTAGTACGAAATGCTCAACATATAGCATCTCACGGAACAACCAACGAAGCCAAAAAATAATCGACTTAGTTGTATCGTGCTCAACATGAGACACACAATGGATCCTTCACGTTTGATCGCTTGTCAGACGACACAAATATAATTCACTTCCTCACTCAACTAATATAAATATAGATTGAGGCGATTGTTGTTATGCAATTTTCAGATTCTTATGTAACCAAATAACCCAAGTTGTGTTTTTGTATTTATCAAAGTAATAATACTAAATAAAGCAAAGTAAAAAGTTGGAATAATCAATAAGGAGAAGATATTGGTTAAGGGATAGTATCATTCACAAGCATGTATTTTTCATCAATGATTAGAATTGGTATTTAATCTCTCAATTATCAAAAGTCCTAAGATGTCTTGATTAAAAAGCAACCTAAAGTGTAAAAGCACAATTAGATTTAACTCCCTAAGAGCAATAAGTTCTATGAAATAAGACTAATCGATGCAAACAAACGTGTAAAAGCACTAATTCGTTTTAACAAAGGTTATGATTCATATGCGATTAAAAAGATGTATCACTACAAGTATTAACCACAAGATGCTACTAAAAATCGAGATAACATACGTATTGAAAACCCTAATATAGCTATAGAGATGAAAACAAATCCAATTGATTCCGGACTCAACCAAACTAGCATTCAAATCATATGATAATAAAAATAATGAATCATAAACGACAAAATTGAGACAAAACTAATTCATAGAATCAAATAATCATGCTTGAAGAAATCAAATTTTATCCCATAACCAATTAATGTATTTAGCTACTCATATTCATGGAGTTCATCATCGAAATATTCAAAGGAAGACTATGAAACATAAAAGAGAGCAAACCCTAGAAGTAGTTCTCTGCAAAAGCTCCAAGAATAGAATAATACGTTGTTTCTTTGTTGTAGAAACTCTCTTTTTATAGCCCTTTGCTTTCCAAAAATAGGTCAAAGTCTTCAAAATATTCAAGTCCACGTCCATCTACCAGTCCACCAAGCCCATGTGTGAAAAATATATCTTTGGAATTTTCGGGTCCAAAACTGGTCGCCGGATTGCTGACGTCAGCGCCGGAATTCGGTCACCGGAAAATAGTTTCAGGTCAATTTGACATTTCAGACACTGTCTCCAATAAGTATGTACTCCCAGCAACTCATCTCTCCTTCTCTGCATTTCAAACATTCACAAAATACCACCTAAACCAATTTCTTGTTCTTGCGAAAACGTACCCAAAAGCGTGACGCGTAGCTCATACTTCCAGCCATGGCAAACTGAAATATTACGATCCCAACTTCCGGTTCAGAAATCCGACTACCGGAACTATGCTCACCGGCGTGCCATTTTCACCCCGTTTTCGCATTATTGGTGCAGTCTTGTTCAAAACAATCTCAGCCAACTTCCACTAGCTCAATGCTGTAATAAAATCCCAGCTCAACCTTCTCACTGTCCAGTGCACCGAGTTCAGCCAACTAACTCCGTTTTCCATCGTCGCAAGTTACTCCACCCAACACAGGCCCTTTCTCTTCTGCCCATCTCCATTTTCTCATGCTGTAACAATTCAAGCTCATAACTATCTCAACCATTTGGCTCCAACTCTTCTCAGAACTCTTGCTTTAGAATCCAATCACTACAACCTGCACAAGATGGTACCCACTACTCCCAGCAGCTCATCTGAGAAAAACCCATAACGCAGCAGCCACCATTGTTTTCATACCCTGTAATTCAGTTACTCGTTGGTCCCTGCATCGCCAGACTCGAGCTCCATCAATTCCAGCTGATTTTCATTACAAATGCAGCTGCAATAACACCATTAGCATGATCAACTCAACACCAGGCTCATTCCTGCAACTCATTCAACCTCTCCATTTTCACGTCTTCTCCCTGTATTGTTGTATTTCAATTCACAACCAAGAGAATGGCAACACCACCAGCTCCTTCTCTTTTCCTGTCCATCTCCATTCGAGTATTGGCAGTTCGATGCCATCTCTTGCAATACCACGACAGCGACAACCCACGACAACCATGGCTGCTTCATTCAACTCCTCTGTCTCCTGCGACTTCAAACGCCTTGACCTCGCCATAGCAGCTGCACCAAACATATGGTGAACCATACTGCCATCCTGCAATTTGGGTACTTGTTCCTAACATTCATCTAAGCAAGCATTCATTCATTTCTTCACGAATGTGCCAAATTCTCACTGTCACGCCAGCTTCTCCAGATTCAAACCCAACATCACATGAGCTCAACTTCATGTAATATCAAAGCCGCACCAAACTTCATCCTCCATGTCTAATGAAACCACCATTCAGTTCAATTTCCTCCAAGTCAAGAGCCACTGCTTACCGCGCTCAGACCGAATCCTTCAATCTCACCAACAGCAACAACACTGACTAGTTCCTGCTCTACAGCTTTAGGCGTCACACCATTCCTCGCAGCAACAAACCATAACCATCCTAAGTATCAATACCGGCTTCCATCATTGCTCCATCCCACACTCGAACATGTCTGACACTCATTATTGCTCCGTGATGCTCCTACCACCTGGAAAACAAAAGCCCATGGTTAAATGGCAACCAGGTACAAGAACACAAGATGATTAATTGATACAAATGCAAGATTCTTGTTGTTTTTTGAGACGATCGCAACCCAATTTCACACACGGCAAGACCCATACATTCATTCATTTAGTAACTCAAGTGTTGCCATCTCAAGCTAGGTTCTTTCTCAACCAATTTTCTCGCCAAACCAAAGCCAAGATTAACCCTTTCCTTATGAGCTATGTACCACCTGTATCTTCTCATATTACGATCTCCAAACCCTTCTCAAACTTCTATCATTCATCACACTAATGACAATAACTATTCCTTCTTCATCGAGGTTTGAAACTCAACCCAAATATCTCTCAAATTAGTTGTAACCTTAAATGTATCATAGACCCAGGTTTTCTTTTTATTTTTGAAATGTATTCCAACGATGACTCATCGCTGGTGTGAAAACACAATGGATCCTTAACTTTAGCTTATACAGGTGGTAGTGTCCCCTTAAATAGCATGTCCTTAGTGAATCAAAAGTTGTCCCTTATCCTTAGCTAGGCTCCAAATAACAATTTTGTGCTCTTGAAGATCAAATCAATTCTTCCATGGAATCATCCATTCTTTCGCCATTCTTTTTGTCTTTTCGTCCTCTTCAAGGTGATGAGAAGAAATCCTGGAAGGTTCTACTTCCTTTTTCTCCAATGACTCCAAAACACCTAACAAACTCAAAAACGAACATAAGATACACAATTCACACGAAAAATAGCAAAGAAAGCATAAATACTAGATATAAAATTAGGTGTTTATCACACCTATTAACGGTAATACAAAAAGAGTGGATCAATGAAGATCAATACCATGGATACCACACAAGGATTCATTCTATCTTCAATCATTATATGCACAACAACATTTAATAGACATCATCCTTGCAAACAAAAGATTTTAACCTATCTTCCATCAAAGATTGACAATATAGGCTCAAATTTTATATATGTCAAAAGTCCATTCGTTCTTAAACCAATAAACTAATACCGATCATGACGACTTTACTTTTCACAAAATATGGGACAACATAGTTCACGGACGTAAACACCAAAATCCCATAACAATTTGCAATATAACAAACCATAAAGATTAAATACTGCAAACACATCATCCTCCAAAATGGTTTTAGAATTTTAAACCAAAAACCTAAAAACAAGAAGATGAAACAAAATAATAGCTATGTGTAGTCACAATTATTGTTATTCAAAGCACTAGTTATTCTTTCAACTAAATAAAAAAGAAGACATCCTACGCTTCGTAGATCTTTCTCAGGGCATCTACAGAAAATTCCTTCTCATTGTTGGAACTGTTGATAATAGGATCATTCAATTCTCCCAATTCTTTTGGAATAACAAACAATTTACTGAGTTCTCTTTTCATTTTACGAACGGTGTACGTTGTTGATGCCATCATCCGTTCATAGTGAACAAGCTCTTCCAAAGATGAGGCGATTTGAGATTTTAAATCGTCTCTTTTGCTGATAAATTCTTTTACCAGGTCCCTGAATCCAACATTACTTTGATAAAAGGATACAAACCAGTTAGAAGAGAGATATTTATTAAAAATTGTAGTCTTCACTTTCTTCGCACTTTTGAGGGAAATTCATGTACATCGACATACGTGATCTGCTTCAACTGCATCCTTGCTTGTACGACCTCTAGTTACAGGAGCCATGATACTGGATTCCTTTGAGAACTTATCACAACGTTTATGAATGACTAAAACCCTGGACAAACAAAATCTTTTGTAGTTTTAGAGATATATATAGTTATAAAACAAAACCTTTTAACCAAAAATATACTTCTTGAGCCAAAAGACGCAAATCCCCATTTTCTCAAGATAAATATGGGGATGCGAACGTCTAGGGTTAGGTCGAAACGATGGAACCTAAAAACTCCCCTTGTTTATCACATTGTGACTTTTCAAGGCGAGATACATGGGCAGAAATTCTTCTTCTTTTGTCCCTGGAAACGTTTGTTACATAAGACCTGCAACAGTTATAAGTAGGTTGAATAAACAAAGAACATTCCATAGGAACCAATGTTTATTTAAACTCAAATTCTTCAACTCCTTAAGGAATGAGCCTGAGATTATCTCTGAAAATATCTAAATAATTTCTCTCATTCCTAGATACCCATTTATAACCTATTTTATAGACTTTGAACTTGAATGGTACAAGGTTCCACACAACTTGTCTATGAAGTTTATCTAACTCATCATCCATTCCTTTTTCCCAAGAGGAGTTGTTCAGACTTATATCAATATTTCCTGGTTCTAATTGAGGAGTATAACAACCAACCAGAAGTTGTCCTTTTGTTTTGGTTGTACAGTCTTTTCCACTTTTAGAGACGATAAATGACACACACAATGGAGAATCGCATAACACATGTAGAAAGGGACTACAACAACTGTCACTACACCATTAAAGGGGAAAGGTAGGACAAGAAGTAAGATTACACATACTATCAGTATTTTTCTGTTTGGAATTTCCTGACAATTTTGTATGTCATTTTTGAGTAACACAAGGTTGCACAGTATTCTTGCAAGGATTACCTTCAGCCTCCAGACTCTTTAAATAGGACATACGGGCTTGTTGAGGATGATCGGATGACCAGTCATATGAGCCAGACCCTTGAAATTTGTCTGGGTGGTTCCTAGTCACATCAGTTTTCTCAACAACCGGTTGTTGAACATTTTCTGAATAGTGATTATTCTTTGGAAAGGAACAACTGGATTCTCTCAGATTCAACGATAGACTCTTACTAGATATCAAATCCTTAAGAATTGAAATTTCCGCAACAATACCAGAATGTATCCGGATTTGTTCTTCCAACTTCTTTCGAAGTATAACCAGTTTATCATACCTTTTTCTATGGTTGTTTTTTAACCTTGGTGAAGCGTCAATTGAGACTATGGTCCATATAGTCATATCGCTACAAATACAGACTTTTGAGGTCTTAAACGTGTTTGCCTGCTCTGATACCAATTGAAAAAGCGGGGGTCTAACAACACCACCCAATATTTCGCTTAGCAATCTGTATGGACTAACTCCGAAACACTTACTAGAGAATCAACTAGACAGTCAAACTCAATCTAGATAAAAGTATCTCAAGGAGTTAATATCTCTCTCTTGTTTTGATTCACTCAATCTAATAGAAATCAACGAGTCTATAATCAAACACAAGGAATACTTGGACGGTACCAAAGACTAATGTCCAAGGATCAATCAATATCAATCAACAACCAAAGGTCGGATATCCAATTGATGATAACCAACGCACAACCTGTATTATTTCAATTATATAACAAATATAATGCGGAAAAGAAATAACACAAACACCAGAAGTTTTGTTAACAAGAAAACCGCAAATGCAGAAAAACCCCGGGACCTAGTCCAGATTAGATACACATTGTATTAAGCCGCTACAGACACTAGCCTACTACAAGCTAACTTCGTAATGGACTATAGTTGAACCCCAATCAATCTCCCACTGATCCAAGGTACAATTGCACCCCTACTCCTCTGATCCTAGCAGGATACTACGCACTTAATTCCCTTAGTTGATCTCACCCACAACTAAGAGTTGCTATGACCCAAAATCGCAGGCTTTAAAGTCTATCAAAGGATAAATCTATCTCCCACAGATAGACCCTAAAAGAGTTTGTTCCGTCTTTTGATAATAATCAAGGTGAACATGAACCAATTGATAATCCGGTCTTATATTCCCGAAGAACAGCCTAGATTAATCAATCACCTCACAACAATCTTAATCGACTAGCGAAACAAGATGTTGCGGAATCACAAACGATGAGATGAAGGCGTTTGTGACTACTTTTATATCTTTCCTATCGGCGAACTCTCACGATCTCAATCCAATCAATATGATTGTACTCGTACGATAGAAGATGCAAGATCAGCTCACACAACTAAGATAAAAGTAGTATTGGTCTGGCTTCACAATCCTAATGAAGTCGTTAACTAGGTTTTAGAAGAAGAAAACCAAAGGTTAAAGGAGAATCGACTCTAGCACAAAACTAGTATTACACGGACGTGGCGGGGGGGGGGTACCCAAATATACTTAGCTTTGGTTCAACAATATTTCTCAATCGTTAGATCAAAAACTTAACTTGTCACACACAAATGAAATGCACGCTTCTAGGTTTGTTAACCGCACCCAAACGTGTACATTGTTGGTTCAAAAATGATCAACTAAAAGGTTAGCCATTTGAGCATTTCATACCAACCATGTTCTTCCTCACCATTAAAAAGGCGAGGGTACCCAAATATACCTCAAACCAAAACTTTTACTACCTATAAGTCCTTTCCCCGAAAGTGATTGTCTATGGGTACCAGATTGAGACAATACAACAAATCGGTTCACACTTCGTGTGATCATCTATGTATACAAGATCGAGACAATACGACAACAAAGTGTGTTACTTGATAAAAAGGTTCAGACTTAACCAAACAAAATAGGATTCACTTATTAAGTAATAAGATATTAACGTTTGTGTAATTTATTTTAATTATAATAAAACAATTATAATTCGGAAAATAAAAGTAAATGACACAAAAATATTTTGTTAACGAGAATACCGCAAATGCAGAAAAACTCCAGGACCTTGTCCAGAATTGAATACTCTCATGATTAAGCCGCTACACAAAATACACTTACTTCGTATAGTTGAGACCAAGTACCTAACTCTATAGTATACCTAGTTCCGTATGTATTCCCACGCCTCCAACTTATAAATAAGTCACGTACTTGGAATAATCCCTTTGGTTCGTATTCCAAACAGTAAAGAAACAAAAAATCTATTTGGTATCAACTCTCTTCAACCAAGTGATATGAGTCAAACAAAGGCTCTTCCGTTTATCTCAACATAAACTCCTTTTTCAGGTCTAGATATATCTTATATTCAATAACCCTAAGGTTATCGATTAAGATTAAGCCAGCAACACCTTTAATCCCAAGGAATCGTGTTGATGCCGATCTAATCAATTAATCAATCCAATCTACCAAAAGGATAAACCGATCATTAATTGGATCCTCTTTTCCCAAACAAGTATTGTGCACACCAAATATTATAAAACCCATGTCAGATCTTCAATATCTTCTTTGTCTTCAAATCTTCTTTAATCTTCAATAAACACCTGCACACAATCACTTGAATCTTCTTGTGATCAATCATGCACAGAACGGAGTATGTTAACAATGGATTATCACAAGATCGTCTTTAGCACTAACAACAGTCTAAAGATCCATGTTGAAACTCTGTACTAGTTTGAGTGAATCTTATATCGGAAGAGCAGATTCTCAAGAATAAACAAACTAGGTGCAAACAGATTTCAACCACCGTTAGTCAATCAAATCAATCGAAAACAAAGATAAACCACAATTATCTAGTTTCCCACCAACGGGTCGCGCTATAGCTTCTCAATCCCAAAGAAGACTTTAAAACGAGCGGTCGTAAGAGATATCACCTAATTAGATTACTCTCCTCTCCGATAGGCGGCTACACCAGTAACAATGACAAAAGAGGAAGTCAAATTGTTACGAAGGATTAGTTTGCTAGAAAGGCAAACTTCGTGTATTTATAGACAAGGAAGTTTGGAAACCAAGGAATTTCCAAAACCAAAAATATACTCAAGATATTCATTAATGCACAAATTCGGTTTTCATAATTCCTGGAAATGCTCTGTCGAAAAATAACAATCGAAATCTCTTGGAAAATATAATTAGTAAATGCACATTACCAATTCCATAATTTCCATACCAAGATAAATTAATAACCTTAATTAAAAGATTCTTAACTTACTTTTGTTTCGATTCTGGGATTCTCTTCTATTTAGCCTTTAAGGAATATCTTTGAACAATTATAGAAATAAACATTCAGCACGTGTTCAAAGTTTGTCGACATCTTTACTTTGTAAGTTCTCTTTCACACTTACAACCTTGAAACCGATTTGCCACACTTCCAAACAAGTTTAGAATTGGTTCATCTGACTTTCAAGAACTATGTGATTGATCAAACCAACATTCAATCACACTCATGGGTTTTCGGTTCTACCAAAACAAGTTTCGGATCTAGATCCATGTGAGTACTATGCATAGTCACACTAGCTTACCAAAGATATGGTTGACTAGGTACTAGGATCGGTTCCCCATATATATATGGTATCTAACTTATATGTGTTGCACCCCTTCACAGGATCAGTTCCCCTTTCTTCTGTAAATGTGTTGCACCCCATACAAGGATCGGTTCCCCTATTGCACTGCACCCCTTACAAGGATCGGTTCTCCTTCACCCCTTACTAGGATCGGTTCCCTTCACCCCTTACAAGGATCGGTTCCCCTCTTCAATTGGCAGTTACAAAACCGATACATACCAAGGTGATTACTTAAGATTGGTTTTACTAATAAAATTTTTACCAATACAAAAGTCAGGCCTTTGCGAATTAGTTCTACCAAGAACACAACAAGTTGTGAGCGGTTTTACTCTATCACACATATTGGTTGTTCATAAGATATGCAATGAATAACAAAACCAATAACCCCTGGCAATTTCCTTACAGATATTGGTTGTTCATTTTCTCAAATCATTATGCATTATAAATAATAATAAATAATAAATACCGGTTGGTCAGAAATTTAGAGCGATTTTTTTAGACATTACAAGTTCGTAATTTTATTTTTAGACATAATAGGACCTGTAAGTACGTTCCTAGAGTTTGCAATGAAAATAGAAGATTGTCTATCCAAATTTGTCCCTAGGCAATGTAATGTTGGAGAAAGGTGACACGAGCCTCATGATCATTATAAATATGACAAATGATGTATTTTTATCTAATATGTATTAATATTTTCTCTCATCAAAAAAGAAAAAAACAAAACAAAAATAAACATGTCTGACCCTTCCAAGCCGATTCATAAAAATATCTAAACATCTAGATAAAGTTATATTTGGAACACTAAACTCCTCCTCCCTTAGTCCTTCTCTTTCTCTTCACTCTCACTCTCTTTTTTTCCAACTGGAAATAGATCAATCACATGGAGGCTGCAAAGATTAGGTACTTGGATATTTGTTGGGATAAGAGAAAAGAGAAGTATCTATGTCGGCTTCGGTAAGAAAATTGTTAAAGTCTCCCAATAAAATTCATCTGTCGTTGTTTTTTCTGACATCTGGTACATGGTCCATTGATGCATCAAAAAAATTATTTTTTGTGGCGTGATTCGTGCTTGTTGGACCGTAAATATTAACTATGCAGATCTCTTCATTAAGGATGAGGTGCTTGAAAATAATTGATTGAAAGCCTAATCCATGTTCTTCCTTGATAAAGGTTAACCTACTATGGTCATAAATTATGATGCTCTCATACTGATAATTGACTCGTTCTTTGTATTTATAGTCAAATTGCGAAGGCAAATTAAAATACTTGCTTGCTTCACCCTTTTAGATCCAATCACCACCGGTCGCTTTTTTTCCTGAATAAAACAACAATCGATGTTGTGCTCAATATTTTTTTTTGTTTATAACATGTTTTTTACTGGAGTCGCTCCATTGATATTCCACGTGGTCACCATTTGTTTATTTGAATGATGAATCTTTTAAGAGTCTCAAAAAGAAGCTGTCGGTGGGAGTTGTAGCAACTACCCAAGGTTCTCAAAAAATCATAGGATGTTTCAATTTGGTTTTGCAGTTGATTTTAGCTTACTATATTTATTTATTTATTTATTTTTGTTCTTTGATTAGTGTCAATGATGGTATTAAATATACTACGAGTTAACATTTATGAACACAACCTAAAACTGAGGCACCTAATCACTGATTTTGCTTACATTGTCTTGCATAATTTTTCTGTTATGTATATGAGTATCAGAAATTTTCTCCTTGGTTATTAGTTTTTGACCAACTGTTTTTTGTTGAGCCTATTTATGATGTTTGATTGAGATTGTAAGTGCCAAATATCAATTATAAGTGTTTCTTATCACTATTGACAACATATGACTAATCATGTAGACAAAAGTATTCTCATTTTCATCCCAAACAAGATGATGAGTCCAAGTCACTTGTTTTTTTGTAACATATTTTAGATAAATAATGGTACGTTTATAATGATAGATTTTTAGTCAAGTTTATAATAATTTCAAGTTAATGGATTTAGTAACTAGTTAGTTTAGTAACTTGTTTGACATTGGGACAAAAAAGTATTGTAAGTAATTGTAATTACACACGCAGTACAACAACTACGAGTCTTTTCCCAATGAATGCTTGAGTTTCATTTGTTTTATGAGTTTTTGGTTCATAACACAACAACTTTTAAAGTCTTTTAACATAACAAATTTTTTTCATTTTTTTTTTGTTATAGATTCTGTTATGAGCTATTCTTGTTAGTTGCGAGTGAGCTCAGTGGTTATAGTTATGTTAACCTCCAAGTGTTGTCCAAGTTTTACATATTTTTGTTTATTGGATCCTTAGAAGTTGTTTTACATGTTTTTTGCTTAGTAGGAGTAGGTAAAATATAAGTGAAGGTAGTTGAGATAGGATGCCTATAAGGAGCAACAAAATTTCTAGGTAATGCCTTAGCTCTTCTAGTATCATCTCTAGATGTATTGTCAATCGGTAGAGGGTTTAAAGTAGTAGGTGTACTAAAAATAGTATTTTTTTTTGGTTCAGTAGGATGAAGAACTATTGGTACATGAAAAATCTGGACCACCAAATATCAAATCTTAACATGTTGGAGCAAAAAATAATAAGCTTACTGATTTTGGGACTAAATAATAATTCCCAGTTAAGAAAATAAAGCATATCATCTCGGTGAAACCAAACAACCTAGCAAATCTGAATATCCTAAGCTCGTCTTAATCTACATTGTCATAAATTCCAACTATGGTCGAAGTTTTATTAATTAATACTCGGTAGTTTGATAATTTCTCTAAAGTTACAAAAGCAAAATTTTAACTCATTAAATTAATAATATCGCTTAATTAATATATATTTTTTTGGTCCTAAAAACATTAATTTATAGAGTTTGAAACGCTGTTGTACACTTGTATATACAATAAGCATTAGTAGTTCAATGACATCCAGGTGGGACCTACCACTTACACACGTGTTCACCATTCCTTACATGGTGACATGTACAGTAAAACTTCCGATAAACTAATAGTTTTGGAACTGCCAAATTCTATCAATTTAGCGAAGTATTAATTTATCGATAAATTAATAAGATATTAATAAATCGAAATATACCAAACTTTAAAAAAAAAAAAAATTGTGTACTAGAGATTTATTTTCTATTCAAATAATCTTTTGATAGTTTTATGGCATATTATTAGACATTAGATTACGTATTATGTGTGTAAATGTATAATTGTATATATTTTGGTGTTAAGGTTAAAATAAAAAGAAGAACAAGACAACAAATTACTTTGGAACTTATTAAAGGATTACAATTAATTAGAGATAAAAGTCCAGTACAATAAAACTTCGATAAATTAATGGTTTTGGGACCGCTAAATTGTATCAATTTAGCGAAGTATTAATTTATCGATAAATTATTAATTTATTATTATATAGAAACATCCCTAACTTAACTTTAAATTTCTAAAATAAGTGTCTTTTACCAAATATCTAAATTTTTTATTTCTACACCGACGCGATGAGTGGTGCGGTTGCGACAGTGTCGGATGATTTGTTGGCCTCGATTACAGGGGTGGTCAACCTTTGGTTGGCAGTTAAGTGCCCTATGGCCATAGGTGAGCTCATTGATAGTGCACCGCTTACGCCCTTAGTCAAACATAGTAGTGGGCTTACGCCTATTGCGGTTGGTACTATCTGGCGTCGTTTGGTCTCTAAAGTGGCTTCTTCCTCAGTCGGTAAGGCTATGCCATCTTATTTAGGGGATCATCAATTTTGGGTTGGTGTGCCAGTAGGAGGTGAAAGTATTCTTCACGTTGTAAATGGTTTGTTAGAGTTGAAAGGTCACTCGGATAAGTAGTCAATATTGCTTATTGATTTCTCGAATGCGTTCAATATGGTTTGCAGGTATCATCTCATTAGATAGGTCCGACTTTATTGTCCAGGTATTTATCGTTGGGTTAAATTCTGTTATGCCAGACCTGCTAAACTTTATTATGATCATCACATCCTATCTTCGGCCCTTGGTGTTCAGCAAGGTGACCCTCTTGGTCCCTTTTTGTTTTCACTGACACTTCATCCCTTTGTGAAGTCCATTGCTTCTCGATGTAAGCTTGATTTACACACATAATACCTTGATGATGGCACTATCGTTGGTGACACACTGGAGGTTTCTCAAGCTTTGAGGATTATAGAATATGAAGGGTCGAGTATGGGATTACATCTCAACATCAAGAAAACTGAAGTCTTTTGGCCTACATACATTAGATCCTCGTAGCATTGTCGAAGGGGTTTTCCCCCATGGATATTGGTAGGCATAGTAAAAGAGTTAAGCTTTTGTGTGGCATTGTGAGTTTGGATTTGGATTTCATGAGTGATACGGTGTTGAGTAGGGTGAACAAGACTATTCACATAGTGTCCGCAATCAAAAAACTCAAGGACCCTCGGAGTGAGATGTTCTTACTTCGTAACTGCGTCAGTTTTTCCAGATTATATCTTGCTATGCGTACCACTAATCCAGCAGCTCTTCAACATGCCTAAGATCTCTTTGATGATCACTTACTAAAGTATTTGAGGCTTTTAATCACGGGAGATGGAGCAGGTTTTGGGCCTCTGCAACAGAGATGAGCCACCCTACCCATAAAATATGGTGGGCTTGGTATATATATTATGGATGACACTCGCACGTATTGTTATCTTGCCTCTCAGAGTCAGACTACTTCGGTGCGGAAGGTGATCCTTGGTAACTTATTCTCAACAGACAATGGTGATGCATGTCAGGTGGCTCTTCAAAATTTTATTCAGGTATGTGGTTTGCCTTTCACTTACTGCGTCGATGACACTGCCCCCCCCCCCCCCCACACACACACAACCACCACCACACACACACACTCTATGCATTCCCTGGCAGTCACTTATTTTGATGCAGTTAAGAAGAAAATCCATGTCCAATTTACTTTATCTGCAAGAGATTTCATTCTGTGGCAATGTAACCAGATCAAGCATGCTCAAGACTATTGTTAGAGCATTGATTGGTCGAACTCACATGCATTGTTATCTCAAGCATATGTTTGTTAATATTTGTTAGAGCATAGCTCGGTCAACCTCGCATGCGTTGCTATATCAAGCATGTTTGTCAATGTTAGTGATCAAAACTATATAGTCTTGATATCTAGCCTACTAGCAAGTCTCGGACTAGGATAGGAAAAGTGCAGCTGAGCTCAAGGACTTCATGGGAATACAACCGTGTAATTCCTTGATCCGAAGTTCTTTGAACTTTGTTGAGCAAGTTGAGTTGATTCGGAGGATTGTGGAATTGGCTTGCCAAGTCCGCGAACTGTCGAGGTTCTCGACCGAAAATATCTGCTGGATTTTCCATGACTCGTTTGCTGCTTTAGTCCGCGAACTCAGTCCGCGAACTTGCTTTGTGTACTTAAGAGGTTGTAATCTAAAGATGATTTTTCTCTGAACATAAAAATTAAATCATTAAGGAATGCTTTATGAAAACCGTGGCTATAATGTTCATTGAGCCGATTCTAATCGAATCGATATCATCTAATGTTCAATTGTGTCTTGTGTATTTAGATAAGATCTCATAGCAATTGAATGGCTCTCTAACTAGTTCGTTTGAGTCAAGTGGACTAGTTATGATGGATGAGAAACATGGTTAATAAGTGAAGCTCATGTGGTTACCTTTTGGTCACTATATTGAACCAACTTGTATGTGAACGTTTTGGGAGGTTTTCTCAAACCTGGAAAACGTACACGAGTGTGTTTGACAAGCCTTGTCTTTTGATCTAACGGTTGAGAGATATTGGATTGGATCTAAATCAGTGGTTAATATTCATTGCTTAATTCTTAAGTAAAAACCCTGGTTTGAAAGGCTATAAATAAGAGTCTTCTAGGTTGAAGAAAACTAATCCCCACACACCTTTCTTCTGTGATACTAGTTTTCTTCAAAGCTAGAGTCGATCTCCATTAATCCTTGAGTTCTTCTTCTAACTTGGATTAACTACTATAAAGACTTCATTGGGGTTGTGAAGCCAGACCGATACTACTTTTTATCGTAGTTGGGTGATCTGATTTTACGTTTTTATCGTTAGGAGTACGATTGTTTCTGATCGGCTCGAGAACTTGCTTCTCCGATAGGTAAGAAAAAGTATTCACGAACATCTTCGTCTCACTGTTCGTGAATCCTCCATATTCTTCTTGTGTATTCAGGAATCGAGTATTGAGAGGTGATTGATTTATCTAGGCTGTTCTTCGGGAATATAAGACCGGATTAATCAATTGGTTCCTTGAATATACCTTGATATAATTATAAAAAAACGGAACAAAAGTTAGGGTTTATCTGTGGGAGACAGATTTATCCTTTGATAGACTTGTCTGTGTGAGACAGATTTGTTTATTGTCAAAGCCTGCGATTTTGGGTCGTTGCAACTCTTTTTTGTGGGTCAGATCAGCAAAGGGAATCAAGTGCGCAGTATCCTGGTGGGATCAGAGGCATAGGGGTGCAACTGTATCTTGTATCAGTGGGAGACTGGTAGGGGTTCAACTATAGATCACTCCGAAGTTAGTTTGGAGTAGGCTAGTGTCTGTAGCGGCTTAATACAATGTGTATCTAATCTTGACGAGGTCCCGGGGTTTTTCTGCATTTGCGGTTTCCTCGTTAACAAAATTTCTGGTGTCTGTGTTATTTCTTTTCCGAATTATATTTGTTATATAATTGAAATAATACAGGTTGTGCGTTGTTAATCAATTGGAGATCCAATCTTGTGATTGCTGGTTGCATTGATTAACACTTGGACATTGGTCTTTGGTACTGTAGTAGCAGGAAATCCCACACTACACCCAATTGTGATTAAAGATATATTTAAGACATATTTGAATCAAGAACACAAAGTTTATTAATGAAATTTATGACTTCCTTTACAAGAAATATGAATTAATATAAAGATTACAACTATACTCTCTAACCTCTCTCCTCACAGCGTAACTTTTCTCTCTCTCAAAAGAACTGTCTCTTTTCTCTATTTGACGACTCTATTTATAGGGAAATACTTAGTGGATGACAGCTATTAGATCCACTAATATCGGAATTCTTCCTGCGACAGTTCGCAAAGACTGTCGCAGGCTAGATTTGAGTTATTCGCCAAACATCACACTTTACTCGTGACTTTCTTTGACATCATTCCTTACGTCATATATAATTCCCTTGCGGCACTATCGTTTTCTCTGCGTCGTTAATCTTCACTACGTTGTTAATCTTTTCTGCGTCGTTAATATCTGGGAGTCTCAAGTATTGTCGCAAGACTATTGTCACTGCGATATTATGGTACTACATCTTGCCTCTTCTCATGTCTTCTCTGCGAAGAAGAGATTGATATGAGAATTGTTGCAATTCTTCACTTTTGCTGCGGTTCTTCACATTAATTGTAGTGAAGGTTTTTTACATCCGTATAAATACCCCCTATACTTCGTCTTCTTCTTTTTGTTCTGCAACTGCTCTTCTGTTGCTGTAATTTTTCAGATCTTGATTTTCGTTTTCAATTTTCTTAATTCACCTTCCTTCCCATACTTAATCATGGCTCCAAAAGTTGACAAGAAGGAAAAGAAAGAGAAATCATTAAAAGAGTTTCAAGATGAACTCAAAGCAAAGGGTTTTACTCTGTCTACCCTTCCTGATCAAAGTGCTCAATCACATCTTACTCTTCAACTCATCATGAATCTCCAAAGTTCTTGCGATGAGCAGACAATTTTAATTTCCAAAGGTCAGCTTCTCGCAGGCCTTCCTGTCCCACTCTATGATCCCGATCTTCCCCTGTTTTATGAGATTATCTCTCATCCAAAATTCTTGCGAGCTATCTATCAGATAAATGGAGATAGTTTGCGTATAGTACTAGAATATTTGAATCGTGGTGCTGGCAGAGGATCTTTATATTCTGAAGATGTTAAGAACCCTAAATATAAAGATGAAATAATTGACCCTAAAAAATATATTGTTTATAACTTCTTTGAAAATTATGAAGTTATCCCTATGAAGAAAGATGAATGTCGCTGGGCTTTTCGCTGCGACAAGAAGTTAGTGAAGAAAATTCATGCGGATAAATTATTGATGCGAGACATCGACTGGCATCCTGGAAATAACAGTACTCCTCGCCATTCTAAATATGCTAAGTGGAGTTCCCATCCTTTATTGATGAAGGGATCGTATATTTCTGGACCGCATATTCTTCCCGCGGCACTTTCTTCTTATAGACCTTGGGTGTTTAATTGGCCTGAGAGAGCTGATGAGGTATTCTTCTTTTACTTGGTATTTATATATATTATTGTTCCTTCCATTTTCTAACTCTTGCGTCATTCGCCAGGTTGACAAGTTAAAAAAGAACTACCAGAAATATGGGGATCCAGCCATTCGAGCAGCTATTCAATTGTACACAAATGAAGTAAGAAACATTGTCTTAAATTCTTGATAATATATTGTTGCCTCTGTTGCTTATCTTTATTTTTGTACACAAGATATTCCTTTTGCAGAACAAGTTAACACTTCTGCAAAGACCAGTGAAGGAAACGAAAAGGCCACTCCAAGTGAAGAAAATCCCGCTGATCCTCCTCTCAAAAGAAGAAAGCTCAATAGGAATTATGCTGCGAATTCTTCTTCGCAACTATTGGATGATGTTGAGGAAGAGTTATATATAATCCATGCGTCAAGTCCATCTTCTCCCAAGAAATCTCCAATGAAGCAATTGTATAACATCTTCTCCGATCCTATGCAAGGTCTTGGAGATAAAAGGCTTGAGATCACATGCAAATCTCTTGCGAAATTATGCAATTCTTCTTTGCTGGAGAATGATCCTAATCTTCGCGGGGTTTCCAGAACTATTTCACCTAGCTTTCTGCATTCCCTCAACTCCCTGGTAGTTACCTTTATTCCTTTGTTATCTTTTTGTCGTTTTGACTAAAATTCTCCCTCATTTTGATATGTATTGCATTTACTTCTCAGGCAGGGAGAGCTTCTTATGCTATTGCCTCAGATTGGGAGACGAGATTTGATAATCTCAATGGAAAACATCGTCAATTGAAACCGAGGACGCAAGAACTAGAGGATAACAGTAAGAATCTTGTTGAGAAGTATAAGCAGCTCGAAACTGAGATTGCGGCTTCCAAGCAGTTTGAGGCAGAGTTGATAGAGCTTCGGAAAGAGAATAAGCAGCTAAAAATTGATCTTCGGTCTGCGGAACATAAGGATTCTACTATTCATCAAGCGAACAATCAACTTTATGGTATGTATTCTCCATTCTCTACTTATTTATTAATCTTGTGTTCTATCTTATTAGATTTATCCTTCTTCGCAGATATTTATAATCTTTCTGAGGAAGCCAAGTTTCTACACACATTTCCTAGTGTCATAGATGATACTGTTCTCTTTGACCATCTCAATAGCTCTTTAGATAGTTTTTCAAATGATAAAATTTCTCCACTGTCCTTAGAAAAACTCAGATCTAGGCTCCGTCAGTTAGAAATTGAACATAGGGCTGGTTTGAGCGCAACCAATAGAAATAGGCGTGATTATCATGCGTCAAGAGCAGAAATTAGGAACTGGAAGGTTAAGTATGATAATCTAGTGAAAGACAAAGAGCGTATTCAGGATCAAGGCGCTAAAGCTTTGGCGGAATTTCAAGAAAAGGTTATTTCTGCTAACCGCGAACGGGAGATACTTCTTCGCAAGAATGAAGAAATTTGCGAGAGAGAAAACAAAATCCGCTCGCAACTTGTTATAAGTAATGAAGATGAGTTCATTTGGGCTGCTTCAGTTTTGGATAGGTCCAGGCAAGGATTAGGTGTAGATGTTAGTCTTCACAATGAAGACGCAGCTTTGGTTAGCGATATGATTCGTGATAGAGAAGGTATTTTACTTGTTCTTTGTTATTCTTTCTTCTATTTCTGCGAATTTTACTTACCCGCAACCTAATTATTTGTCCTTCGCAGCTTCTGAGAAGGAGTACACTGAAAAGATTCAAAAGCTTGAAGCTGAAAATGCTAATCTTGCGAAGAATCTCTTCTCGCAACGAAAGATGTGCCTTGTACAAGAAGCAACTCAGCATTACTGTTGCAAATCAAAGAAATGCTCTTACTCGTTATCGCAATCTGATTTACCAGCAAGTCTGTGATGTTCATAAAATCCCTTCCTCTAAATTTCTTGTTCTAGAAGAAAAGATTGAAGAAGATATTCCTTGTATGAAGATCTATGACATTGATTTTGAAGATGATTTTGAAGAAGAAGAATTTGATGCTGAAGATGAATCAGAGGAAGATCCTAAAGATGATGAGGAACCGCCCAAGGAGTAGTTTTTGTTTATCTGATTGATTTTTTGGTTGGGCTTGTAAATTTTCTTCTATCTTTTTGTATATTCATAAGTTGTTCCATATGCTTTTGTATTTCCTTTAACCTCTTCCTGCATTTGTTAGTAATACAATTCTCTTTTGCGACAAAATTAATCAATATAATTACTAGCTTTTTTGCCTACACTCTTTTGCATAAGTCTCTCATATGGAGTAAATAACAATCTGCAGTTTTATGCCTTCCCATACTTGCCTCTTGTTATTTATAGCCAGATGAGAGATGTTAATTAAAGTATTGCCTCAATGCAGATGAATGATGTTACCTGTAGTTGTAAATGTTCGCAAAAGAAATTTCCTCCATCACTCATTTGCAAGAATATTGCCTCTGCCATTTATTCGCAAGGATATTGCCTCTGTAGTTTATTCGTAATCGAAAAAATGTAATTTCTATCCCCTATTTACAAATAAAAGATTTTATTTATCGTTAGCATTTATAATTTGCGTGGTCTTATTATGCCTTCCTAGTTAAAGGTCTTATTTTTCCATCTTTTATTGCGACAAAATCGCAGGACGTTCTTGCATTTTCATACAAAAACCCATTGATCTTGCCTTATCATTTTTGTATAGTATTTAGTTCTCTTTGGGAATATTGCGACAATATGACAGGCCTAAATAATCTTGCGAAAATAAAGCCCCATGACATTGTCGTCTTGCGATGAAATCTCAGGACGTCTTTACACTTGCGTGCAAGGACCCATTGATCTCATCTTATCTTTTTCTTTGTCTTTCTATTGTATTTTTGTCGCACAAATATGACAATCCTTTTTATTCTTGCGAATAAAAATCCTCATGACATTTGCGTCTTACATGACACTGATCAGCTCCCTAATGGAGGGTGTCGCCCTTACATCCCTCTTGATTGCCCCTTCAAGGAGGTGTACATCGACCACACAGGGTTAGCTCCTCCCATCTGGTTTTGCAAACAATCATTTGTTTTCGCATCCTCTTATACTTTTTACCTATAGGGCTTATAGTTACGAAGCTGCACCCTAAGTGGAGGTTCAATTTGGGGCCGAGTGCATCATTTGCCAAGACTTGCCAAGAATGGTTGATACGCATCAAACGCACCCCCACCCTTGACTCAACCGTGTACCTCGGCGCCTTGATCGTTTTCTGCACTCCTTGGGTGGAGTTCGTAAGTCGCCCAACTTAAGTCATGTTAAGTCACATGCTTAAGTTGAGAATCCTAGACCGCTCCCTCGGACAGGTACCCCGTGACAGGTGATGTTACCCCTGCATGCTTATGAACTCGTATAAGGGTAATGTTCCCTGAGCCACTTTCTAGATCCCCCATTTATGACGCACTTTAGGTCTTTGCCTCTTGAGAATGTGGCTTCGCGAACTAGGGTGTACGCCATAAAGGTTCGTCTTTTGCGTTGCCGCGGCTTTTACTTTCAAAAGTTGATCGCAATTATTCTGCGACTTTCACTTTCGAAAGCTGATCGCAATATTTCTGCGGCTTACCCTTTGGAAAAGCTGATCGCAATGAATTTGTTGTGCGGCTTTCTTTTTAGGAAAGCTGATCGCAATAAAATAGTTTTGCGGCTCTCTTTTGAGGAAAGTTGATCGCAATGAAATTGTTTTGCGGCTCTCTTTTGAGGAAAGCTGATCGCAATGAAATTGTTTTGCGCCTCTCTTTTGAGGAAAGCTGATCGCAATAAAATATATATTTTTTTTATTATTATTTTATTATGAAACTTCACCTCAAATGGCCTAAGTTGAACAAAAGAGATAGTTATTACACAGGGTTGGCGGGGAGTCTAGCAACAATTTGCGCTCCCACACCTTTTTGAATAATAATACCCAAACGATGAAAAAGAAAACTACCTAGTTTGCTATTAACATCATAACAAGCCATGCAGTTTTTTAGCCTCTTCACAAAGAGAATAATGTCTTCCCCAAGTTCTCCTAAAGTGGAAAATGCTAAAACACTGAATCTGTATCCAAGAGATGAACACTTTTCAGCATATTTGTTCCTCTTGCGTGTGATGGCGGCTGAAATTGCATAACCGGGGGTGAAGCTACGGTTTCCGCCTTTAGAGAAGGGCGAGACACCGGTGACATCAAAGAAGACATTTTGGCCATTCTCCCAGTTGTACACCATAATATCAGCCGGCCTTAGTGAGATGTCTGTGGAAGAAGAGGGACCCAAAGATACCTCTTTACGGGCAGTGACGCCAGCCTTGTAGCATACATCTGCGAACTAATCACGCACCATGTTATGCCTAAATTTATGCCCCACTTCGCTCGCACAATGGATAGCATGATCTCCAAAGATGTCCATGGCTCGTTTACAACATGGGCAGTCATATTCTTCCGGAAAAAGCGGAATACCCAAACGGTATTGCAAGATGGCTCTGAATTGATGTGGAATGACCGCTTGATTAAGGCCAGCAATAGGGATAGCCTTGAGATAGTCCTGCGCATGGTCCATTCTGTTACTTTGCCATAATATAGAGTCTCGCTCCGACATGGTAAAGGCAGTGTGCATCTCCTGCTTAATAACATAAAAAAAAACGAATTGCCAAAAGGTGCATGGGATGTGGGGCAATGTCCGTGATGTTGAAAGTGGAGGGGGACAACCTGCAAGTATGCATGTAGCTGTCGAGGGCGAGTTGGAAAGAGGGATCCAAGTCAGAGATTGCAGCACTCTCCAAAAGTATTATTATTATTTTATTATTAGGGACCCAAGTCAGAGATTATTTTATTATTATTTTTATTAGTAAAGTATTATTACATGAAACTAGTTGGAAGCCTAACAAGCTAGGCTCCAACGACATACTACTACATTAATTGAACAGGTTGCTATGCTAGCCTACCAGCGAGCCTCATGGGTAACCTTGCCAAGGGGAGCCGAAGCGGGAGGGGGGGCGAGATTGTGTCACAAGGGGGCAAACTAACACTACCTTCCATGTTAATTCCTGCAATATTACGTCATTGGAGACTTGAACCTGGGACCTCCTGAAACGCATGAAACTTCGGGGAACGGGGATGACCAGCTGAGCTAGGGCCCGTTCTTACAAGCATTATCACTAAAATGTAGTTATTTTATTACTTAAGATAAACCCAAGATGAGCTCCTACTCTTTATACTCACTGTCCTTCAGTTTCTTGCAATGACGCTACTCTTCTTCTTTAATCTTCCATTAACCTTTCGCTCTTTTGCTTCTCTTTATTCTTGTTCCGCCAAGCTCCCTTCTTACTGGACCTTTTCTCGCAGGACTCTACTTCAGTATCATAACACTTTTTTCCCTCGATCCAATCTTCTCTTATAACTCCTATGCCTTTGGGATGGGGAAACTTCACACATTGATGAAATGTAGACGCAACACCAAGGATACTGTGTAGCCATGGTCGACCAATCAAAGCGTTATATGGTGATTCCACATCAACCACACAGAATAGAATTTCTGTTGACATTCCACTTAGCGGTATACGCATGGTAATCTCTCATTTTGGTTTGTTGTCAGTGCCATTAAAACCGTAGATCTTATAAGTGGAGGGTATCAAATCCTCATCTTTTCCCTTCATAGTCATGTAGGCGTGGTAGAATAAGATGTTTACTGAACTGCCTGTATCAATCAAGATCCTGTTGAGAGCCCATGTATCCTCAACTTTATTATCTTCATCATCATCATCTTCATCTTCTTTAGGATTTGGATTGATTTCTAACCTCACAACCAAAGGATGATCATGCATTTCTCCATCTCCTGGAACCTCTGCTGCAGTAAAAGAAATTGTCTTATTTGCCACTCCTCCAATGGTGAAACCCTTGCGATATTCATAATTTCTCTTCCATCACCATCTCTTGCAAATACTCTTGTTAAAACATTATCATGAAAATCCTCAATTGTTCTGAAAGAGTGAACAATAGAATTACAGAATGCATTCCTTGCTTTTGCTCCTACTTCTATGAAGAAACTTTCTTGTTCTTTTACTGCGTCTGCTTTTCGCTGATTCTGCGGTGGAGGTGGTAGTTGCGGCTTAGGTGCTTGCCTTGCTAAAAAGTGATCTAGTTTTACTTGATTTATCATCCTCAAAATGATTCTTTTAATGTTGCTACACTCATTAGTAGTATGTCCATGGAAGTGATGATATAAACAAAATTTTTGACTTCCATACCCCGAAGCAGGCTCTACCCCATGTTATTTGGTGTTGGTATGTTTTCCATCAGAATTATGGCTTCCCATATCTTCTCTACGCTTGTGTTAAGAGGTGGCATCTTAATCTCTTCAAAATTTCTTCTAGGTCCTCTGTTGTAATTTTGCCTCTGCCCTCCATAATTTTCTTGCTGCTAATCAAACCTCTGGATTTTGTTGTTTCCATCACGACTATAGATATTTATCTCTTTCTCAAGTTCTTCTTGATCTCGACTTCCCATCTCTACTATCTTATGTTGAAGGTTGTTCGCCATCTTTTCTTGTGTCGTACCTGTTACTGCGTTAATTATCTTTGGTAACAAGCTTGCGCCAATTACTTGCGAATTAGTGTTTGCGACAGGGTAAGACTCCATGTCATTTTGCCTTTCTTCTAGAGTAATATACTCCTCTTGAGTGCACGCAACGCAGACATTGAGAGAGAATTCTTGACTCTGAAAATTTTAATGTATAACAAATATGTAGCAAACAGAGCGTTAATGAAGGATAAAATTAAGTATCTCTCCGGTATTCGTCCAGCCATTTCACTACACATTGTTTTCCACCTTTTGGTTAGGTTTCTTAAACTTTCTCCAACTCTTTGTTTCAGCCCAAAGACATCTTCAATTCCAAGTCGCGAAGCATTATTAGTTATGTATGCCTCTAAAAATGTAGTCCTCAATTGATCAAAAGAACTTATACTATTATTAGGCAACCCCTCAAACCATTTCAATGCTTCTTCTGTTAAACTTAACGCAAAATATTTGCACAATACGGCATCATGATGTTCCCATTGTAACATGCATCTCATGTAAGCTTTGACGTGTTAAATTGCACAAGTTGACCCATCGAATATGCTGGTTAACGCTGGTAAACTGCATTTTGGCGGTATCCTTTGTGACTGCACTTCTCTTGTAAAAGGAGTTTTCGCAGCTTCTTCCAAAGCCTCATCTAACTGTCCTCTGCCTCTTTCTTTTTGGTTGTCCATCATTCCCCTCATTGCCGCTAATTCTCTTAAGATTCTTTCATTCATGCCTGGATCTTGCTTCATTGGTTTCTTTAACGCTGCTTCTCTTCTCCTGCATTCATGCCTTTCTTCTCTCTCCATTCTTTGTTCTCTATCATATTCCTCATCAATATTTTCATTGGTGCGGTTCTGTAGATATCTCCTTTCTCGATTTTCATGATTATTTTGACGCAGAGCTTCTCGGAACTCTCACTCTTCCACTTCTGCTCTCAATCTCTCTCTTTCGCAAGCTAAGCGTGCTTGTTCAGCATAGTGCCTCTCAATTTCATCCATAACTTTTTGCTGAGTCCTTTGAGCGTCTCTTCTTCGCAAAACTCTTCTTCCTTCCTCTGGATTCTCTTCTCCATCTTGATTTTCCATTCTGCGTCGTCGCTGAATCTCTCGGTCTGGATTATTCTGTTCTTCATTTCAAGTTTCAGGTATAAGGATGAAACGGTTCTCAATTCTTCCTTCTCCTTCTTCAAGTCTTTCACCTTGATTCTGTATTTCCTCTTGCTGAATGTTTCCATTTTGGATTGTCGGTGAGATTCTTCCTTATTCTCTTCTTGTGGATCTTGTATTTGATCTTGCGGTACTCCTAGATCTTCTGTTTTGCAATCTTTCATTATCCATTCTTAACTCATGATTTTGTCTTGTCAAATTTGCTCGTTCTTTTGCTTCGATTCTCCGTTCTTCATGAATTCCCTGCCTCAGCGTCTCTAATGCTTCGATTTCTCTATCTTGAATTTTCCTCGCGGTTTCTCGTCTATCTTCTCTTGTTTGTCATTCTCCTCTCGCTCCTATTGGAGAATCAGATATCCATGTATGTACGCTCACCCTATCATAATCTATAGTTTTCCTTTGTATCGGTGTTTGTTGAATTGGTGGTTGAACTTGATTTTCTTGAACATTTCTTCTTCCACTCGGTTCTCCTAATTCGTTTGCTTCTCTACCAGCAAGTCTTATACTTCTTCTAACTGTGGTTGAAGGTTCTGATGCATTCCTTTTCCTAGCCATCTTTACAGTACGAAATTCTTCAACAAATTACTCTAGATCACCAGAATCTTCTACAAATTTCTCCTTGTTTCTAGCGCATATGTAGTAGCAGGAACTCCCACACTACACCCAATTGTGATTAAAGATATATTTGAATCAAGAAAACAAAGTTTATTAATGAAATTTATGACTTCCTTTACAAGAAATATGTATTAATATAAAGATTACAACTATACTCTCTAACCTCTCTCCTCACAACGTAATTTTTCTCTCTCTCAAAAGAACTATCTTTTTTCTCTATTTGACGACTCTATTTATAGGGAAATACTTAGTGGATGACAACTGTTAGATCCACTAATATCAGAATTCTTCCTGCGACAGTTCGCAGAGACTATCGCAGGCTAGATTTGAGTTATTCGCCAAACATCACACTTTACTCGTGACTTTCTTTGACATCATTCCTTACATCATATATAATTCCCTTGCGGCACTATCGTTTTCTCTGCATCGTTAATCTTCACTACGTTGTTAATCTTTTCTGCGTCGTTAATATCTGGGAGTCGCAAGTATTGTCGCAGGACTATTTTCACTGCGATATTCTGGTACTACAGGTACCGTCCAAGTTATATCTCTCTTTGATTAGACTCGCAGGTTTCTATTTGCTTGAGTATATCAAATTGAGAGATAGAGAGACTAACTCTTTGAGACACTATATTCTAGATTGAATCTGACTGTCTAGTTGATTCTCTAGTACAGTGCTTCAGAGTTTTGTCCTTTCAGATTGCTAAGCGAAATATTTGGTGGTGTTGTTAGACCCCCGCTTTTTCAATTGGTATCAGAGCAGGCAAACACGTTAAAGACCTAATCAATCTGTATTTGTAGCGATCTGACTGTATGGATAGAAGTGTTATCTCTGATAAACGCGTCACTAGTAATAAACACTCTCTCTTGGCTAAGTCTATTAAAGAGGAAAATTCTTTCTCGAATATAGAAAAACCTTGTTGTTCTACAAGAGAGATCAATATTGACATGTGTGCTCGTGACCACCCTTCAAAAGAGATTGTCTCTTCCTATGAATGGGATACAGCTGAAGAGAGTAAGTTAATTCTAAATCTTGTTAGAATTCAAGCTACTAGGTTGAAGCTTTTAAAACACCATGTCAATGTTCTTCTTGGTACTATAAGGATTTGCAAAGAACATAGCATCGTAGAAGACCGATCTTCTCTCTCTAACCTTGAAACCAGCGTCGAGAAGGATACCTTGGATATTGAACGCCAGTTGAATAAACATTCAATTCAAGGTTGTTCAAAGCAATCCAATGTTCCAAGAACTTATGATGTCATCCGATCAGAAGAATTTACAGATGTGTCCAAAGTTATTTCCAGACTTAAAACACTCTGTAAGATGGGCAAGTCCTCTGAAGACAAGATTAAGACAACATCCTCAAATGATTCCAATGATCAAAAGGTATGTCTTGTTTGCGAAAGCAAATGTTCTGTTAAACAAAAGAGGAACTCCAAGTTGAATAAGAATTCTTTTGTCCAACTTCAACACACCCTAGATTTAATTCTCAAAGGTGTGACTAACATACGTATGATAGAGCCTATTGGTTTTCGTGCCTATCCCGTGTATGCTATCAGGAAAGTCAGTTCAATGAGTTCCTCCAATGTTCCTAGGCAGAATCGTCTTAATCAACATTTTCTCAAGGAGGTTCAACGCCCTGTCTCTAAAAGCAACTCTGCTCCTGTTAAGAATGTTGTCCCTGAAGGAAGAAAAATTGATGAGATAGGAAAAGACATCTAAGAGATGATTGTAAGGTACAAAGAGCTGGTCAACAAATTGTCTCCTTCCTCAGTTCAAGGTGAATCTGGTAAGAACTCTAACTATGTATCTTACTTTGATGACAGTAAGTTTTATGACAACTTCTCGTGTCAAACAGGACTCCTCTCTAAGTCTAAGAGGAAAAATTGTCTTAACCAAAAACACAAAACTCTTAATGAGTCTGTGGATCGTACTTGTGCTAATTAATCACAAGGTAGAGAACTTACTCATAAAAAACCTTGTTGAGTAAGTTGTGTTAAAACAGGTATACTTGCTCGATTGCATCTGCTACAGTTTTTAGCTATCTTCTTATCGTCTATAGCTGAACCTGTGATGTCAAAATTGCTAAATGCAAGTATTGGTTAAGCAAGTTGATTTGTTGCATAGAGTCCTTTTATTTTGTTTTAATGAAAAGTCCAGTGGTTAATCTTTCAAGGGCTTTTTACTTTATATGGGTGTTTGTTGGGCTCGAACGGACGGTTCTGAACCGAGCCAACACGTTTGTAAAACCCTAAAATAGTCTTTCCCAAATATAAATATCCTACCTATTAGGGTTACTTGCCTCGTTCGTGTACGTCTGGCATTCCGTAGGATATTCAAAGATATGTCTTCCTCATCATCTTGCTATGGTGGTTTTGCAAAAGGATTCCTTGACAAAGGTGTTGAGGTTGATTCAAGAAGGAAGAGAACACTTGTAGACGGAAGTCATCCCAATGCATCTTGCTTGTTTGCATATACTCATGAATATGTTGAAAAAGATGATATGGTGTCTGCTGAGGTCGTTCATGATTTCATCAAATACTTTGGGGAAGCTAAGCAAGAGCTGGTTGACACTCTCAAAGGTCTTGATTCTGTAAAGACTGAGTTGGAAAAGGTTATGGTTGACCTTGGTCTCATGAAATCTCAAATCATGGACCTTCGATAAAAGAATTATCTTTGCGATGATGCTAAGAAAGTTGTTGATCACAAGCTCGTAGACTTTTTGTCTCCTATGGATTCCATACCACCTGTATCTATGTTTGGCATTAAGTTCTTCTGAATCCAGTTAGCTTGTTGCTCTATTTAAAGCCTAGGAAGTATTCTTTTTGGTTAGATTATGAAGAATAACTAGTGCCAATAGCCAAGATTGCGAGTACGCATAGATATTTTTGTGTTTCATTCTCTTTTGTTAGTTTTTAGGTTTTGGTATTAAAATTCTAAAAATATTTTGAGAATGATTGTTATTGTAATATTATGTTTGGTTTCTATTATTGCAATATTGTTTATGGGATATGTATTATTCACGGTCGTGAACTTGAAGATCCCATATTGTTGTCAAAAGTAAAGTCGTTCATGATCGGTTTCTTGATTAAGGAACGAATAGACTTTTGGCAATGACAAACGCAATCCCTATGCAATCATGTATTTGATAGAAAATAGGATGTAGTCATTTGTATGACAAGGATAAGGTCTATTATGCCAAGATAGAATTGATCATTGTACCCACGGTTTTGAATTGTTTATTTTATGAAAACCCTGAAGGCTCCATTGTGTGTCTTATGTTGAGCACCTTACAACTAAGTCGATTAATCTTGGCCTGGTTGGTTGTTCCATAGATGCTATATGTTGAGCATATGAAACTAAATTAATCAACTCGTTTGGTTATTTAGTTTTGTACTCCATAAGTTTTTCTTTTCTTCTTACTTATGTTAAGTACATGTACGGTTAGGTGTGTCAATTCTTTGATACCTTAATCGGGGTTCCATAATCTCTTATGTTGAGCCCATAATAATTAAATTGATTACTTCGGTGATCAATTTGGTTTTTATCCAATTAGATTGGTTATAGGTTCTCTTGTAATCAATCTAGTTTATGTTTCAAATATTCCACAATCTCTTGTGTTGAGTATTTGAAATACTATAGTAATCATGTTCTTTTGTGGTTATTGTAGTCGTGTATTCCGTAAGTTATCTTATGTTGAGTACTTTTTTAAATATTCCGTAAGGTTTTCCTTATGTTGAGTATTTTGAACGATTAAGTTGGTTATCTCCGTATGATTAACTTAGTCGTAGCTTGTTGCTCCGTGAGTTTACTTGTGTTGAGCACGCTCAATTAAATTGATCACTCTTGTGGTTTTGATTTAATTGCTCTTGACAATTGAATTAATCATGGGTTTACTTATGGTTAATTTAGTTGTATTTTGGATATAAAAGATCATCTTTTTGATTTTTGGTGTCCATTTAAATCCTTCTTTTCTTTTGAAGGTCGCTTATGTTGTTATCTTTTGGGAATGACATATTATGGGGGAGAGTTCTTTTGAAGTTGGATATCACTCAAGCATATGATTCATTGAGTTGGAATTTTCTTTTCAAAACTTTACTGCATTTTGGATTTTCTGAAGCTGGCATTAAGTGGCTCGGGATTTTATTTGAATCAGCTAAAATATCAGTGTTAGTGAATGGTGGTCCTTGTGGATTCTTTTCAGTTGGAAGGGGGCTAAGGCAAGGTGACCCTTTATCACCAATTATTTCTGTGATAGTTGAAGAGGTTCTGAGTAGAAGCATAACAAAATACATCAATGAAGGGAAAATAATACCAATGATTAATAGAAATGGATGTAGACCTTCACATATGTTGTTTGCTGATGATATATTTATGTTTTGTAATGGGAAGAAAAAATCTCTGAATAGTTTAATGAAGCTGCTACAAGAATACCAAAATGCTTCAGGACAAGTATTGAATAAAATGAAGAGTAAATGCTCTGTGGGTGGTGTAACTGAAAGCAGAAGAAGGCATTTGGCTGAAAGTATTCAAATGAAGTTATCTGAATTTCCTGACAAGTATTTGGGGGTGTTTTTATGCCCAGGTAGAGTGAAGAAATATCAAGTTTGGGGTATGGTGGAGATAATGAATAAATTACTTGCAGGGTGGATGGGAAAAATGCTATCATTCACAGATAGACTGAATCTTGTCAAGACTGTTCTATGTAGCATTCCAGTGTACAATATGTATGTCTATAAATGGCCTAAGCAAGTAGTGAAAGAATGTGAAAAAATTGTTAGAAACTTTCTTTGGTCAGGGGATCTTGCTGTTAAGAAGCTCATCATAGTGAAATTTGAGGAAGTTTGTGCTCCAATGGCTGAGGGAGGACTTGGAATAAGGAGGCTTTAAGTGTTGAATAAAGCACTGCTCATGAAACTCTTATGGAAGATGCAAACTGAGGAATCAGAATGAACAAATTTTATGAATGCTAAATACAAATACAGAAATGGGGAGTGGATTACATATCATAAAAAATCTTCAATTTGGCCTGGAATCAAGTGGGTAATAAATGATGTACAAGAGGGGAGTATATGGGTTGTTGGAGATGGAAAGAACATCTCTGTTTGGGGTGATAAATGGATAAAAGAGGAAGCATTAATTGAGTTACATCCTGAAGATTCTTTTATTTCTCAGAATAAAGAAATGAAGGTCAGTGAACTGATAGAGAATGGGAGGTGGAAAATCCCTAATGCAATGCAACACTTCTTTTCAAGAGATAAACTACCAGTTATTGGTAATGGCAAAGATAGAATTATTTGGTCTAATGACATGGCATGGAAGTTTTCAGTTAAAAGTGCAGTCCAACAGATAAGAAGTAAGTATCCTAAAGTTGATTGGGCAAGCAAGGTATGGAATTATGTTATCCATCCTAAAATATCAACTAACTTATGGAAAATTTTAAGGGATGCAAGTCCAACTGAAGAGAATTATAGAAAGAAAGGCTTTTCTACAGTGTCAAAGTGTTATTTGTGTGGTAATGGTCAAGACACTATGGACCATATATTATGGCATTGTGACTTTAGTGAAAGAATTTGGCATGGGTTGGGAGGGATATTTAAATTCTTGAATCCTTGTAAATTTGAAGATGTTCTGAAGTGTGCAAAGCAAGTAAGCTCAGCTGTAAAAGAAATTTGGTTCATAAGTGCTTTCACTACAATGGTGGAACTTCTTTTCACTAGAAACAAGAAGTGTTATGATGATGAACCCCCTAATCTATTAAGCTTCAAGAAGAGAATAGTATAATTTACTAATTATTGCAGTGTAAGGATGAAGGGTAGAATCAATGGTTCATTGTATGATATGAACATCATGACAGAATTTAACATAAAAGGTGTGAAAGTGAAAAGAATTGAAGTTAAAGAATGTATTTTTAGATTTCCAGTAGATAATCAAGTGCTCATTTGTTGTGATGGTGCTTCCAAAGGGAATCCTAGAGTTGCAGGTTATGGGTTTGTGGGAAGAAATAGTCAAGGTGGCTTTCTTGGTGCAGTGGCTGGTGGTCTAGGTGTTGTTAGTAATTTTTTTGCAGAGATGATGGCTTTAATTGGTGCAGGAGAATGGGCTATTCAAAAACAGTTTACTAATGTATGTTTTAGCTTGGATTCTATGGTTGTAATTCAAGTTATAAAGTCAGGAAGGATTCCTTGGATAATGCAGATAAGATGACAGAGAATAGTGGAGAAAATACAGTGCATTTCTTTCAGGCATGCACTGAGAGAAATCAATTTTTCTGCAGATAAAGCAGCAAAGAAAGGAGCTACTTTAAGCAAAGGTGAAAGAGTGGAATATGATGTGAAACCTGCTTTTATGGGTGAGCTGGAGTGGGAGAATACATCTTACTTTAGAATTTGCTAGACAGATGGGCTTGCATTATGGGCTTTTTCTGTTTTTGTTTTGCTTTTGAATTATTTCCCTTATGGGTATAAACTGTACTAGGCTTGTCTAGTCAGTTTTTTTTGTGAATTTGTGTTTATTTTGGTAATAAAATTTCTATGATTTAACAACAACAAAATATGACTGTTCTATCTTATATTTAATGTAATTTTATGTCTTTCTGTGTGTGTTTCTGCATCAGATGTTAATCAAGTCTTCAGAACAAAAATCCTGAAGAATGATTATATTTGAATGTTCTATCTTAGATTAATGTAATCGTTTATCTTTAAGTCTTTTTGTAATCTATATGTGATCCGGTGTTGTATCTTTTACCGATGTCAAGGTTTAACATAAATATCAACTAAGATTACACAAAATAGACAACAAGTTCAGAACCATAGAAAATTTTGTCATATCACTTGTCTTAGTAATCACGATTGCACCTAGCACGTGCAACAAGCCTTTAAACCCATAGGTGACCCTATTGGACGAGTTATAGTCTCGTGAGGGTTTACACATATATTTACCCACAAAATCTTCACAAATATTTATTAAACTTTTAGTCTTCACTGGATGAAGCAGAAGAATTGTCCGGCGATTGATACTCTGGAAGTTTGGATACCATGAAATGATAGCTTTCATCAAATGTGAATGCTTCACCCTTTTCCTCCAAATAACGCGCTTTAACGACTTCGTGCTACAATAACATAGGACATTATACTTATTTTTGTGATTTCAAATCAATTAATTTAGCTTTGGAAGAAAGCAATTCAAAAATACTTACAAATTGTTGAGGGGGCAGGCTAATATGGCTGGCGTTGAGGATCCGTTGTTGAATAACTATAAAATCTGAAATGGATTTTTGGATTATCTGGTACCGATCATGAATTTGTTAAAGACTTCTTACCTTCGAATTCCCATACTCTCGTCTATATTAGTTATATATCTTCGCCCAAAATGTTTCTGGCTCTGGCATTACAAAAGACTGATCTACTATTCGAGATTCTTTGTACCATGTTTTGGTGATTGTCAAATCTTCAATTGAATCAAATGATGCCAATATTCTGTTCATGTAAAGAGTTATGAGAGGTTGTGAAAAATATGAGAAGTTTTGGAAAGTTTATTAAAACGGGGGTGTTTGTTTTTTTGGAGATAGTTAACACAATTTATAATATCTTTTATAAACTAGCCGTTGCCACTTTGTCGTTCGAAAAAAGTCGTTACAAAAGTACATTAAAATTATTCAATAAAAACATAGGGAATTGTTGTATCAATCCCGATTGCACTTAGCCCGGAGGACCGCCGACATTCATTTCCGGATTGTAACAATCCCAGTTACCAAGGTTAGCTTTAAAGATCAAGTAGCACTCAGTTCTGTACGATTTTCTAGTTGGTACACAAATTTAGCCATTTCCTCGTACGCAAAACAAACATAAAAGAATAGGTTAGTGTGTATGAGTAAACAACATTTCAAATATCAAAAGCATTATAGTTTGACCTACGGTAATCGCAACTGTCATGTGTTGTGGGGCGTAACCATGAATCCTTTTTTGAATTTGGACGTACTTGCGAACCATTAGATCAATTTGAAGTTGGCGTTGTTGAAATTATTGTCTTGTTCGATTATTAATGTTTCCAAACGCTTGTACAAAGCCATCGAACACCACCGTCCATTGTTCATAGGCGTAGAGGCATTATCTTCCCTTGGAAGATTACAAGCATTTACAAACCCTGTGGTGATTGCAATATCTTCTTCTAGTGTATACCCAACCATTACCATTTTCTTCAAAAACAAAAAATAAAGAGAGAGACACTGAGGGTACTAACAAAATTATATCATATTATTTTTTGTTGTGGAAGATTATGAAAATTTATAATAGGCATTGAAAGTAGCCGTTGGAATTTAGCCGTTGGAAATTAACCGTTACTAAATATCCATTGGTACCCCAAAATATAATTCAAATTATCGAAAATAGAAATACATAATTTTTACCGAAACTACATTATCGTTACTAAACTACATCATCGGAACTTAAATGTGTGATTACTTAAAAACAAAAACAAGAATTAAACTAATCTATTACTAATTTAACGGATTAACTGAACTAAAATACGACCTTACTTAAAAGAAAAAAATGATTAAGCTAAGCTATTAAAAATTGAACGAAATATCTTGTTCGTTCTGCATCTGCTTGGCCAATATGACATTCTGTTGAATTTCAAAGTACTTTCTTGCCTTTGGAGTCATCTTTTCGAGATCCAACTCCATTATTTCCCTTTCTTCTTTCATTTGAGCAGCCTGAATTTGTTGTTGAGTTGTCTCTAACAACCTTTCCATAATTTGGTTTTGTTGGAGCCGACGAGCTGGGACAATCGTTCGGGATTCTTTTAGATAATCAACAAGTTTACTACCCGCGTCACTCATCTGAGAGTCTTGCGAGGGTGGTGTGGCGGATTTACTTTTCCCAACCAAGTTTTTATTAATTAGGGCTTTTGTCCCTGCTTTTTAAATGCGTTTATCTCCGGTAAAACCACCAGACGATGTTCCAGGTATGGTGATTGGGGTCATACTAGGGGTATATCCTGATGGAATAGGGATACCGGTAGGGATATTATTTGTAAACTGATTCTCAAAAAATTAACTTGAAGGTGCGTTTTGGGAACTTGAGGGTGGAGAACTAAACATATTAGACAAATTTTGATGAATTTGAGATGACGGAGGATTACAATCTTCTTCCATATCTCCAGTTTCACCGACGGACCCAATTGGAACATCTTTAAGCATGTTCTACTCAACATCTCGTTCAAAAGCTCCACTGTGTATGTCAGAATATAAACTTTTCGCAATTAACATCTACATAATTGTAAACAAACCGTTAATAAGATACGCGTATGTTAATCTATTTAATAAACACCATATACGAAAACTATAATAAACATATATAAATAACATACTCGGTTAATAGGGTCAACGCCCGGATTAGCTATTACGGCTCTTGAAACACAAGGAGAGAAGTCATCCACTTCACCCTTGATTTTTCTAACCCGATTACGAACGCTTTTTAAAGTGCGGTCGTTCCGATTTTCGCCACAAACTTCCACAAATGTATTAAAAAGCACTTCCCAAAACACTTCCTTATCCTGATAATTGTGATAACCAATAGCAACATATTGAGTAATCATGTGATGATCTTCCATAGTAGTAAATCCCGTTATGTGTTTCCTTTTTGCCCTTTGAATCTCCGACATTGATGAGCAAAACAAAAATTAAAACTCTTACTTAAAAAAAATTAAATTAGAAAGATTTAAGAGAAGAAATCAATTGATGTAGGAAGAATAAATTGATTTGGTGTGGTGAAATTGATTTGGTGTGGTTTGAGTAGAGAATTAGAGTGGTATTTATAGAGGATTTTGAAAAATGGCCGCTGGGATCCGACGATGTAGAAAATAGAGCCGTTATTAATGATGGATGGTTAAGATCGGGTGTGAACGAAAAAAGGTCAAACAAATATAATTATCGGAAACACGTACTCAATAGCCGTGTAAAAAGCTACACGTACTGAGTACTTGAATCAACGGCTTTACCGGTACTCAGTACGCGTAAAGCGTAAAATAATACGGGTACTGAGTACCCGTGCGATTTCCCTTCCCTACAAGACTGATCAGATCTGATCAGCCTTGTAGGGATACATCAACCATCCCATCCCTACACTAAATTTGGGAGACCATATTAGATGGGTTTTTTGGATTTTGAGGGATGGAGAACGATTGGGAAGGGATATCCCTCTCCATGGTGCTAGCTCTAATAGTCAAATCCGAATAAGTCTTCACGTGTTGCGCACCAACTCCACCTAAGTTAGTTTCTGCAACTGACTAAAGGCCATTTAAGTAATTCAGAACATTGTCTTATATTTTTGCTTATTTCTAAGAATATCCGTTTCTTCCGTAATTTTGCAATCAGAGAGAGAGAGAGAGAGAGAGTCAGACCCTTGTTTGGGGAAACGAAGAATCTTACTTGAGACAGCAATTTCTGAATCTCTCGATTATCCAGGTTTGTTACGATTCCTTGTCTGCTTTTCGATGATTATTCATAACCCTAAGTTTATTTTGTTTGTTGAGAGACTAAATTGTTTAATTGTAGGTAAAAAAAAAATTAAAGAAAATGTCGTCGGGGAAGATCAAGAATGAAGCAAGTAGTAGTAACAACAGTATAACTGAAACCGTTGTTTCTGATGTTGGTAGAAGAAAGAGTTCTTGTGGTTATTGTAAATCATCTGCCCGTTCCAGTGTTACTCATGGTAAGTTTTGTTCAATTTCCTTTTTTTTTTTTTTTTTTGTCAGTTGTTATTTCAGTAACGCATGATCTGAGTTGAAGTGAATTTTTATTTATAGATGTTCATAATTTTTCCTGTTTATGGATCGAACAATGTAAGGGAGTAGCTGTTTGCCCCAAATTTTAATAAGTTATTGGGAAAATTTGGTATTTCGACTTTGTGTATTTGGTGCAATTTCAATCAAGTAAGTCTATCGTCTGAAATTCTCTTGTATAACTTTTGTAGGTCTATGGGCTCATAGCATTACAGTGGATGACTACCAAGGTTAGTAATTTAGTATTTTTTGCACCTTTTGGGGGAAATTTGTTTTTGGTTGAGAAATAGTATGCTCATTTTCGCAGTTGGATTTTCAATGTGGTTGGATGATCTCAGAATTTGGTTAAGGAACGTGTACAATATTTATTTTCTTCTGAAACGCGTCGTGTACACTTTTTCACAGATCTTCTTGACCGAGGTTGGAGGAGATCTGGGTGTTTTCTTTACAAACCTGAGATGGATAAGACATGTTGCCCAGCATATACTATCCGTCTAAAGGCAGCTGACTTTGTTGCTTCCAAAGAGCAGCTTCGCGTGTCTAAACGAATGCAAAGGTACCTTTTTTTTTCCTTTACCTTTACCTTGCTTTCATTTAGCTGATGGTATCATTCTATGAGATGCACATATGATTGTAGTTCTTCTGGTAATAAATTCAAAGCCGTCGTTTTTCAACGGGGAATCCCATACTTGATTCTGTTTACCCAGTCATTTAGACTGTACACCACTCTTGAGAAACTATGTAGAAGAGATACTTCTGTCCTCTGGTTAACTGCTGAAAATGGATTTCAACCCTTTCCAGTGCTACATTGTGATTGTAATTAGATGCCCATTTTAGGATTATACTCTACAGATACCGCAAAGGGTAGCTTAGAATTTTTTTAAAAGTAATTTGTACTTCTGGCTGACGGTGGTCTTACTCATGATTAGGTATCTAAATGGCACATTAGATGGGAAAAAGCCAGATATATTGATGGATGGGTCGGATACGTCTATCTCCACAGTTAAGAAATCCTCCACTGGTAGTTCTGCAGGAAACAGTGAGGAAGAGAAATTTCTTCAGCACTTATCAACCCAAATCGACTTCGTTGTACATGCATGGGCTGTAAGTGAGGGCTTTCCTTCAGATATACAACTACCAAAGGCTGCTATGAAAAAGTTTACGCATGCCAAAAAGAAGCAAATCGGAGGATCTGAAAATATCTTGTACTCTAGCAACATTTCATTTCAGCTAGCGGCGACCTTTAAGCGGTCTAAATTGGCAGAGCAAGATACTAACATGCTTGGAGTATCAAAAACTGGTGCAGATCAAAATGGAATGTCTTCTGAGCTTTCACCAAAATTTATTGCTGAAAGGCTAGCATGCTCTTTGAATCAGCTGGAGGAGTTTTCTGTTTTGTCGGCCAGAGCTGTTAATGGACATCTTAATTTCTACTCTGCTGAAACACCAATTCACACAGGTCAAGTGCCTGGAACCACGATCGTCTCTAGCAACTCTCCTAGAACCTTCCGAATTAAGCAATGTTCCATGGTTGAGAGCAGCAAATCTCCTCAGCAGAAAAGGCGGAGGCTTGAGATGCGTCTAAAGAGGTCGAGTTTCGATCCTGAAGAATATGATTTGTATAGAAGGTATCAGATAAAAGTGCACAATGATAAACCTGAAGATGTCAAGGAAAGCTCGTATAGAAGATTTCTTATTGATACTCCCATAGTGTTTATTCCTCCATCTGGCAATAGTTCAGTTCCACCTTGTGGTTTTGGTTCTTTCCATCAGCAATATCGGATTGATGGGCGGCTTGTTGCTGTTGGTGTGGTGGATATCCTTCCGAAGTGCTTATCAAGTAAATATTTATTCTGGGATCCAGATCTTGCTTTTTGTCCTTAGGTAAGTACTCTGCCCTACAAGAAATAAGTTGGGTTAAGGAGACCCAAGCTATTTGTCCTAGCCTTCAATACTACTATCTCGGCTATTATATTCACTCGTGCAACAAAATGAGATACAAAGCAGCATACCACCCATCTGAGCTTCTCTGTCCTCTTCGTTACGAGTAAGTTCCTGATGTTTTCATAATGAACAAGAGTAGTTAGGATATAAACCACTTTGTAGCTCTCATTATTTTTATATTTAGTATATTGTGATAGCATTTGGATTTACTCCAGAACTGTTCATTAAACATTGCCTGCTTGTTAATTTGGCTAGACTTCCTTGGACGATATACAGTGTCTATATTTTGTTGGTTCTCTGAAGAAAGGGATGAAATTATTTCTGCAGGTGGGTTTCATTTTATAATGCCGGGCCTTTGCTAGATAGAAAGCGGTATGTAGTCTTATCTGATTATGCTACCCTGCAAAATGAAGAATCCTCGCCATGTCAGCTCCCTCAGAATTCCAGTGGACAACAAAATATGAATTCCGGTGAAGACGATCCAGCTGAATCTGTAAGTGATGATGAAGATGGCGATGTGGAAATGTTGGATCCTGATTTTGAAGGCTCCGATGCGGATGACTCGGACACCGAAAGTAGTCTATCAGCTGATGAAATAAACGATGGTGATGTTGGTAATGTTTTAATTGGATTGAAGAACTCCCGCATGAGATTCAAGGTGAGCATAAGCTTTAACAATCTTGATTTCTTATTTTCTTCTTAAACCCCGCATTAAGTTCCTGTACTTCTCCTTAATCTGATACCGTGACTCTATCTGACCTATATCTTGTTGAATTTGTGGTTCTTACCGAAGGATCTGCAACGAGCATTTGGTTCCAGTGAAAAGCATTACATGGAAACTCAGTTGCAAAGATACATGAAGGCTGTAGGTGTAGGACTATCTGAGCGAATGGTGTATTCGCTCGGCTAGATTGATATATACCGCTTTAGTTATGTCTGCTGATCGCCGTAAGAAAGTCTGTGCTTGTGACAGGATCTGAAAGTCGCTATAGAGGTATCATATACTTCTGCCTGCTCCCAACGAAAAATAATGCAGAAAGTCTTATGTATGGTCTAGTCTGGTGAATTATCTTATTTTTGCCCATGTTCAAAATGGGTACAGATAATTCCTCTCTGTTAGTATTTTTATGTATATAGATTTCTCATTTTATAAACTTTTTCTTTTCCCTTTACTGAATTTCCAAGTTTAATTGTGTGAAATGGCTTTGGGGCGTCTACGGGAATCAATTTTTTTTTTTAAACAAAGACGGGAATCTAAAATTTGCATTCTCTTTTTTCGAGATTTTTTTCTTCGATTCCTTCGCAATCATGACAATTAGATCAAGGGTGTTGTGGAATCAACATAATTGAAGATGCAGATCGCTGTAGCCGCTATATTTATTAACCAATCATCGTCGGCATCACCAACATTAGCCTGAGCAACTTCAAGATTCAACCGAGGTGGTTGTTTCATACCTACATAAGGTGAAGTACTATGAGAAGAAGAGAGGAACCCATTTTGAAAACTATCCTCTCGAGTCTCAAGAATGTTTGGGCTGCTCGTGTGCAAACTATCCTCTCGAGTCTCAATTTTTGATCCACATCAATAAGAAGAACCATTTTTTGGGCACAATTGTTTTTCTAGGGACCATTGTTTTTAAGGCCACATATCCTACAATGATAATGGGTGTCCTAAAATTGTGAGTTTATCAATTGTCCCTTACCCTAATTAACATTAACTCTACCTTAATAATCTTCAAACATAATCTAAAAGAAAAAAAAAAAAAAACTACCGCACACTGTGTTGGAGAAAAACAGTTCTCCTCCTCCACCTCTTCTTCTCTTCTTCAACATCGTCTTCATCGATTAATCGTCGATTCATAAAATTTTCATCGTCGATTAATCAATCAAGTATATAAATGGTTCTTCGAAAGCAAACCAAAAGACTCTCAGGAACAGGTCCACCATTAATACATCTAGCTAATCAACCAAATGAAGTTGAGGAAGAACTTCAACCAGAAGGTGAACAGTTAATTCGGCATAACATACGCAAGAAGAACCCTGAATCTTCCATGGGAACGATCCGTAGGTATTTCCTGATAAACCCATTACTTTTAATTTGATTTTCATCGGTTCAATTGAATAGAAATCATCAAAATAGGGTTCATATGGAAGTTACAGTGCTGAGTTCGGTTAGAACTCGTTTTATTTTTACCCTAGTTTCTTAACCGAACTTCCTGATAGGAAGAACCCGAAGAACAGTTCGGTTCCATAGGATTTAAAACTAGGTTACCGAACTGTGAGTTCGATTGTTTCGCAAAAATTGTTGAAACTGTATTGTAACTGAACTCTACCCATATTACCAACAAAAAAAAAAACCATGTAACCGAACTGTTATATTTTTCTCATTATTTTGAGTACCCATATAACCGAACTTTGCCAACTATGTTCGGTTGTTTCGCATAAAATTTTAAAACTGTAGTGTAACCGAACTCTACCCATATTACAAATAAAATAAAAATTCTATGTAACCGAACTGTTATATTTATCCCATTATTTTGAGTACCCATATAACCGAAATCTGCCAACTATGTTCGGTTGTTTCGCATAAAATTTTAAAACTGTAGTGTAACCGAACTCTACCCATATTACAAAAAAATAAATAAATAAAATCCATGTAACCGAACTGTTCTATTTTTCTCATTATTTTTAGTACCCATATAACCGAACTTTGCCAACTATGTTCGGTTGTTTTGCATAAAATTTTAAAACTGTAGTGTAACCGAACTCTACCCATATTACAAAAACAAAAAAATCCATGTAACCGAACTGTTCTATTTTTCCCACTATGTTGAGTTCTTATATAACCTATATGCCCAATATGTTCGGTTTGTTCGCAAAAAAGATGGACTAACTGAACTCTACCCTGGAACACAATTCTTTTTTAGAGTTGGCGTATTTTTGGTAAACTTTTGCTACTAACCAAACCTTATTGCGAGAACAATTATGATGCGTCTGATTTAGTCAATCATTTATCGGTTAAGCTAATATTTTTTGTTTTCTTGATTAGTGGCAGAGGCAAACAATAAAACAAACCTTTACTGGAAGATCTAAGAACTCCCACGACTCGAGGCAAAGTACACTCCGATGCCGGTAAGCGTGGAACCAAAAATGCTAAGTATGGAGGCGGGTCATTACCGGGCGTTGTCATCCAAGATGATGTGAATAGAGCCAATGTAGACAATGTAATTGAACAAGTTAATGAAGAGATGGGTACTCAAGAACATAATCAAGGTGGAGAAGAGGAACCAGCTGAAGAAGAAGGAGGAAATGAGGATGGAGAAGAGGAACAAGGAGATGACAATGATGACAGTGAAGAAGATGGAGATAATGAAGTTGACGAATTAGAGGAGGACTCGGATGAAGAGGAAGAGGAACAAGTAGAAATAGTTAATAACAAAAACCTAAAAAGACGCCTAAAAAGCCTTGTGCTATATATGCATACATTCCTGATGGCGATTTGTGTTTGCCGCCAAAGAACCCAACTTATGGTACTCCAAGAGATGGAGGGGAGGTATTGCTTGGCTAGCATAGACCACCCTAAACTTTCCAGTAAGAAACGTAGCATCTATTATCAGCATAGGACGACAATACTTGTTGAACCCTGTGATGCAAGCTTCGAAAGAAATGAAAAACCTCTCAAACTGCCGGTTTTCAGCATTAAACTCAAATTTGATGACGCTTCAAGGATTATAACGCTTGACTGCTTCTTCATACCACAAGAAATCAGAATACGACTTGATATCATCTCCCCAAATACATTCTTTGCGAAATTTCAGTCCACGATATGCTTTATGGTAGGTGAGGTCAACTTGATACTCATTGAAAAACAAATCTTGAATGTCCGCGGTTGTTTTCTGCTTACCTGGAACTCTAATATCGTATTTTATAATGTTCTTTATAAAAGTATTCATCATTCGAAGCTTTGAAGGATCACAACAAGCCAAACCACAAGAATGCTCCGATATAAAAGTCTTGCACTTAAAAGCACGGCCGCCTTTAAATGCCAAAGAAGAGTGAAACTTCCACTTACATCCTTTTTCTTCTTTGAAAAGGCAATGAACTGTATAACTCTTCCGATCAGTCTTCTCAGGCTTGACTTTGTACCCACTCTCCACTTGATACTTTAACAAGACATCAACAACTTCATATTTCCCTCCCTCGAACATCTGACCAACACCGGTAAGAATTCCAGCCCAAGCATCACATATTTTTGGTTCTCTTGTGGATAATTGATTCATTGAAACGTCATTAGTCGTGTCTTCAACAAAATCCAAACCTTAAGTTGAAACACAACTTGAAGAAGATGAAGAAGAAGCAACACATGAAGAAGAAGAAGAAGAATAAGAATGAGTTTCGAATTGAACATTGAGCTTCAAAATTTGTATTCCCTTAGCTTGGCAGTATATAACAAGAAAATTCAAATCTAAACCAAACCGAATGATTTGAAGTACACCATTAACATCATAAAGAATCACATAAGGGACTTGAGAAAGAATACTCCAAGAAGGCAACACAAGACTTTGCATCTCCTTGAAGGTAGTTGATTCATAGATAACATGAGAGATTCCTAAGTTGCAAAAGTTGATCTCTGCGACAACCATATTTACCTTGCAAAGAAAAAAAAATCAGCAAATTTCAAAGGATAATAAGATACAAGTTGAAAGCAACCAACCAAAGTTGTTTCCAAAACTAGAAGCAACTACCACAGGTTGTTTATAGAAAGTATTGAAAGCAACCAACCCAAGTTTTTTCCACAACTAGAAGAAACTACCACAGGTTGTTTATAGAAAGTATTGAAAGCAACCAACCCAAGTTGTTTCCACAACTAGAAGCAACTACCACAGGTTGTTTTCATAATTGGAAAAAACTTGGACAATTTGTCCTCGGATTCTATATAAACGACATTCTATATAAATGAAAGAAACAAACCAAAGTTGTTTCCAAAACTACAACCAACTACAACATGTTTTTTTCAGGATTGAAAGCAACTTGGACAAGTTGTCCTGAGATTCAATATGTGTTTGCAGTACATTGACAAGCTACATTGACATTCAAATGTAACCTACAACATGTCCTGAGATTGCTTTTTTGGTGGTACTACTCAGTCCTATCAATAAAACGATTGACAAGCTACATTGCTTGTATTCACTAACATAAGGCAATCAGGTAGAACTACTACATTGTTGGACAACAAAAATGTAACCTACGGCATGTCCTGAGATACAATATGTGATTCAGCATGTCATGTAGCTTAAACTCTCGTCATGACGCAAATCACTCGGGGTTGTGCCCCTCGTGAGAAGTATATTCATGGCAGTCAGTGGAAAAGGATAAAACATACACATCAAAATCTGAATTGTTGTATCTGTAACAGGTTCAACAACTACATTGTTGTATCAAAAAAACAAAAACCAATAATCAAACTATATTGTTGTAATTCTTCAATGTAACAATGAAATTACAACAATAATCAAACTGTATTGTTGCTCTAATCTTCAAGGCGTAATATTACACAGAAGAAATACAATTTGCTAAAAAATCAACTACATTGTTGTATCAAACAAATTGTACACTACATTATTCAGCTAAAAAAGTAAACATAATATGTTAAAACAAATCAAAGATTAGAGCTAAAAGGTAAATCTAACCTGTTAACGAGATTGAATTTTAAGTAAATCAAGCTTCGTAGAATGTCTCCAATCGATGATTCAATCAAAATCAATTAACGAATCAAGCTTCGTAAAAGTGAATGAGAAGAAATCAAGCTTCGTAGTATGTATGCAATCGATGATTCAATCAAAATCCAGTAACGAATCAAGCTTCACCGAAGTAGATATTCAAATTCAATGAATCTCGCTGATTCAAAACTGAAGTAGATCTTCGTAACAGTGCAAAAACTTCTGATTAAGTTGAATTGAAAAAACGAACTCGCTGAAAAATGATTTCGAACTCAGTTGAATATTCAATGAAGAATCTCGTTGATGTTGATCTGAAACTGCATCAAATATATCGATTCAAGAAGAAATCAATGGAGAATCCTATTCTTGAACAGATATTAAACAAAAACCTAACTCTGAATTAACTAACTTCGAAACTGCATGTCTAAATTTCTCTCTCTCACTGATCTGAGCTCTGAATTTCTCTCACAGCTCTGAATTTTGAAGTGAATTTTTTCTCTCTCTCTAAAACGAATAACTGAAACTGAAATATATATTTAGACATATTAAATAAAGTGGAGGTTAAAAATGGGCTTTAACTTGTTAAAGGATATTCAGCCCTTTGCATTATTGCCCCTTAAGGGTGTTCGTGAAAAGCCCATGGACAGTAGGGGCATATTTAACATTCCCACTTAAATTTTTTATATTCATAAATTTATTTTTAACCGGACCCGATCTAAGAATATATATATTTGGCTCCAGCAATTAAATTCCATATAAAGTTTATGCTTCATAAATTTGATATCTTTTATATATATATATATATATATATATATATATATATATTACCCTTAATTACATATTTTATTTTACCCTCAAGTAGGAGGTCAGCGGTTCGAGTCTCCACTCAAGTGAAATTTAATTTAAAACGAATTTTAACATGGGTTTTAGAAGGGCCGAGTTTGCTCAATGGGGGGCAAGCCGGTGGCTACGCTGTCAGGGGGCAGGACGGGCCTATGACTTAGCATCAAAATAAAATAAATTTTTTTTTTTGATACCAAGAGAAATTTTTATTTCTTATTAGAGTGTTGAAAAATTGTTGTCTTTTGCCGGAAGACTACATATTTCGGCATTGAAATTGTTCATAACTTCTATCCCTAGACCAGTTTTCCTAAATGATTTTGCCACTGCATCTGCGACTTGATTGTCATCGCGCTTAACAAAAGAAAAATTACAATAACTAAAACTTTGAGATAGGTGTTTGATCTCTTTGAGTAAATTCATGTTTTCCCAATTTATTAAAAGACAACTACTGTTGATATATTGAATAACCAGCTTTGCGTCAGCTTCAATATGAATTCTTGAAAACTGCTTCTCCTTTTCCCATACTAACGCCTCTTTGACTGCCATGCACTCACCCTCCTCTGGACTTAAAAATGCTAGCAATAAAGATTACCTAAAATTGTTCCTAGCACAATTAGGGGCGACATAAAAGACAAAATAGGTTGAAAATACTTATATGCCCCTTCATAATCGGGAGGTTAATCCATAATCGGTAGTTTGGGGCAACTCTATATTCGGTAGCTATATGAACTATTTTGACTACCGATTATGGTAGATTTTGCCAAAGATTATACTGTATAATCGGAAGTCATGGTAACTTCATTTACTACCGATTATAGGCTCAACCAAATTTGAAAAATAGAGGATTCTGGCATAATCTGATTTTGGGGCAACTCTATATTCGATAGTTATATGTGTTGGATATTTTCAAGATTGTTTGCCGCTATCCGGGGGGCATGTGGAATTTTTTTCGGTTAATGAATTTGAAAACCTATTCGGTTTTCTAGAAATTTTCATAAAACGTGTCTGTTCCCATAGGGTTTCTTCAAGAGACACCATTGGTTGGATATTTGCAAAGAGAGCCGAGATAATCGAAAGTCAGGTAACACTTCATTTACTACCGATTATAGGATCAACCAAAATTCAGAAAAACAGGATTTTTGCAAAATCTGATTTTGGGGCAACTCTATATTCGGTAGTCATATGAACTATCTTGACTACCGATTATGGTAGGATATGTGCAAAGAGATCCATTGTATAATAGGAAGTCATGATAACACTTCATTTACTACCGATTATAGGCTCAACCAAAATTCAGAAAAAAAGAGGATTTTTGCAAAATTTGATTTTGGGGCAACTCTATATTCGGTAGTCATATGAACTATCTTGACTACCGAATATGGTAGGATATTTGCAAAGAGATCCACTGTATAATCGGAAATCATGATAACACTACTACCGATTATAGGCTCAACCAAAATTCAGAAAAAAGAGGATTTTTGCAAAATCTGAATTTTGGACTACACTATATTCGGTAGTTATATAAACTATCTTGACTACCGATTATGGTTGGATATTTGCAAAAGAGAGCGAGAATAATCGGAAGTCATGATAACTCTTCATATCTTACCGATTATAGGCTCAACCAAAATTCCAAAAAAAAAAAAAGGATTTTTGCAAAATCTGAATTTGGGACTACTCTATATTCGGTAGTTATATGAACTTTCTTAACTACCGATTATGGTAGGATATTTGCAAAGAGAATCACTGTATAATCGGAAGTCATACAAACTAAATTTACTCCCGATTGTTGATTACCTACCGATTGTATAATTATCTACCGATTGTAAAGGGTAGTTTGGCCATTAAAAAAACGTCTCAGAAATAACCTTCCGATTGTGAAATAACCTACCGATTATTTGCTATTTTGTCGTTTTGTGTCGCCCCTAATTACAAATGAGTCGCCCCTAATTGTGCTAGGAAAATTGTTAGAAGGATTATAAATACAAAATATAAAAGGAATATTTGTGGCATGGAGCTGTATTAAGCGAATATTTTCGTTATTTTAGATAATCTAAAATTTGACGAAAATAGTAAATTAGGGTTTGAGTCAGTTTTGGTTTGGTTTCATGTTTCCTTGTTGCACAAGTTAGGGTTTTATGAAGTACATTTTTTACAACCTTATCATTATAGATAGGTGATTTTGATTACTAAAATTATTTCATGGCGTTAAAAGATTACTTATTTCATCGACATTAAAAAAAATGTTTTAAAAATAAATAAATAAATGTCGTCGGGACTCTCGAAGGGATTCTTTTTGTCTTGGATTAACACGACAGCAGTTATTAGACGTCGGCAAGATGGACGGTACAGATTAGCAGTCTTTTGTTTTTGTGTTCCGGGATGTGTGCAAGTGGGTGGGTGGGGTAAATAAGAATTATTTTTTTCCATTAAAAGTAACGAAAACCAACCGATAATTATTCTGTTTGAATATCTTGCCTGTTTTGGGTTTTCTTCTCCGATGAGAATTAGGGTTTTCTTCTTCGATTATGTTTGAATATCGGCTTCTGTTGCATCGATATCATTACTATCCGATCCAAGTTTTCCTATTTAGTTTTGATGGATCTGCTTTACTGGTTTTTTATTGTCTTTTCCGATAACATGGAGGGAAAAAGAGATCTAGACGGTTGCGTTCATGTCAAGAACAGGCAAGTGAAAGCTCTACAGGAAGAAGGATCTGCAGTACTATGAGATTTCTGCAAAGACTAACTACAACTTCGAGAAGCCTTTCTCTTGTATCTCGCCAGGAAGCTTGCAGGGTACTGTCAACAACTATACACCTCCTTTTCTGCTCTCTTAGGTGTTACTTCTCTAGCTTATTGTGATGTTACTAATTCGTTGATATGCAGTGATGTCATTCTCCAGTTTGTTGAGTCACCTGCACTTGCTTTCCCAGAGGTTTCAATGGATATGGAGGCACAGCAGAGCAAGTTCCCTAGCATCCTCATGTTTTTTCCCTAGACAGGCAGATCTTTTTACTGGCCTAAATTTCATAGATTTCCTGTTGCAAAGTCTCGCTGCTAAACTTGAAAACTCTTCTTTTGTTTTCAGGCATGAACAAGAATTGGCCCAAGCTGCAAATCGGCCCCTTCCTGATGATGATGATGCGTTCGACTTAGTTTTTACCTCGTGTTCCCCTTTCCCCCTTGTTGTTGACCCAGTGATTGCAAGGATTTGTTGAGAGTTTAAGCGCTAAGTTATTCTCAGATTATGCTGTTTTTTTTTCTTTTTCAGCGATATCGGGTTTGCTATTGTTTAATGGGGCAGAACAATATGAGAACTGCTTCTGCTTTCTTCATCCTTGTTGAAACTAGTAT